>CAJHQP010000192.1:0-247454 GCA_905132765.1 Moricandia arvensis | reverse complement strand
GTATTATGGGAAAGTTTTAAGAAGTAGAGCTTTGGTTAGGTTTCCTACAAGCGGCAAACCACCAGTGAGCTCGTTGTAGGAAAGGTCTAGTGGCAGCAAGCCTGCTTAAGTTACTAATTGTGGAAGGAACTTGACCGAGAAAGCCATTTGAGGAAAAAGACAAGACCTCTAACCTGGTGAGAGTGCCAAGTTCTGAAGGAAGTGAAGAGGAGATAAAGTTGTTTTCAGATAGATTTAAGGTAACGAAGATGATGCAACTTGAAGAGGCTACTGTTAGGCTTCAGAGTTCCACTGAGACAAGCCGTGAGTTGCAGTTTGGTGACCGCACCTGTGGAGTTATCGCACCAAACTCCATTAGAATAGTCACTAAGGTTGCAGCCACGGGTGGTCAAACTCGTTCTTGAACTGCGTAAGGGCTTGAATCTGGCGGGGATGGCAAGAAACATAGCCCTCGAAAGGATACGTTATAGGGAGTAACATAGAAGGGGAGACAAAACAGAGTAAGAGCAACAGGAGAAAATGCAAAAGCAGAAGAGATTTAGACATGGTCGTCATGAATTTTGTTTTAAGAAGAATGTATATTTGGTTTAAGAAAAGCAAAAGGAAAAATATTGGTATAAATAAAGATATGTGGTTGCATTGGAACACAAGTTGACTTGAAGAAGTTAGAGCTACGTGAGGTCCTAGTCTTTGTGTCGGTGATAGAAGAAAAGTATGTCTAATGGGCCAATTTGATGTCCAAGATAGCCACTCAAATCATGAAAAAGTCAACGTTTAATTAATTTTTTTTCCAACTTATCAGTTGGATTCCCATCACATTAGTTTTGACATTTCTCATATATGTTCAAACTACTGAAGTCAAGCCTTAGCATTCACATTTGGAGTGGCTAATGTGCGTTGAACAAAGAAAAAGAAACTTTAGCAGCTTTGGATCCAAGAAACTTCTCAGTTTCCTTATTTTCTTACACATTCATTCTGTGTTCTAGCAAGGGGTAGTTTCAACAAAACTGTAATCCAATGATAAGCAAATCATTATTAACTCCATCACAAATTGAAAGCTCTTCTCTCATTAGGTAACAGTTATCATACTTGTTCTCTGGTTTTGGGTTAGGTTGGGTTAGGTTAGGACTTGCAAAGCACAAAGACCATAAAATTTGGCAATGCGGTATTAGCCTTCTTCAACTTTGGAGTAGAGGATCAGAGAACAAGAATCTACAAAGACAAACCTATAGATGTGAAGATCTCAGAATTTATGTTGTTTCTTATGTTTCCACAGTTACATGATAATTGTTTGATATGCAAGTTAACTAATATTAATGATTTCAACTCCTCTACTTTCATATAAGAGTTTAAGGTAACACTAAACATACACGAATTATCTTTTTGAGAAACTTGATACACACTCAAAGATCAAATTACAGAGAAAAAAAAGCAGAAACAAAAATGATCCTAAAGGCCTCTGAGCCTGTTCTAACCATACTTCTTGATGAACCACTCGGGCTTGTACAAAGCAACAACATGTCCTATAGATAACCCAAACAAAACTCCAGGTCCATATCCTATTGCCACTGCTCTCCACTTCAATATTCCTTCTTCTTCCTCTTCTTCTGGCTCTTCTGTTGATGGTGTGTTTGCAGTGAAGCAACTTTCTTCAAGAGGAAGACCACATAACCCTGGATTCCCTTCAAATGAGGATTTAGGTTGCCCTGTGATCTGTGTCCCTTGTGGTATTTCACCAGTGAGCTGATTATCAGAGACATCTATGTACCCCAAATACGAAAGTCTCCTTAGCTCTTGAGGAATCTCCCCTGATAGTTTGTTCTGTGACAGGTCTAATGACTCAAGCTCACTCACATTGGCGAAAGACATCGGTATACGTCCTGTGAATGAGTTGTTTGATAAGTTGAGAGCAATCAGTGCCTTCAATAGACCAATAGATTCCGGAATCTCTCCTTCGAGTTTGTTTCCAGAGAAATCAATGGCTGAGTAGAATGTAAGAACCTTTCCTTGCTCCATGTATAGACCTTTGTATTGCAAATCCAAAGTATCTTCATAACCAAACCTATCACTCGAATAATCTCCCATGTACATCTTCTCTTCATCGTCAGGCTTGAGAAATGTATTAGTCCAATTCTCAAAGTAGTTTCTTGGTAAGCTTCCGGTGAAACTGTTATGGGATATTTCAAGTATCTGGAGCTTGGGGAAGGCAAGAGGACCTGGACCATCAGGTGGAGATATAGGACCATGGAATCTATTTGAACGTAGAGTAAGACTTTCAAGTTCGGCAATGCCTTGAGCCAGAAGGGAAACGAGTCATTGATTCTGTTGTGATCCACACTCACAAACTTTAGTAGTGAGCAGTTCAGGAGAGATCTCGGAAGCTTCCCGGTTAGTTGATTGTATCCAACGTCAAGTGTCTGTGTAGAAGCACTGATGTAGAACTCGTCTGGAATGTTTCCTTCAGCTTGTTTTTCCGGAGATTCACTATGCTGATATTACTCAGACATGGTGGGATTAAGCCAGTGAAGTTGTTGTAGGAGAGATCAAGAAAATCAAGAAAGGTTCGGTTACAGGTTGAGAGAGGGATCTCTCCTGTGAAACTATTGTTCCAAGCAGCTAAGTTGATGATAAAGAGTGGTGGATCAGGGAACGAACCGTTGAAGCAGTTATAAGCCATGTCTAGGACCTGCACCGATGAGTTGGCTAAAACATGATCTAATGAGCCTTCAAAGCCGGTGAAAGAGTTGTTATAAAGACTCAGTGAGGTTAAATGAGGAAGACTCCATAACCAATCAGGAACGTTCCCTTTGATTCTGTTGTCAGAAAGATATAAGTACTCCAGATTCTTTAAGGACTTAACGAATCTTGGGAACTTACTTATGTTGCATTCAGACAAGAGCAAGACCGTCAGGGTCATTGCAAAGTCTATGTCTGAATCCACACTTGTTGGTGTTAAACTGTTTCCGGATAGGTCAAGGTATGTCAAAGATTTGAGAGAGGACTGATGTGCTCAGGTTTTACCACTAAAAACCAACCGCAAGTGCACGGTAATGCGCGGTAGTACTTAGGGATCGAATCCACAAGGACCAAGGTTACACTATGGAACTTTGAGAGTAGAGTTAAGCTAGAACAGATATGAGGGGTTTTGGTTTGTTTGTTCGTTTGTCACAATTGCTAATGATTTAAATTTGATTTATAATTTAAAAGGCGTTAGGCTTTGGGTGATTCTCGGGAAATACATTTATCATGAAACAAGTATTAATCAAGGAATATGATTTAGAACCGTTCTTGAACTCAAACAACTTCAAATAGTTTAGCCTACTCTCGCAGTACTAAACCCTATGTTATAGAATTTCAAATATCAACTCTCGCCATATTCATAATCCTAAACATGCATTCTTAACAGGTTCGATATGTTCACAAAGTCTATAACAACAACTCTCGTTGGTTACAGAACTTTGCTCATCTAGATTCTTTTCGGGATTTTAACTATCACTTTTGGTGTGTTAATTTCCTATTAATCATGAACTAGGTGTACCTTCTAATTCAAGCATTAAGATTAATTTAGATGAAGAACCAGATGATTATTTTCCCTTGATTAACACATTAATTTCAGTGATTCATGGATTCCCTTGAATCACCTTAGCCTAACTAATAGATTACTCACACATATTAATTGAAACACAAGACATAATAGATTTCATAAAAGCAATAGAGTAAAGGGATTTAGAAAGCTTCTCTAGGAAGAGAAAGAGTTTCTCTTCAAGTATTCGATGAACTTCAAACTTCAAACTTCAAATATAACTTCAAACTTCAACAACAGGAACAAGAACTCAAACTAAGAACAAGAACAAAACTAAGATAGATGTAGAATAGATTGTGTTGTGATGGGATGATTTGGGATGGGATGCAACCCCTCTATTTATACACAGGTGAAGGCCTCCAAAAGCTCCAGATATGATAATGAAAGGTGAGTTGGTGTGGTTGGTGAAGTAGAGTTCTTGGTGAAGTGGGATTGGGTTGGTGAAGTTGGTGGCCGCAGGACTCCAATCGATCGATTCATTTTTGGAATAAAAATGAATCGATCGATGCCAGTGAAGTTTGGTGGATTGGAGTTTGGCTCAATCGATCGATTGCATTGTGCAATCGATCGATTACTTTAGCTCGGCTTCTTCCGCAGTTCTGCATCGATCGATGGGTTTTTATAGTAAACCTCCATCGATCGATTGGACTTTGTGGCTCGTCTTTCGGCTTGATCCGTTGTTCGTTTCTTGCTCTAACTCCTTCGGGTTGGTACGGAATTCTTCGGAAATCCAGTATGTAGTTGCCAATTGTTCCTAACGCGCTTTATTACCTATTTACCTGAAACACAACGGAAAACAAACGAATAACCGAGAAAAACATAATAAAACAGACAACTAAACACGTAAAAACCTAGATACATCAAACTCCCCCAGACTTGAACATTTGCTTGCCCTCAAGCAAATATCCGACAAGAAAAACAGTTAATACCTGCAAACAACCATTTTCACCATATGTTGGTTTTAAACCACATCAGTTAGTACCAACATTTAGGAAGGATTCCACGTACTTTTACTCCATCCTTATTTCTCAACTATCTTCAAACCACAGCTTTGCAAGAAGTGTCCAAAGTTTCCACTGCCGACCTTTTTAGAATTTAAGGTGCGGTCTCATCTTGGGGATATCGATCAAAAGACTCATGGATTCTTACTCTTTCAGGCTTTTGACAACGCGATTGGTCTTTTCCGGTTCATTTCCCCTCTTTCTTCTCGCTCCACTCAGTCAATGTCTCCCTTTATTTCGAGGGTACTTGGTATTTTTTTAATTGACCGAGATTTTGGACAGGCTTCCATGATGCAAGTCTTAATGGTTGTAGCCACCAAGCCCTGATCACTTCTTTTTGACCTTTATCCTTCAAATCATACTGAGTTATGATTTATCATCATGTTTTCCAAGTTGATTTTTGTCTTGGTTTACTTCTTAAAAGTTGTAGATGATTTACTTATCTTCTTTTTTTCTTTTATTGAAGGGGAAAGAGAGGGGAACCGGATTGGTATAGACTTCGTTGTTTCCTTAGTCCTGAAGAGAGATTCCGATCATGTGTATATCAAGCCCCAAGATGAGAAAATTTTGAGTAGATTGAATGGTCGGTCAGTTTGGATCCTTTGGTTACTCTTGCAAGCATGGATGTTGGTTGATCAAAGTTTTGTGGATTCTTTCCATGTTTCACAATCTGCAGTTTGTAGCTCAAAGAATGGTACTCAGATATTAGTTATTAGGTTGTTTAGGAGGCAAAGCAAAATACGAATCAAAATAAATCACACAAAACTAAAATTAAACCAAAAGAAATCCTGAAAAAGAAATAAGTAGCAGACTCAAAATGAGAGTACGATAAGTACTTCCCCCAGACTTAGTTTACACCGTCCCTGTGTAACCACTGAAAAATCAGATCATAAAAATGTCAAATAAAAATAGTAAATAGCGCGTAAAAGAACACTTGACCATACTGGCGGTGGTAGCCTTAGTCCTCATCTGCGGCTCCAGATGTACCGGTGTCCTCAGTCCTCATCGCCATTTTTTTTTTTTTTATTTTTTTTTTATATATTTTTATATATATTTGTTTTTAATATTTTTTTATATTTTTAAAAACAAAAATGAAATTTACTCACACTTACCGGTGGGTTGCCTCCCACCAAGCGCTTGTTTACAGTCGTTAGCTTGACTTTCGATTGGCTTTTTACTTTTGGTTCGGTTCTCCAAGGGAGACATCGTTCTTCTCTTCCAGGGGGTTTCAGTGTAGGCGAGGTGTGGTTTGAGACGTTGACCGTTCTCCACAAACTTGCTTCCATCGTGACTCCATAACACAACTTCACATAGGGTATTACTCCCTTCTCGAGTGATGTGTTTTCACGAGTGATTGTTCACAATAAACAGCATCCATTGAAGACTGGATCGGGTAGGAGACAGCCTTGTTGACATTGAGGAGTGTGACCTTCTTATTTGAGACAGCCTTGTTGACATTGAGGAGTGTGACCTTCTTATTTGAGAAGTCGAATACATGCTCCAACTGTTGCGAGAAATGGTAGTACCAAGGACCAAAGGAACTCTTTTCGTAGTTGCCATCTTTACAACTGTGAGGTCTATAGGGATCGTGCATCTCCAATTTTCAAGGAAAATCCTTGATGAGGCCTGTGGGGTTGTGGAAGACGATCCCCAAACATGAGAGAGGTTTTGTTTGGCTCCATGCTTTCAATACCGAGTTTCTTCACCATTTCCATTGAGATGACATTGACATTGGCACACTATCCACAAGAGCATCATTCATGGTTATTTTACCAAGGGAACAAGACAGTGTGAACTTCCCTGGTGACTCTAGCTTAGGGAGAGACTTTGGTGGGACTTTTCGATCGATCATTGCTGTAGAGACGTCTAGAAGCTCCGCTACTTCTTCTTTGTGATCTAGAATGTCCTGATGAGCATCATTTGGACATAGGCTTCTTGCATTGTAAGCTCTGGAAGCTTAACTCCGATGTCACTTAAGTCTTTTCTGAATTTGCAGATGACCTTCTTTTGAGCTTTAGTGATAACCTTCTTCGGATATGGGAGTTTTTCATAAGGTGATATCGTAGCTCCGACTCCAATTGGCTGCACAACCTTTTCCTCAACCTTCTCCACGGTTTGAGCATCAGCCTTGGCTACAATGTGTACCTCATCCTGCACAAGTGCAGATCCATAGAGGAGTCTTTCAATCTCGTCCACCTCTCTCACATGATCTGGCACTTCATCTTCAGCAGAGATGACAACGTTGCAGTGGTCTTTTCTTGGGTTATGTTCTCCTCTTCCAGGAAGAACTCCATTCGGTCTCTGGACAGCTTCTGCGGTTTGAGCAACTTGAGTCTCCAGCTTCTTGACATGTGCGGAAAGAGATTCCCATCTGTTGTTCATGTCTTGGAATATGGTGTCGACCTTCTTGTTGATCTCTGTGGCTGATTTCTGCTGGTTGAGAATCAGCTGTTGCATCATTGCCTCAAGCTTAGATTCTTGAGCAGCCGGAATAGAGCTTCCACCGGTTTGAACTTGGGTTTGATTCTGCGGTTGGAAAGAGTTGAAGGGTTGCCCCTGTTGGTACCCTCCTTGGTTGAAGTTTGCGTTCTGGTTATGGTTTTGCCCCAAGCTTTGCCCAAATGGTCGATTCTGCCCGTAGTTTGGGTGTTGATAGATTTGCTGTCCCTGTGGGATCCTCGGTGCTTGGTTCTGTCCAAAAGCTGGTTGTTGGAATCCTCTGTTTTGTGGATAGTTCTGTCCACCAATGTAGTTCACAGGTTGTTGTTCAAGATTTTGGCCATCCACAAAGTTGACTGCAGCTTGTTGTTCTTGTGGCTCTTGATTTGGGAAGTAGAATGCTCCTTCTCCATAACCTTCAATGGCAATGACCGCCCTTTGATCCCTTTGCATAAGCATGTCGATCTTTGCGCTCATCTCTTCTAGTTTCTTGCTCTCTGAGTTCCCTCCTTTCCTTGATCTATCATACTCCTCATTCAGGTTACTGGAGCTTGTGGCAAGATTCTCTATCAAGGTGTAAGCCTCCTCTTGGTTTCTTGTCATAAAATCTCCATTGCTGGCTGCGTTGAGAGAGTTTTTGACGTTCCAGCTTGCTCCATCATAAAATATGTTGAGGATATGCTCGTCTGAGTACCCATGATGCGGGCACTCTCTTTGATACTCTTTAAATCTTGCCCATGCTTCGCTCACCGGTTCAGAGTCATTTTGTCTGAAATTGGTGATCTTGCTCCTTAGGCTGGCCGTCTTCTGTTTGGTGTAAAATTTGTCCAGGAAGATGGCTCTGCATTGCTCCCATGTCGTGATAGATCCTGGAGGTAGAGATTTCAGCCATCTCATTGCCTTGTCTCCAAGAGAGAATGAAAACAGCTTGCACCGTAGATAATCAGCGGGAACTCCATTTGATCTTGTTGTGCTGCTGATCTCCTCAATGGTCTCAATGTGATCCATAGGGCTTTCGGACGGGAGACCATAGAACATGCTCTGTCTGACCAGAGCTATAGTTTGAGGTTTGATCTCATAGTCTTGCCTGTTGATCGGAGGAGGTTGTATTGCTGATCGGTTATGGTAATAGGTGTGCGGAGTGTCGACAGCTCCAATGGGGCGAGGTTGATCTCGTCTCTGTCCTGGATTAGGAAGTGGTTGGGGTTGTCTGAACACTCCGGCAGCAGCAGCAGCAGCAGCGTTTTGCTCATCATTCATAGGAAGATTTTGGATGTTTTGGGGTTCACCATGCTGGTTATGTACTCCAGCCATGTTTCTTCTCCTTCTGTTGTTCTCTCTTTCTATTCTTGCAAGTTCCTCGTTAGAAACAACCGCTAATTCTTCAGAACTTCGGCTTCTCGTGTTCATATACCTGCAACACTCACAAGAAAATCAAGAAAGAGTTTATTAGTAATATCGAAAATATATTTTTTTTTATTTTTGTAATAGGGTTCTAGACTAGACTCCAGTCCTAGTTCCAAAGGTAACGCTATTGGTCCCCGGCAACGGCGCCAAAAACTTGATGTGCTCAGGTTTTACCACTAAAAACCAACCGCAAGTGCACGGTAATGCGCGGTAGTACTTAGGGATCGAATCCACAAGGACCAAGGGTACACTATGAAACTTTGAGAGTAAAATCAAGCTAGAACAGATATAAGGGGCTTTGTTTGTTTTGGTTGTCACAATTGCTACTGATTTAAATTTGATTTATAATTTTAAAAGGCGTTAGGCATTGGGTGATTCTCGGGAAATACAATTACCATGAAACAAGTATTAATCAAGGAATATGATTTAGAACCGTTCTTGAACTCAAACAACTTCAAATAGTTTAGCCTACTCTCGCAGTACTAAACCCTATGTTATAGAATTTCAAATATCAACTCTCGCCATATTCATAATCCTAAACATGCATTCTTAACAGGTTCGATATGTTCACAAAGTCTATAACAACAACTCTCGTTGGCTACGGAGCTTTGCTCATCTAGATTCTTTTCGGGATTTTAACTATCACTTTTGGTGTGTTAATTTCCTATTAATCATGAACTAGGTGTACCTTCTAATTCAAGCATTAAGATTAATTTAGATGAAGAACCAGATGATTATTTTCCCTTGATTAACACATTAATTTCAGTGATTCATGGATTCCCTTGAATCACCTTAGCCTAACTAATAGATTACTCACACATATTAATTTGAACACAAGACATAATTGAATTCATAAAAGCAATAGAGTAAAGGGTTTTAGAAAGCTTCTCTAGGAAGAGAAAGAGTTTCTCTTCAAGTAATCGATGAACTTCAAACTTCAAACTTCAAATATAACTTCAAACTTCAACAAGAACAAGAACTTAAACTAAGAACAAGAACTAAAACTAAGATAGATAGATTGTGTTGTGATGGGATGAGAGTGAGATGAGATTGGATGATTTGGGATGGGATGCAACCCCTCTATTTATACACAGGTGAAGGCCTCCAAAAGCTCCAGACATAATAATGAAAGGTGAGTTGGTATAGCTGTCAAGTGGAGTTCTTGGTGAAGTGGGATTGGGTTGGTGAAGTTGGTGGCCGCGGGACGTCAATCGATCGATGCATTTTTGGATGAAAATGCATCGATCGATGCATGATGGTACGATTTTGGAGTTTGGTTCAATCGATCGATTGTGTTGTACAATCGATCGATCACTTTAGCTCGGCTTCTTCCGCAGTTATTCATCGATCGATGGGTTTTTATAGTAAAACGCCATCGATCGATTGGACTTTGTGATTTGTCTTTCGGCTTGATCCGTTGTTCGTTTCTTGCTCTAACTCCTTCCGATTGGTACGGATTTCTTCGAAATTCCAGTATGTAGTTGCCAATGGTTCCTAACGCGCTTTATTACCTAATTACCTGAAACACAAACGAAAACAAGCGAATAACCGAGAAAAACATAATGAAACAGACAACTAAACACGTAAAAACCTAGATACATCAGTAGGATCTGATCATAGACCAATAATTGCCTTCCTGGAGGATAAAGTATTTAAACGGAAAAATCAATTCAGATTTGATAAAAGATGGATTGGCCAGGATGTTTTTTGGAATCGATTGCCCGAGGATGGCAAGGCCTAGGGGATGATACGATGGGGTCTTTTATTACAAAAGTTGGTAACTGTAGGCACGAAATAACAACATGGAGGAAAAATAATCCCCCGTATGGTAAGAATAAGATAGAGGAATTACAAAGGGCACTAGAGGAGGTACAAATAACACGAGGACACAGGAGGATATAGTTGAAGTCACTCGGAAACTTCAAGAGGCCTATCTGGATGAAGAGGAATACTGGAAACAAAAGAGCCGGAACATGTGGCATACATTAGGTGATCAGAATACTAAGTTCTATCATGCCCTAACAAAGCAAAGACGTGCCAGAAATAGGATAGTGGGTCTATATGACGAGAATGAGCAGTGGATAACAGAGGAAAATGGGGTAGAAAAAGTGGCGGTTGAGTATTTCGGGGGTCTGTTTACTTCTACCTCACCAACTGAGTTTGATGATTTCTTAAAAGAAATTACACCCACCATTACTCATCAGACCAATGTCTCATTGCTTAGGAAAGCAACGGAACCTGAGGTTAAACAAGCACTTTTTATGATGCACCCAGAAAAGGCTCCTGGACCAGATGGAATGACGGCTTTATTCTTTCAGCATTCATGGCACATTATTAAAAAAGATTTGACGGACATGGTGAATGAGTTTATAGTAACTGGGAAAATGGACGCAAGGCTTAATACTACTAATATTTGTATGATCCCCAAGACGGAGAGACCTACGAGGATGACGGAATTAAGACCTATAAGCCTATGCAATGTGGGATATAAGATCATTTCGAAAGTCCTATGTCAGAGGTTGAAACATTGCCTTCCTGAGTTAATCTCGGAAACAAAATCAGCATTCGTGGCGGGAAGGCTAATATCGGATAATATCCTCATTGCTCAAGAGATGTTTCATGGGTTAAGAGCAAATAAGGCTTGTCAAAATAAGTTTATGGCAATAAAGACGGACATGAGTAAAGCGTATGATAGAGTTGAGTGGAACTTTATCCAAGATTTACTAAACAAAATGGGTTTTGACCCACACTGGGTCAAATTGATGACGGAAAGTATTACATCGGTGCAATATCGGGTTCTCCTAAATGGGAGCCCCAAAGGAAACATCATTCCACATAGAGGGTTGCGCCAAGGGGATCCTTTATCACCTTATTTGTTCATTATGTGTACGGAAGCACTAATAGCAAATATTAAAAAAGCGGAAAGAGAGAAACAACTAACGGGAATCAAGGTGGCAAGGGCATGCCCGGCAATCTCACATTTATTATTCGCAGATGATAGCATCTTCTTCTGTAGGGCAATCAAAGAAGAGTGTCAAAATATTTTGTCGATTCTGAGAGAATATGAGGCAGTATCGGGCCAGCTAATTAATTTTCAAAAATCATCAATTCAATTTGGACACAAGATAAATGAGACTACTAGACAAGAATTGAGGGATATCTTGGGAATTCAAAATTTAGGAGGAATTGGATCATATTTAGGGATTCTGGAGAGCCTGGGGGGCCCGAAAACCTAGGTGTTTAGTTTTGTCCAAGATAGAATGAATAATAGAGTCAATGGCTGGACCTTTAAATACTTTACGAAAGGGGGAAAGGAAGTGATCATCAAATCAGTACTAACGGCATTGCCAAACCATGTGATGTCATGTTACCGGTTACCGAAGGCAAATACAAAAAAAACTAACCAGTGTGGTGGCACAATTCTGGTGGAGTTCAGGAGGGAATACAAAAGGTTTACATTGGAAATCTTGGGATAAATTGACCAAAAAAAAGAAGAAGGCGGATTGGGTTTTAAGGATATCAGGGATTTTAACACGGCGATTTAGGAAAACAATTTTGGAGGCTCATCGAGAAGCCAAATACTTTATTCTCTAAAGTTTTTAAAGGTCGCTATTTCAGGAATACATCACCCCTTGAACCGATCAAATCTTACTCACCATCCTGTGGATGGCGAAGTATTGTCTCAACTAGATCTCTGGTTTGTAAAGGACTAATCAAAAGGGTGGGGACAGGTCAATTCATTTCTGTATGGAAGGATCCCTGGCTCCCATCTACTCGCCCGAGACCAGCGCAAAGTAATTTTCAAAATTTCTACCCCGACCTCACAGTGGATGCTCTAATTGATCCACAAACACGTACTTGGAACTCTCAGGTTATTCGGACACTGGTGGAACCCATAGACGCACAAATTATAGAAAACATTCCATTGAGCAGAACTCCGATACCCGATAGAGATGGGTGGCACTTCACCAAAAATGGAAAATACTCGGTTCAGACAGGGTATCAGGTGGAACGTATTTACCCTGATTTGGTAAAAGAAGACAAGTTGATAGGCCCTTCACTTGTTCCTTTAAAGGCATTTTGTTGGAAAGTGAAATGTCCATCGAAAATGAAACACTTCCTATGGCAGCTAATTTCTGGCTGTCTGGCGGTCAAGAAAAATCTTAAATCCCGGGGCATGCAGGGAGACACGTTCTGCGCAAGATGTGGGGCAGAAGAGGAATCTATAAATCATGTTTTCTTTGAATGCCCACCGGCGATCCAAGTATGGGCTCTCTCAAAGTATCCATCAAACCCGGAGTTTTTTCCAACTCAGGCTTTGTTTATGAATATGGATCATTTGTTCTGGAGAGTATCACCACCGATGGAGGATCATCACTATGCATGGATACTCTGGTACATCTGGAAGGGCAGGAACAACAAGGTTTTCAGCAATATTGATATAGACCCTAGGGAAACAGTAAGATTAGCGGAAACGGAGTCACTAGCATGGAGGGACGCTCAAATCTTGCTAGCCCAACGTGATTCTCAACATTCCAAATGTTTGGAAGCGATATCGCGCGACATCTCAGGGAGATGGTGCTTTATAGATGGAGCATGGAAGGAGAAGGAACTTTTCTCGGGCCAAGGATGGTATAGTACATTACCAGGTTTTACCGGCCTAATGGGGGCAAGAAATACTAGGGCAACGCTATCCCCTCTTCATGCGAAGGTGGAGGCGCTCATATGGGCAATGGAGTGCATGAGGAATTTAAGGCAATTTCGAGTGACTTTGGCAACATAATGCTCACAACTGGCGAAGATGATTTCTGAACCAGAAGATTGGCCAGTATTTGCAGGTTACTTAGAGGATATCAAAAATCTGAGGGGAAATTTTCAAAGCTCTGAAATTGTCCATATACCACGAACACAGAGTCTGAAGGCGGAGAGCCTTGCGCGTAGTGCCAGGAAACAATCGTCTTTTGTCGTTCATATGGATGGGGAGTTACCAGCTTGGTTTACAGAGTCAAGGAGTCTGTAATTTATAATTCATCTTGATGACAAAAAAAAAGAAAATATCTAGGTTTTTCTTATATGCCATCTTAAAAGCTACAAACTAAGGTAAGATGTTTCAGCATGGTAGGCTCATATAATCACGTTTTTGTTATAAAGGATCTTCATGTCCGTGATGAGGTGAACCCAATCACAATATATGAGCTCGAGACCAAAAATGTGTCAACATTAACGCTATGCTGAAGAACTAATAAGGGGAAAATGATCGGTCTCTTGAAGTAAAATAAGAAGATCTTTGTATGGACTTCTCAAGATAAGCTAGTCATTCCATTCAAAATCATTTGTCACTAGTTCAGAGTAAACGACTCTTCCAAGCCAGTAAAACATAAGAGAATAAAGCTGAAAACCAAAAGCTTAATGGCTATGAATGAATAGCATGAAAGATTTATGAAGAACGATCATTACACGAAATAAAATAACCCAAGAACGGTTAAAGCTGAAATCAGAAATGGAGAGTATGTGTGTATATATATATATAGACCGACTGATCAAGGCAACAATGGGTCACCAACTCTTTTTTACTTGTGGATGCTTTTAAGTATAATTCAAACTTTAGGATTCATAGAAAGAAATTTCTTCACTAACTGAATAAGATATTTTCTGAAAAAAGTCATTTATATTAAAGAACACAAATCGAGAGCTCCCAATAAAACATCTATCTATCTATATTAACATAGTAGTACAATCCTCCATTATGGTGATGCCACATAAGTCATACCCTCTCCTTATGATGTCATGTCAGCATCTCTTTTAAATAATCTTTGGTCAAATTTATGTACTACAACTTAATGGTTATGGACTCCGAACATTATCTTGGGCTTTTTCAAATAAACTCATCGCAACATCTTAAAGAAAGAGCCCACAATGTGATGTTAGACCACCAAATTTCAACACTACTTCCAGTGAACTCAATTATTGGGACACAATCACAAAATTATAACAACCTTACTTGTTGGTACATAAGCCACCCGAATTTAAAAGAAAACTTCAAGAAAAAAATGAAGACAAAACAATAGCACCATCATTAACTTTAAACGGCCACTAAATTTCTAAAATTATGTATACTTACACATAAAACACTAAGCCTTCCTGCAACATCTGCGGCAAACCCAAGGATTACAATAAAAATACTCACATCTAGGAATATTATTCCTCACCTATGATTCGAAACCACATTTACCCATAAAAACACAAAACATATCACATGGACACTTATTTCTCTCAATCGCTACCCCAACCAATCCGCAGAGATGTGCATGCCCACATCTCCAACCTTCGTTGTCACATCACATGATCCACTAATTTTCTTGAACCTGAATCTCACCAAGATTGCAAAGAACACATTCAAAACTATTCCTATTACAAACAAGTTATTAAGATATGTCTACACCACTAAAACTCAGGTGCACGCTACATCAAAAAGAGTGAAAGAGTATTTCTTCTACAGCCACATCGGGCATGGCCTGAAACACCATCAAAAGCCATCAAACGGTTTGTACAATGACACAATCTATATTTATGGGGTTTATATGTTGTGCAATGGCAATTTCGATAAAGGTAAAGCCTATTTGGATAATCTAGGGTGGAGTATAACAATGAAAAATCTGAGACATGCTGGACATAGAACCACCTATGCTAAGCGCATCGAGTACGTAGATGAAAGCATTTTGGGGAAAATTTTCGGGCAAACAAACCTCTGGAAATCTGCAAGATGAACGAACATATGACGCCCTTTGCCGCAAATTCTACTACTACCACCTTCTATAGAAGTTCCTAGCTACGATATATAGATGACAGAGTTTGGTAGAGGTATCAAATGATCCGTTCAAAGCCCTAATAGGCTTAACCAATTGAACATTTCAGTTTTTGGGCAGTAATGGACGGTCCATATTGGAAAATGATCCAAATAAATGTCCATAACTAATAGACACCATGCTCAATAGGGCATGCCCATGAACACCCAATAATATTTATAATCATTTTTAATTATTATAAAACTACAGTTTTTTTAAAACCAAGAAATTATGTTTTTCCTCAAAAACCGAGAAATCAAATTTTTTCGTCAAAACCGAGAAATCAAGTTTTTCGTCAAAAACGAGAAATTAATTTTTCAACCAAAACTAAGAAATCACGTTTTCCCGTCAAACCGAAAATTAAGTTTTTTTGCCAAAACCAAGAAATTATGTTTTTCCGTCAAAAACAAGAAATCATGTTTTCCCGCCAAAATCAAGAAATCGTGCTTTCCCGCCAAAACCAAAAAATCATGTTTATTGCCAAAATCGATAAATCATGTTTTTAGTCAAAATAGAGAAATTAAGTTTTTCCGCCAAAAATGAGAAATCACGTTTTCCCGGCAAAACCGAGAAATCATGGTTTCGTGCCAAAAACGAGAAACTAAGTTTTTCCCGCCAAAAATGAGAAATCATGTTTCCCCGCCAAATCTGAGAAATTAAGTTTTCCCACCAAAAATGAGGAATTACGTTTTCCCGGCAAAACGAGAAATCATGTTTTCATACCAAAACCAAGAAATAATGTTTTTCTGCCAAAACTGAGAAATCACGTTTTTCCGCCAAAACTGGGAAATCACGTTTTCCCGGCAAAACCGAGAAAACTTGTTTTCGTGCCAAAACCGAGAATCATGTTTTCCCTCTAAGACGGAGAAATTATGTTTTCCCTCCAAAAAATGAGAAATCACATTTTCCCGCCAAAAACGAGAAATCACGTTTTCTCGCAAAAAAATGAGAAATCACGTTTTCCTGCCAAAAACGAGAAATCACGTTTTTCCGACAAAACCAAAAAATCATATTTTTCCACCAAAACCGAGAAATCATATTTTCCGCCAAAACCGAAAAATTACATTTTCCCGCCAAAACCGAAAAATTACATTTTCCCGCCAAAACTGAGAAATCATATTTTTTGCCAAAACCGAGAAATTATGTTTTCTAGCCAAAACCGAGAAATCATGTTTTCCTGCCAAAACCGAGAAATCACTGTCGGCAAAACCGAGAAATCATGTTTTCTTGCCAAAACCAAGAAATCACGTTTACCCGCCAAAAACAAGAAATTACGTTTTTCCGACAAAACCGAGAAATCATGTTTTTCCGTCAAAACCAAGAAATTACGTTTTCCCGCTAAAACCAAGAAATTACGTTTTCCCGCTAAAACCAAGAAATCATGTTTTCCTGCCAAAAACGAGAAATCATGTTTTCCGCCAAAACCGAGAAATCATGTTTCTCTGTCAAAACCAAGACATCACGTTTTCTTGCCAAAGCGAAAAATAAGTTTTCCTGCCAAAACTAAGAAATTAAGTTTTCTCGGAAAACTCGATAAATCACGTTTTCCTGTCAAAATCGAGAAATCACGTTTTCCCACCTAAACCAAAAATTATGTTTTCCGTCAAAACCGATAAATTATGTTTTCCCGTCAAAACTGAGAAGTTAAATTTGCCCACCAAAATCGAGAAATTAAGCTTCCCCCTCCGAATCGGAAAATCACATTTTCCGTCAATCTCGTAAATTTTGATTTTCCGTTGAAAATGTGTTTTTCACCATATTTGTAAACTTTGTTTTTTTTTTGTCAAATCATAAATGTATGCAGGTTTGGAGGAAAATCTAGACTGTGTAGTTATAGCAAAAAGTCAATTTTGCGATTATGGTCTTTTGTGAGTTGGACCATTTATTAGTTGGGTGTGTCCATGGCCCGACGGACTTCCCAATTGACAGCTCTAGAGTTTGGTCACCCATGGTAGCCATCACTAACCCGCTACTTCTCGGTATTCTCACTTTAAACACTATATACGCTCTATCTTTCCTAATAGAGGAATATTTAAGATAGATCTAAAAAGGTTTTTGTCATAAAAATAATCTTTAAGGAAAAAAATGACAAAATAACCTTTATTACAGGGTGTAAATATACATTTATACCCCTTGGGTTAACTAATCTAGACTTGGGGTTTAGAGTTATGGGGTGGGGTTTTGGGAGTGAGGTCTAAAATTGAAAAAAATAATCAAAAAATATTAATTTTTAAAAAGTAGAAAAAGGCTAGTTTTGTCTTTTTTTTGTTTTTGAAGGTTATTTTTGTGACAAAACTTCAAAAATGATATTTGAGAGATTTGCCCTTTCTAATATGTCAAATCATTTTTCCACCCAAATTTAGTTTAACAATTTACAACAATATGTAAATCTAACCATGTGTAGTTTTAAAATGTAAGATTCAAAAGAATTACAAACGCATGCAAGAAAAATTTACCCACACAAGCCTCATCACACAACTAATGTATACAAACAACATTAAAATTACATGTTGACAACATCTTAGTACTAAACAAAAAAACGTTGATAGATATTTTTCGAAACATTTACACCTACAGCCACATTTTCACTTTCAAATTACACTTGGAGGCACTTGTTGTTTGAGGCACACATTTTACATGTAAATTGTCTCTTCTATCCTTTCATATTGACCAATTCAATATTTATTTTCTTTTTCTTTTATCTTAACTAAATATCTAAATACACCACTATTAACTCTAAAGTGCAACCTCTCTCCTAAGTTAAATCTTATTTTTTTCTTTTGTTCAGCTCTCTGTAACTTAAATCTAACTTCTCAGATCGACGTATCCTAATCTCGTTTTCATCTTCTTCTAATATTTTTGTTGACAACAATGAAGAACTCAAAATCCATAAGACTTTGTGTTTTTTTCTTGTTTTTATTGTGATTTTCTAATTGAATGGAATCTTTGAGATTTTGTTGTTCTGATAAGATGAAAACCATGTCCAAGCTCCGGCTTGGAGAGGACGACGCGATGGCGAACAAGTCCGAGCTCGTGGTGTGGAAGAGGACGACGACAAGCTCTTGTTGTATGGATGAGGACTACGACGAACTGTCCGAGCTCGTGGTGTGGATGAGGACGACGACAAGCTCTCGTGGTGTGGATGAGGACGACAACGAGCTGTTCGAGCTCGTGGTGTGGATGAGGACAATGACTAGCTCTCGTCGTTGTGCCATTGGATCTGTGGTGCTACCTGTTTAATAGCTGGCGCGTGGATAGGTTCTGTGTGGATGGTTGAAGTTTGGACGGATGATGTGGGGCATGGATGGGGTCGGCGTGGTATTGCTCCATATGAACAACATCTCTGAGGACTAGTGGGTGGCTTCTGGCGATGTTTTTCTTGGTGATATGGGTGCATGTGAGCCGTCCACAACCAATGGATCGATTCATAACATTTCAGTTGTTGTGGAGGTATGGACAACAAATTGAGCCACCGCCTCCCTCCATGAAAAATCTTTGGCCAGATGGAGACAACAAATCAGTCCACACCTCCCCTTATATTTTGTCCACAAATACTGTGGACGGCTTGTGTAGTATTCACGTCTCTATGTCCACATCTTTTTTTTTTCATATCCACATATTTTTGGATATACATATTACTATATATAAAATATATATATGAAAATGGATGTTAAAAGATAGAAAATTTCATATATGATTTATTGTGATAATTATTTTTATTTTATATATCTTAAATTTTGAATAAAGGTAAATGAAAGCCTAAGGTAAAATAAAAGAAACAAAACTAATAAAAATACTAATTATATTTAAACCAAAAACTAGTTTCTTTTAGGTAAGAGCAAAAAAGTCCACAAAGTTTTTTTTCTTGAAAAAGTGTCTCTCAAGTGAGAAGTGTCATATGATGAAAGAAAAAAATAAAATGTGGCTCATAGTGTAACGGCAACATTTTCAGATGTTGTGTACTGAACCAAAACATACGCAATTCATAGACAAACTACCCAACACCTGGGCACCCATCAACTTAACAAGTGCGAAAAAATTAAAAGGTCAACAGCAACATAGTTATCCCACGCTGCTATAGCCAACCTAACCTACAATACATAATTTCATAATCAGAGGCAGATCCACGTAGAGAATATGGGTGTCAGCTCACACCTCTCAAATAATATAAATATGTTATATATGCTGTGTAATGAACCAACAGAGCTCAGTTGGTTAAAATTCTTTCTTCGGATTTCCCTAAACCAATATAGCTCAGTACCGATAAAAACCCCAATATATTTTTTACTTTTTTTTGGATCGAAATGATTCTTTTCACAGGAAAACAATTAATTCGGTTTTTGCCAACTTTTTGTTCAAATTCAATTTGGTTATTGGCTTTTTAAAATTTATGTGGGTTTCTAAAATCATTGAACATTTGTGTTTTTTTTATTTAAAAGTTACCATCCAAATCTAATAATTTTTTATTTTAAATAAAAAAATATTCTAAAATCTCAAACTATATATAATAACTGTCTTACAATATGTTTTAACTTTTTTTTAAATTTTTTTTTAAATAATTTGTTTAACTTATGAATCCACAAAGAACATTTTTGGATCCGCCACTGTTTATTTTAACTTTTGTCTCACATCCTTCGCAACCAGCACAGTACAATAGTTTAGGCCATAAAACCAAACTACATCATGGTAGTCTAATGGTTTTCACTAGATGAGGAGTTAGTGTGTTGGTCTAGGCTAGATAATGATTCATGCGAAATTACTAACACCACATATGGTGGGTTGCACTTCCTCTTAGAGATTAGTTTGGATCTTTTCATAAACCCATGATACCTCTAGAATGATAAAAAAAAAACAAACATATATATAATCTACGCACAAAATCAAATTACACAAAATACTACACGTTCTAAAATAAACAACACTCTACGCAAAGTGTGGAAAACCACTAGGTTTTAATAAAATTTTAACAAAAGAGTTATTTGTATTTTATTCAAGCCAACAATAAACAAGTTTTTTTTTAATAATCACGTTTGAATATTTTTTTATTAAATGAAGTTTTCGATTCCCTTTTGTGTTAATATTAAACCTGTTACTTTTCCCCTAGTTTTTTTCTAAAATACTTTATCAGTAGTTTCTTTACTTAGGCAATGTTCGTTTTTGTATCCACACGCTGGATATGAATGAAAATATTTAGATATTATTAATTTGGACACTATTATATCTACATCTAGATGATGTATCTCGATGCAAAATCTACAATTTCTACAATATCTAGATATTTGAAATGCAAAATATAGACTTTCAGATGCAATATTTACATCTCAAATTCCAAAAAATTAAATACCTTTCGATACAAATATACAAATTAATTAAATCAGTTATTGTAATTATAATATAACATTTTTAGACCAGAAAATATAGTTTTTCTATTTAAAATGTGAATCAAGTTTTCTGCCAAAACCATAAAATTATTTTTTTCTGCTAAAACCGTATTGAGTTTCTTGCTAAAATTCACAAAATCATGTTTCCACTAAACCTATAAAATCACACTTTTCTACCAAAACCATAAAATCGCATTAACCGTAAAAAAACTTTCTCACAAAAAATGTAAAATAACATTATCCCGTCAAGATCGCAATATAGTTTTCTGCCAAAATCATAAAATCGAGTTTTGCCAAAATCCCTAAATCATGTTTTGCCGCTAAAAACTATAAGATCGGGGTTTCTCGCAAAACCACAAAATCATGTTTAACGCAAAGAAAAAACAAACATAAAATTGGGTTTTATCACTTAATCCACAAAATCAAAATTTGTCCGTCAAACCTGTAAAATCGAGTTTTTTGCCAAAATTGTAAAACTGATTTTTCTGCTTAAAATGTAAAGTCGAGTCTCGTCAAAACTATAAAATAGCAATTTCCCACCCAAACCGCAAAATTGAGTTTTTTCGCCAGAACTGTAAAATCATGTTTTCTCGTCAAAATCGCATTTTCCCGTCAAAATAGAAAATCGCATTGTCCTGTCAAATAACAAAATTAAGCTTTTCTGCCAAAACTGAAAATGAGTTTTCCCGCAGAACAATAAAATTGAGTTTCCCGAAAAAGCACATAATTGTATTTTCATACTCTAATCGCAAAATCGACTTTTTGCTATAACTACACAATCTACATTTTCCTCCAAACCTGCAAACGTTTTTTTTGTGTCAAAATTGCAAAATTGGAATCTTCTTTTAAATGGTAAAATCATGTTTTCCTTTCAAAATCGTAAAAATTGGGTTTTCGTCAAAATGAAAAAAATGAAGGTTTTTTTATCAAAATGGCAAAATCATGTTTTCCATCATAATCGGGTTCTGTATTTTTAACTACTAGTATTCTATCATAAGAAAACGAAAAACTGAGCATCTAGATCTTGTATCTTGATGCAAATACCAACTCTGAAACGAACAACATTTAGGTGTATCATTGAGATGTTGTATTGAGATACTACATTTAGATGGTACATCAAATACAAAAATGAACATAGCCTTAATTACATTTTGAAAAGTATACCAAAAATGTGATAGGATGGTATGATCATGAGGGTGTAGGATGCAAGGACAAGACATTCCCAAGACAATACGAAGGCTTAGCTCATGGCAATACCTACCGAACATTGACTGAGCGAAATAATAGACTTCATGACATCGTCTCCTCCGCCCCACAAGCTATTTTCAAGGTAATTAATCAACTAATTCAAAATGTACTTCTCGCAAAAAAAAAAATGAAAACGTAAAGAATATGGTGATCTTATGCAAATTTGGCTCACCTATGACTATGACTATGACTAATTCCAACTTTTACTCCGCTATATAATCAGGCTCTTCTTTGTTTCTATTCTTTTTTGGCATGGGAGAGTCTGCTGTAAACTCCCTTTGTGATATTTAACAAACAATCTCATTATTATGAAATATATAAGTGGCAAAAAAATCATGAGGTTATGTAATTAGAATCGATATGTGTTGTTGATTGTTATACGTACGGGGCTGTAAAATACGATACATTGTAATTTGGTAATATATGAATAACGACTCTTCGTATAGTGTTGGGCCACATTCGATCCTGAAGAACTACAAAAACACACAAAAACAATGTGGTTCCGTTTGGGCCTTATCGTCATGGAATAAGATCGAATATAGCGACGTCAAGAATCTCACAAAACTTACCTTTATTCCCGGTATCGATGTATGATAAAAACTTCGTGAGAATAAAATGTTTTGATGGTTGGTTACGAGGCCACGTAATCCTCAGCACAACAAAGTTAAAAGATTATTCTGGAGATATCCTACGATCTCGAGTCTTCACGAAGAAGAGCTCTACGTTTATCATGAACATGTATAAATGACAAAGGATGAGCTTTAATTAAGTTTTGAAATTATGTTACAAGTAGAACTCGTTTTGCTCACAAGAGCCTCGTTATAAAAAATTAGCATTACCATAGTTTATTTATGAAGTGATACGACATGAGGATCAAAAAGCACAAATTATTTTTTCTGGTTTATAACAAATAACATTACATGCCTTTAAGTGTAAGATCAGATTCAAGGCTAGTTTATGTGTTCATGTTCATGTGCAAGCAAATATGAGTATAAAGAAAAGAACACAGAGAATTTGTTAACGGGGTTCGTTTCCTACATCCCCGGGACCACGTCCAGAACTCATCCACTAGAAAAGGCTGCAACAAACCGTTGCTATATGGTATCCAGCACACACCCGTGCCTACCACTCTAATCTAGAATTACAATGATAAGAATAAAAAACCACCAGTAGATCTCTCAACTGTCCGGTGGGACGACGTCACACACATCCATGTGCATATCTTCAATAAACCCTAGACGCGTGCCCCTTCATGTCACCGCCTCTTCCTTTTTATACTTCAAGAGCATGTTGCCCTAGGTTGTCACGTGGTTTATTTCCTAAAACTAAGGAGACTCCACCAATAGAGATATCTTCCATATATTCTATCTTTCCTTTTCTTATTTTCGGAAGTGTGCGTCACACCTCATCTTCCTTGTGTAACACCAGAACACGAACAATGCAGAAACTCATCAAGCTCCAATTTCTTGAGCTTACATTCTCCCCCTTTTTATCTGAGTGTGTCAACTCATGCTTATTCACAGCTCCCCCGGCATCATTGCATCGCATTCTCCCCCTGCTTGAGTGCACACTCATATAAAAACACCAATGCCTAGACGACTTGACTTGAAATCTGTTTGTGCCTCTAGACTATCTTCGTCTTTCTGAACTCTAGCTTCTTCTTCCATAATTTCAGAACTCTGCAACTCAACCTAATACTCACTGAATCACGGTGTGACACCTTGATATCTCTTGCTTTTGTTAAGTTTTAGATTCATAATTTAGTTTATTATCATCATTTTAGGTTGCATTTAGGTCTTTATATTGCATTTGCATGCATAATTACATTTGACAGGGTTTGGATTGCACAATTGGAAGTTTAAGGCGAAAATCAAGGGTTAAATTGCATTATATGAAAGTTTTGGGGTCAAATGGTAATTAGCCGAAAATGGAAGGACCTGTAATGCAAAATGAGCAAAGTCCACCATGGGAGATCCACGAAGCTTTCTTCTTCGACGGTGACATGACGACGAAGCTCGAGCCAGCGGTTCCAGACGGCGGAGGAGCACGGGCTCGACCCAGACACGATGGAGGAGCTTGGCACGCCGAGAGACTTGAACGAGAGATCCCGTGGAGGAGATGGAGACATGAAGCCACGGATGAAGCTTGAGGGCGTGAGGCTTCGCGGCGGTGAGGGTTGTTTCAGGCACGGTTCAGATCAAACCACAAAGACGAAGCACGAGATGAAGCTTGGTGGCGTGAAGCGTCGTAGCGGCTCGACGTAGCGGCGTTGCTTGGCCGCTGGCTTTGAAACTCGATCCCCTGCTCCATATCTGGATGGTGTAGCTGGATGCAGTGGCCGCTACAAGGCACAAAAGTCACTATTGACTGGTTTATTCCGGTTAAACTTTGGTTTATGGGATCGAACCAGCTCGAGTTTTGCCTTCTTACATATAGTTTTAGACCCCCAAAACCCTAAGATATCTCATTTTCTCTCTAAAGACTTTGTTTCATTGTAAAAGCTTGAATCTTTTGAATCATTTAAGGAAGTTCTTCACCTTATATCTTGTTTCTCTTGCTCATTTAGATGATTAACCTTGAATCTCACATAGATTTAAGGTTTATCATGGAGTTTATTGAGTAAACATTCTTAGATTCATGGGTTAAGTAGATTAGGGTGATTAGGTGAATGTTTAGGATGATTTTTGCTTGATTAACTTTGTTCTATGGCTTATTAGGTGATTTTAATGCTAGGTTAAGGTTGGGAAATCTAATCTAGATCATAAGTAGTTTCACGCCCGGAAGGTGTTCGATGAAATGCTTGAACAACCTAGTATTGTCCTATACATGCTTGGCCAACGGGAGTTGTTGTCAAGATGTTTAGTGGTTAGTAGACTTGTGTTTTATGCATGCTTGATTGGGTAAGGCCAACGGGAGTTGATGTCTAATTCATGATTAGCATAGGGGCTATTGTCACGGGAGTGGATTAGTCTATTTGAACGAGATTTAGACCTATAGACTTGTTGATTGTTTGGTTTGAGCATCCTAGATTGATTCTTGATCACCCGATATCGATGATCTTGCCCATGGATCTATCCTTAGCTATTGATTTAAAGTTTGATTCTTGCACTTGTTTCTTGTTTGAATTTGAGATCACATTGTTCATAATTCTAGGAGTTTAGTTTTTTACAAATCACCCATCTTCCCTTGTTTGCTTAGATTAGGAAATTTTGTGTATTCTTAGTGTTATAGATCATTAGTTCCTTGTGGATTCGATCCTAAAGTGCTGCATCGATATACCATTCGATTGTGGTAGCGTGCACTTAGGTTAATTGGCCTGTGGTAAAACGCAGAACATCAATTTGGCGCCGTTGCCGGGGAACTAAGTAGATTTATCATTAGGATTTCAGATTTTCTTGAGACTAAGCTTTATTTTCTTGCTTTGTTTTGCTTTTGTATAGTTACTAACCTTTTATTCTAGTTTTTGTTCTTTGTAGAGATGGCTTCAAGCTACCTTGAGAAGCCACAAGAAGAGGAAGACACATTTGAGGATGACATTGAAGACGATGAGCCTTATGTGGAGCCACCCTTTGATGAAAGTGTAGTCACACCAGAACAAAGTGTGAAGGTGGATGAGCTTTGTGAAGAGAGCCCAACGTCGACAAGGAGTGACATGGCAGTGTTGCTTAGGCTAAACCTTATGCAACATCGGGCAATGCTAGAAGGAAGAGAGCTCACGAGTTTTGAGGTAAGGGATGCTCATCAGCTCAAAGAGGTATTTTATTGGGTTCCACCAACCCAACTAGAAGGTATATGCGATTCTACTTCTGAACTTCATTATTTTGAGGATAATTGCTTGCCTTGTGTTGAAGATATTGCCTCTGATCTTAATTATCATGTGCTCATCAATGAATGTCTTGATCTGATATGTGAAACTAGGAAACTAGATGACTTGAGAGTAGAAAAGATTGCTAGAGATCATCTTGAAGTTTGTTTTGACAAGAACTATCTTTGTGCTTCAATTGATCTCGAAACTGACTTTTTGATGCTTGATGAATCTAGACCTCTTCTTGAGTTAGCTGATCTAGGGTGTGAAACTGATATAGACAAAATATTAGAAAACCCTGAGATCGACATCGATCATGAGAATGAGAACATTGTGCTTTATTTGATTGATGGAGATAATGTTGACTACTTTGTTAAAACTTCGTTTGAACCAGTAGTTGATTTTGTGTTTCCACCAAGTTCATTCGATTCTCATGATCATCTGAACCTCAAGGAGCATGTGTTAATCCATGCTACATCTTTAGTGATGCTCCTTGATGAAAAATCTGTCTATTTCCTATGGACAGTAGTGTGCTTCTTTGCATGCTTTGTTCCTTGTGTTTGCAGGAGAAGGACCAAAGGTGCATTGGCTCAACCTTTTGATTCATATGACTAGCAAGCACACAAAGTCAAGCTAGAGACTTAAAACAAGCGCGCTTAGGAGGCATTCCCATGTCTATCCTCTGTATATATTTCTATTTCTATTTTATTTTGTTCTAATGTGTTTGAATAAGTTTAGGGACAAGTTTGGGGGAGTTCTAAATCTTTTCAAGAGGGCATATCAAATGGCCAAGGTCACAGCAAGCTCTCTCCCTCCTCATTCCCCTCCTTTCATCAAAGCTAACTCCAAGTTAGTGCATTCTACCCTTGTCAATTTTTAGTTCATCATGTTTTATTTTTCCTTTCACCTCTCTTTCAAATTTATTTTCACACAAGAGACTGTGTGAAGTAAGTTTGGGGGAGAGTCTACTATCTCATATTGTGTTTTGTTTTGTTTACTTGTCATGCATCTCATGCATTGCATTGTACATACTTATTTGCATAAAAAAAACTAAAAATTTGAAAATTTTTGAAAACAACAAAAACAAGCATCTAGTTGCATCATTTGCACCTTTAGGATTGAGTCTAGAAGCATTTAGGTTGCATCCATATGCATAGGGAGCTGTGTTTTATTTTCCTTGCAAAGAGCGCATGTCTAGAACTCATCTTGATACCCTAGCTAAACATATCAAGTAGCTTAAACATCTATTGAAAATCTTGTATGCTTCGAGCCTTGAAAACTCTACTTGAAACTTGTTGTGAGCTTGATATTGACTTGTTCTCTAAACCAACTCCAATCTTATTTGAGTTAATGAACGTAATTTATCTTGCTTATGGGCTTTTGTTGTGCTTGATCATGGTTACCTCACACACACTTGAGTTGGTCTTAATCCTTTCTACCAATCTTTGGCAACTCAAGTGGCCATCTTCACTTTGGATGGTTCACCTCACCCTTACCCTTACCTTTCCTTTAAGCCCTAGTCAATTTGATGAGTGAGGTCTTTTCTGAAAGTTTGATATGTGCATAATGTTGAGAGTATTGGAAACGACAATGGTTGATCTTCATTACTTTCTAGCTTTGAGATCTCGCAATTGTGTAGCTAATAGGATGGGAAGGGAGTATTAAGTGTTTGATCTTGAAAGGTTGAAAAAAAAAAAAGTGAGTGAAAAGAGTGAACTCAAAATTCTAAAGAAAAGATAAGATATTAGGGATCAAAGAAAAAGAAAATCTTAGCTCAAAGAGTATAAAAAAAAGAGTTGAGCTAAAGCTAAGAAAAATAGTGAATCCCTAATAGACAAAAGAAACAAAGAGTTCTAAAAGTGAGAGATTTTGGGATCTTTGAGTGAATTAAAGAGTGTTTGACATTGGGAATCAATGGTAGTAATTGTTTTGTGTCTAGGAAATGGGTAGAACAATGAGGATCAAACTTTGTATACATGAGTTGTTCTCTTTCTTAGATATATTATGCATAATGTCAAACTACTAGTTCTTGAGAGTAAACCACCATAAAAGAACTTGTAAACCCTCTTACTTCACCATTGCTTCAAGCCTTTCTCTCACCATGCCAAGTGATTAGGACCAATTGCCCATTTGCAAGAGTACACTTAAGACAATTGTTTAATGAATGTGAGAGTTGGTTAAGAGACTTGTTGATTGATGAGTGAGTAACTTGTGTAGAGATATTAGAGTTAAGATAGGCCTTGAGAAGCTAGAGTGTAATATAAAAGATTGTTCATGCTATTTGCTATGTTTCTTTTAGGATATCATGTTGAAGGCTAGAAAGTGTCTCTTTTAGTCACTAGCTCCCATTTTTAGATATTTCCTCATCTTGTTCTTGAAAGTTTACTTGTGGACAAGTAAAGAGCAAGTTTGGGGGAGTTGATATCTCTTGCTTTTGTTAAGTTTTAGATTCATAATTTAGTTTATTATCATCATTTTAGGTTGCATTTTGGTCTTTATATTGCATTTGCATGCATAATTACATTTGACAGGGTTTGGATTGCACAATTGGAAGTTTAAGGCGAAAATCAAGGGTTAAATTGCATTATATGAAAGTTTTGGGGTCAAATGGTAATTAGCCGAAAATGGAAGGACCTGTAATGCAAAATGAGCAAAGTCCACCATGGGAGATCCACGAAGCTTTCTTCTTCGACGGTGACGTGACGACGAAGCTCGAGCCAGCGGTTCCAGACGGCGGAGGAGCACGGGCTCGACCCAGACACGATGGAGGAGCTTGGCACGCCGAGAGACTTGAACGAGAGATCCCGTGGAGGAGATGGAGACATGAAGCCACGGATGAAGCTTGAGGGCGCGAGGCTTCGCGGCGGTGAGGGTTGTTTCAGGCACGGTTCAGATCAAACCACAAAGACGAAGCACGAGATGAAGCTTGGTGGCGTGAAGCGTCGTAGCGGCTCGACGTAGCGGCGTTGCTTGGCCGCTGGCTTTGAAACTCGATCCCCTGCTCCATATCTGGATGGTGTAGCTGGATGCAGTGGCCGCTACAAGGCACAAAAGTCACTATTGACCGGTTTATTCCGGTTAAACTTTGGTTTATGGGATCGAACCAGCTCGAGTTTTGCCTTCTTACATATAGTTTTAGACCCCCAAAACCCTAAGATATCTCATTTTCTCTCTAAAGACTTTGTTTCATTGTAAAAGCTTGAATCTTTTGAATCATTTAAGGAAGTTCTTCACCTTATATCTTGTTTCTCTTGCTCATTTAGATGATTAACCTTGAATCTCACATAGATTTAAGGTTTATCATGGAGTTTATTGAGTAAACATTCTTAGATTCATGGGTTAAGTAGATTAGGGTGATTAGGTGAATGTTTAGGATGATTTTTGCTTGATTAACTTTGTTCTATGGCTTATTAGGTGATTTTAATGCTAGGTTAAGGTTGAGAAATCTATTCTAGATCATAAGTAGTTTCACGCCCGGAAGGTGTTCGATGAAATGCTTGAACAACCTAGTATTGTCCTATACATGCTTGGCCAACGGGAGTTGTTGTCAAGATGTTTAGTGGTTAGTAGACTTGTGTTTTATGCATGCTTGATTGGGTAAGGCCAACGGGAGTTGATGTCTAATTCATGATTAGCATAGGGGCTATTGTCACGGGAGTGGATTAGTCTATTTGAACGAGATTTAGACCTATAGACTTGTTGATTGTTTGGTTTGAGCATCCTAGATTGATTCTTGATCACCCGATATCGATGATCTTGCCCATGGATCTATCCTTAGCTATTGATTTAAAGTTTGATTCTTGCACTTGTTTCTTGTTTGAATTTGAGATCACATTGTTCATAATTCTAGGAGTTTAGTTTTTTACAAATCACCCATCTTCCCTTGTTTGCTTAGATTAGGAAATTTTGTGTATTCTTAGTGTTATAGATCATTAGTTCCTTGTGGATTCGATCCTAAAGTGCTGCATCGATATACCATTCGATTGTGGTAGCGTGCACTTAGGTTAATTGGCCTGTGGTAAAACGCAGAACATCACACCTCTGAATTGATGTGTGACACACACGCACGAGATTCCCCTTTAATGATGTCTTTTTCAGATTCCACAACTCCATGAAGAACTATTGCGCATACTCACAAGCTTGCTCAGCCGAAATCAAGCAGAACCACTATTTGACTGGAAATCCAAAACTTATTTATGGTGATAACCTCGATGAATCTGATTTTCTCCAAGCCAAAAATCCATGATCTCTTTTTCAGGATCTCACCTTGGTTCGAAGAACTCTCCTTTGTGTAGGTGTCCGGCTCTGATACCAATTGTAAGATCAGATTCAAGGCTAGTTTATGTGTTCATGTTCATGTGCAAGCAAATATGAGTATAAAGAAAAGAACACAGAGAATTTGTTAACGGGGTTCGTTTCCTACATCCCCGGGACCACGTCCAGAACTCATCCACTAGAAAAGGCTGCAACAAACCGTTGCTATATGGTATCCAGCACACACCCGTGCCTACCACTCTAATCTAGAATTACAATGATAATAATAAAAAACCACCAGTAGATCTCTCAACTGTCTGGTGGGACGACGTCACACACATCCATGTGCATATCTTCAATAAACCCTAGACGCGTGCCCCTTCATGTCACCGCCTCTTCCTTTTTATACTTCAAGAGCATGTTGCCCTAGGTTGTCACGTGGTTTATTTCCTAAAACTAAGGAGACTCCACCAATAGAGATATCTTCCATATATTCTATCTTTCCTTTTCTTATTTTCGGAAGTGTGCGTCACACCTCATCTTCCTTGTGTAACACTAGAACACGAACAATGCAGAAACTCATCAAGCTCCAATTTCTTGAGCTTACATTAAGTTATTTAAGATCCAATGGGTCCGAACTTTCTAAATTTAAAAAGAAGAGGAAAATGAAAAAGTTATGCACTATGCATGCAGCATCTCATCATTTAACTTTACTTAATCTGATAATATATTGACGATGAAAATACATGGCCGTACTATTAAGACATGATTTGATTCGTCCGTAGCAAATATTCCTCGCATTTTGTTTTCTGTACGTTTTACCACCCAATGAACTGATAGTTTATTCTTTCGCTGTAAAACTATACTCCCACTATTTTAATATTCATTATTTAAAATGTGCTCTTTGTTTAATATGCTTGATTTTGGGATAAAGTGAATTCTCTAGAAAAAGTGCTACGTCAAACACATAATATGACAGCTTTACGTACCTTATATAAAGGACCCTTATAGACCCTTCAGTACATCAAACACGGAAACTCATCAAACTCACTTCTCATCTTCACCCGAAGACATCAAACTCTCTATAATTTCTCCAACTTTGCCATTTTCATCCCTAGTACACCTCTCGTCACATCAAGAGAGTCACTTTCCAAAACCCTTTCACACTATAACACCAATATGGAGAAGCTACAGAAGATGATTTCCGGGAAGTCAGTAGTGATCTTTAGCAAGAACTCTTGCTGCATGTCTCACACAATCAAGACTCTATTCTTAGACATTGGCGTGAACCCGACGATCTATGAGCTAGACGAGATCAGCAGAGGAAAAGAGATAGAGAAGGCACTGGCTCAGCTTGGCTGCAGCCCAACCGTTCCGGTGGTGTTCATAGGAGGGCAGCTCGTTGGTGGAGCCAATCAAATCATGAGTCTTCATCTCAATCGTTCTCTTGTTCCAATGCTTAAACGCGTTGGGGCTTGACTTAAATATAAACGGGACTTGCGTAAAAACGTACTTTGATAATTAATAATGTACTACAGTACTAGAACTAGTCAAAAACTGACGTTAGCAATATGAATGTATGAATATTATTTGTCTTGTCTATCTAAGTTTTTAAAAGATAGATTATTGTGATAAGGATAATATAGATTTGGGATTATCTATATTTCCTATTCTTGTCATTTCCTTTATTCAAATTAGGTTTAGGAGTTATCACATACGTTGTATAAATACTTGTCTATGGTGACCTTAATAACACAAGACATTATTCAGCAACTCATAAACTTGTCATGGTATCAGAGCATTGATCCAATTTTTTCAAAATCATTGTTCGTGAGTTGCCTCTGTCGTTCATTCACGAAAACAGAGCCGCTCGCTTCTTGTCTTCTACTTGTTTCATTGGTGTTTGTGGCTGTGCAATATGGCGGACATAGCTACCGAACCTAAACGACGAACCATCTCACCCTATGACCTTACCTCTGGAGATAATCCGGGTGCTGTGATTTCATCCCCGTTACTCAACGGTGCGAATTATGATGAGTGGGCAATTAACTTGCGTATGGCATTAAGTTCATGCAAGAAGTTTGGATTTATTGATGGCAGTATTCCAAAACCAGCCCCAGATTCCTCAACCCTTGAAGACTGGATAGCGAATAATCACTTGTTGGTTGGATGGATAAAACAAACCATTGAACCAAAACTTAGATCTTTGATATCCACTCGAGAGGTAGCAAAGGAACTGTGGGATATAATCAAGAAGAGATTCTCGGTGAAGAGTGGAGCTCGGCTTCAACAACTCCGCAATTCTCTAGCTACGTGCAAACAGAACGGAGCATCGGTTGACGATTACTTTGGGAGACTTACAAAGATTTGGGATGGAATTCGCGAATGTATGAATTCTAAACAATGTACCTGCGGAAAGTGTGAATGCGATCTTAATACTGCTCACGAAGCAGAAAAGAAATACTTCGTGTTCATGATTTTCTTTCGGGACTTGACGATTCTGCTCATTGAGTTATTAGGTCTCAAATATGTGCTGTCACGCCACTCCCGGACCTGGATAGCGTGTATCAGACGGTTCTTCAGAATGAAACAATACGCTCAACAGTTGCTCAGGAAACTCAGGTTATGAGCTTTGCCTCACAAGTCAACTCATCTGGATATAATAGGGAGCAAACTTCTCGCGCAAGTAACAACTTCCAATCATGGACACATCCAACTAATCGGGATCCCTCGAGGAAGTGTACGGTGTGCGGTAAGACGGGTCATGAGGCCATCTCTTGCTTTCGTGTGGTTGGGTTTCCTGAATGGTATGGAACGTCTGGTCGGGGACGCGGTGCCATAGGCCGTGGTCGTGGTAACACTCCTCGCGCGAACAGCACACAAATAGTTGGCTCCAACACCGCAGCTGTTTCTTCTCCGGTGGTCTTGACTGATTCAGATCGTCAAGGTCTTGCTGGGATTTCTGATGAGCAATGGAAAATAATTCAGCGCATGGTGGGGAGTAAACCAAAAACTGACACTTTGAGTGGTAAGACTATATGTAATGAATGGATACTGGACACTGGTGCGACGCACCACATGACAGGACAAGCTGAATGCTTGGAGGATATACGTCCCATACTTCCAGTATCTGTTCGTATGCCTACAGGAATAAATGTCCTTGCTTCTAAACAAGGGACAATTCGATTGAGTCCTCAACTTATACTCTACAATGTTTATCTTGTTGATGGATTTGACAAAAATTTAATCTCCTTTGGTCAATTACTTACCGATAATGGCTTGGTAGGACAAGTTACTGATAAGTTGTTAATCATACAGGACCGCGCTACGAGGATGCTGATTGGGATGGGTGAACGAGAGAGAGAGGGACTTTACCGGCTCTGTTGTGCTTCGTCAGTTACTTCGTTGCATACTAGTGTGGGTGAAGATTCTACCTTATGGCATCATCGTTTGGGTCATCTATCTCCTCGTGTTATTAATTTGCTTTCGGGTGTTAGTAGCTCTAAGGATTTTTTTAAAAATTGTGATGTTTGCTTACGTGCTAAACAAACTCGCCAATGTTTTCCAGACAGTTCTACATATTCTAATGCAATTTTTGATTTGATTCATTGTGATTTATGGGGTCCTTATCGTACAACGGCATTGTGTGGATCACGTTACTTTCTGACAATCGTCGATGACCACTCAAGAGCTGTTTGGATATACCTGTTACAAGATAAGACGTTGGTCTCCCGTCATATTATCGATTTTCTGGCCTTAGTGAACACACAATTCTCGAAGAAGGTCAAGATTATACGAACCGACAATGGAACAGAGTTCGTATGTCTATCACGCTATTTTCAAGAGAATGGTATTCACCATGAAACTTCGTGTGTCTACACACCACAACAGAATGGGCGAGTTGAACGTAAACACCGTCATATACTCAACATAGCTCGTGCACTACGGTTTCAAGCACATCTTCCTATTGAGTATTGGGGCGAATGTGTGAAAACAGCGGTCTACTTGATGAATCGTACTCCATCTCAGCTTCTTGATGGCAAAACGCCCTTTGAAAAATGATATGGCTGGACTCCATCGTTCAAACATCTTAAGGCCTTTGGCTGTCTGGCCTATGCTCACAATATCAATCACCATGGAGATAAATTTGCTACTCGGAGTCGTCGATGCATTTTTCTGGGGTACCCTACGGGTAAGAAAGGATGGCTCCTGCTGGACTTAGAAAAACAGAGTACGTTTGTATCAAGGGACGTGGTCTTCTGTGAGAACACGTTTCCATTTTCAACTGCACTTTCTTCCCCAGCAGTTCCTGAGACTCCACATGAACACGGTCAGGTTTCCTTTGATGACACAGATTCTGAAAGTAGTATCCCGGACATTGAGACACCTGTCACAGAGGATATTGCACCAGATGCTCAACCAGATGATGGCAATCCTCAGCCAGTTCCGGTAATTATACCTGCGATTGATGAACCAGTGTTAGACGTTCCGGTAATGACTGAAGACTTGGGCAGAGGTCTCCGCCCTAAGATACCTTCCACTCGCTTACGAGACTACGTTGTCAACACAGTCACCCTCGACTCTTCTCTCTCTCTCTCATCAACTTCACCTCCTCATCAGTCATCTTCAGGTTCGTCTTATCCTATCTCTGATTATTTATCGAGTGCCAAATTCTCTGTTTCACATCGCAGCTTTTTGGCGTCTCTCTCTTCTCATCATATACCTCGCTCCTTTAAAGAAGCAATTCTTGACGACGTATGGAAGAGTTCGATGGGTACTGAAATTGCTGCTTTAGAGAGTCAACATACGTGGGATCTTCAATCATTGCCCCCCGGGAAGAAAGCTCTTGATAGTAAATGGATTTATACAATCAAATATCGATCGGATGGTACTATTGAGCGACCTAAATCAAGATTGGTCGTTTGTGGCAATAAGCAAAAGCACGGTGTCAACTATACTGACACCTTTTCACCAGTGGCGAAAATGACAACGGTTCGAGTGTTCCTTGATTATGCAGCAAAATATGGTCATGAGGTACATCAAATGGATGTTCACAACGCTTTTTTGCATGGTGATCTTCATGAGGAAGTGTATATGAAGATTCCCCAAGGTTTCTCTTCTCCTAATGAAACAAGAGTATGCCGACTTCGGAAATCTTTGTACGGGTTAAAACAAGCTCCAAGGTGTTGGTTTGCCAAGCTAACGGAGGCTCTTCTCAAATATGGTTTCACTCAAACAAAGTCTGATTACTCCTTATTCGTATACTCCAAGCAAGGAGTTTCTATTCGCATATTGGCATACGTGGATGATTTAATTATCTCGGGAAGTACACTTGAGGTTATACAATCTCTAAAAGATTATCTTTCTCTATGCTTCCGCATGAAGGATCTTGGTCATCTCAAGTATTTTTTGGGCATTGAAGTTGCTCGGAGTCCATCTGGATTTTACTTAAATCAGCGCAAGTATGCGACTGATATTGTTACCGAAGTTGGTCTGCTCGGCTGTAAACCAGCAGGGTCTCCTATGGATCAAAATCATCAACTCAGTCGCGTTGAAGGGCCGATGATTTCTGAACCGGAATGTTATCGACGACTCGTAGGTCGCCTCATCTATCTTGCAGCTACACGACCTGACTTAACGTATGCTATCCATATTTTGTCTCAATTCATGCAAGCACCGAAGGAAGAACATTGGCTTGCTGCTCTCAAAGTAGTTCGTTATTTAAAAGGTACATTGGGTTAAGGTATTCTTCTGGATGCTAAATCCTCGTTTCATGTCACTGGTTGGTAGGATTCGGACTGGGGAGCATGTCCTCTCACTCGGCGGTCTCTCCCCGGTTGGATTGTTCAGCTTGGAGCTTCTCCAATATCGTGGAAAACGAAAAAACAGGACACAGTGGCATGCTCGTCCGCCGAAGCGGAATATCGGGCAATGGGTGCAGTCACCAAAGAAATCTTATGGCTCAAAGGGTTGCTTCGAGAAATTGGTATTGATCACACGGAACCTATGACACTATTGTGTGATAGTCAGCCAGCAATTCATATCAGTTCTAACTCTGTGTTTCATGAAAAGACCAAGAATATCGAGATCGAATGTCATTTCATTAGAGATGAGATTGTCAAAGGTGTTCTTAAACCATCTTATGTCACTACTCAGGAGCAACTTGCGGACATCTTTACAAAGGCGTTGGGACGACGAGAATTTGAAGCTTTCTTATCCAAGCTGGGCATTCGAAACTTACATGCTCCATCTTGAGGGGGGGGGGTATTGCGATAAGGATAATATAGATTTGGGATTATCTATATTTCCTATTCTTGTTATTTCCTTTATTCCAATTAGGTTTAGGAGTTATCACATACGTTGTATAAATACTTGTCCATGGTGACCTTAATAACACAAGACATTATTCAGCAACTCATAAACTTGTCATAGATAACTCAGGATACCTATTTTATAATGTGTGGTTATATCTTATAATAAAATCAGCGTGTTTGATTTCTCACTTTCCATGTTATATTCACATATACATGCATGCATACAGTTCAGAAAAATCGGATGCGGTAAGCACATGTAGGCAATTTATACCCCAATCCCAAAATCGGATGCGGTTAGCACATGTAGGCAACTTATACCGCAACCCGCTTTTTTGCACATGTAAATAGATACGAGAAAAAAAGTTGAGTCAATAAGCTGAAGAGAAGATTACACTTAAATTTGTAATTACACTAAGACACAGTTTACTTGCCACATCATTTTATGTTGTTAATTATATATCTTACATGTTAATCATAAATTAACTAGTAACTATCTTTCCGTTCTCGTCACTCTCTTTCCTCAATTGACTCTAAAAAAAAAATTAAAATAACTTGTTGTCGATTGAATAAGCAAGAGTCAAAAATTTCTCATATCGGTTGAAAAAATCACTGTTCTCTATCTTTACCATAAATCAATCTTCTCTTCCACCGTAAACCACTTCTCCCACCGCAAGCCATTGTTGTGCCTTTAGATTCTCTACTTCTCCCACCACAAGCCATTTTCCCCAAAACTCTATCAGCATTTGCAATCCTTTTAAATTGATATATTAACGTATATATTATTGAAAAGAGAATTGGTAAGTTAAATTATGAAAAATCTAAAAATATAGAAGAATAAAGAAAATGGATAGAAGATGTTCAAAATATGTTTGTGACAAATATGTGTGTCCACAACTTGTCCATCCACAACTGGCACACCCACAACTTGTCCATCCGCAAATATGATGTATGTAACTCTTCTATCCACAACTCTCTCTCATACAACTTCTCTACGAACTTTTTATAACCATATATGTTTAGTGTTTATATGTTTTTAATTTTCTATTTGTCCATCTCATATGCTATTTTATAGTGAAAATAGAAAAGTACATTAACTTATCAAATTAATACAAAACATCTCAAAATACTCTTAATAGCTATCTATATCCACAATCGACACGATGCAAAAAACTTATCTTAATAAATACTCACTCCACACATTTATGTACTTATACATTAAAATTTAAATAAAGACAAAAAAATTGGGAATTAAAAAAATGTTTTTAATTAAAATTAATAAAAGAAAATATTGCATAAAAGAGATGAAAAGAATCCTGAACAATAGAAAACATGTTAGGTACTTGCCGAAGGGTAAAATGATCCTGAATCCACATCGATTAAATGTGTTTCTGCTTGCAAATGTGACTCTCAATGAAAATAAAAGAAAAATGTGTTTTAAAATGTAATACATTCTATGATTAAAATCATGAGTGCATTATATCTAGAGTCACATTTTGCGCTTCATTTTACAATATATATCACTTTACATTTGAGGAGCACTTTCCTCATTGTTTGGGCAAAGTGAGATGAAAATTTCTTGCTCGTGACAATATGTATGTTGACGGACAGTTCAGACTTAATGAGAAACTAACTACAAATAAAAAAATAACCATCCAGTTAATAGTTAGATGAAGAAGGTTGTTTATTGTTAAATGAGCATTAATCTAGACCATTAAATCCAAAATGAAAAACTAAATTTACCGTTAAATAATATATGTTGTACTGATTCTTTTTTTTGTTTTATTATTTTCGTTCACCCCCATGTCTTTATTTTCTTGTATTTCAAATTTAAATATACATGGATAAATATGTTTGTTATAAGCAACTGTAACTTTTTATTTATATATTTTAACATTCATTTTGATATATTTTAGTAATTAATAGATAAAATTATATGGAGAAATGATGCATGAATATATGTTAAGTGATCAAAAGACTCGTGGATGAAGAAGTTATGAACGAACGAGTTACCAACAGTAGAATCGTGGATACAAAAATGGTCGAAAATATCTTAAGGACGGGTTAGATATAGATAGATGAATTGTTGATGGCAAAGTTGTGAAAAAGAGAGTTTTATAATTAAACAATGAATTATTCCTCATGTTTTACAAAGCTGATGAATCAAACAATAAAATTTTCATTATGTTTTATAAATCAAAACTACTAATGCATAACACAATAAACCATACAACATCAAACACTTTGTAAATAAAACAAAATAGAGAAATAAACAATTTATAAATACACGAACTAGATAGACAACTTACATATATATACCACTTGTTATGAAAAAGTAATAAAACTGTATGGACATAGTTGTAGCAGACAAATATTCGGTGGATGTGCATTTGGTATAAAACTTGTGATGACTTTGTCCGTGGATGTGCATTTGGTGGATGTATTTTGTGAGTGATCTCTCAATGGACATGATCTTGGCGAAGAAGATGTCATGAAAAAATATCATTGACAACTTTTATGAACAAAAAAGTGTGGAAATCGTTTCATGGACGCTATTTCGAGGCATGGATGTTTCTACAGAGCATTATGTCGAATACATTAAAAAAAATTCTATGTGTTTTTCATCTTTGTGAAAATATTATGTTTGTGATCATGTATACATAAGAGAGAAAAAGGGACGAAATAATTCATGATAGAAGAGCAAGGAAATAAAAGTTTGAATATCTTATCGATCTATACACGTATAGGGAAAGTTAATTTTTTGTGGGAATAGAACCGCAAAAAGAAAACCAAAATGAAAGAGACAATGAAGAATCATACCAGCATTGATAAGTTCGGGAGACAACATAAGACTTTCCAGTATCAGGGGTGTCCCAAGTTGAAGATGCGTCTTTGGAACAAAGAAGATGAAGTATCTAATGTACATATCAGGGTAGAAGTGAACCAATTAGATCTTCAGAATCCTAAAAGAAAAGCCAAAATTCAAATCTACCTTCTTGAATGTCATATTTTGGATTGGGTTCTTCGTATGGAATCCAAGATGAAGGAAGAGACTAAGTGACAGAGACAAAGAAGAAATGTGGTTTAGGAGGGATTAGGTTTAAAGATTCAGATTTTTAAGCGGTGGGTTTTCGCGGTTATAATCTCTTCCAGTTTTGGTATGTGTCTGATATTGTTGACATAACATAATCATTTCTTCAAAGCATCAGAGACATACTTAGAAACTATATTATTAATATCACTTAGAAAATGAGTGCCTCAAGTATAATGTATCTTTTATTGTAATTGAGAATACAAAATGTGATTAGAAGTGTAACTTTTTCCGGAATCATTCAACATATTATGAATGATAAATATAAGGCAGAAGCCATTATTTATGTTAGTTGTATACTTTACTAAATTAAGTTTCTATACGTGTCACATCAGTCGATTGCAAAATATTGAAAAAGTACTAATCCAGAAACTTTATACACATAGTACAAACTCCATCCTTCATATTTCTCTCTATAACCTAAAATGCTCTCTTTTTTTCTCTTCAAAAGCTCCTAGTTTTCAATTATGGTAACCGGCATCAGCCTAGATTACAAGGTACCGGACTGATAGTGTGGTTTGTTGCATACTCCTTATGTTTCTCTTCTCAACCTATATCTGAGAGTTTTGAGCAAGATTTTAAGGGTTTTCAGCTTATAGCTTGCTATCATTTGTCTTCTATTCTATTGGAGACATGTTCACATTATCTTCGCTTGGATAATTTTGTTGTTCCCTTTATTTGGAGATCAATCTCTTTGGCTCTACCATGCATATCTCATCAAACTCTTTAATCTAGGTGTGTAAATGTTGTGCTTTTCAATTACACCGCTTTTGAAAGTGTATGCATTTTGTCCAGTCGGATATAAAGTTTTGGATCTCAAAATCGAAAAGTGGGGTGTTAGGAAGAACATCTTATAGATGGTGGAACGCATGCATTTTTAGTTAGTAGCTCAGGTTAAAATGATCATTTTATCGATATTCTTTTTGGATTAATAGGCCTAACGTATATCTATTACTCAGCCAGCCCTATACGAGTTGCAGAGAAATCAATACACCATGTCGTAGGATTTTTATGTTATTTTATCAGTGTTATTCCATGAGCAAGAAAGCATAAATTTAAAAAGCAATATTTCAAACCCTAATTTTAGTTTCAAATGATTATAATCCTTCCACGTTTTTTTGTAAATCATTTCATAATTGTTGTGAATCATTTCTATGATACCATCATTAATGCTAGTACATACAGATTTTAGAAGCTTATTTTGAATTGAAGATATTTAAATAATCAGATTTGAATCATCTGATTCACTGGTTTTGTTGGTTTCATCAAACTTTTCAAATCTCATTAAGACTCATCCAAAGTTGTTGGTTCCTAGATTATCAGTTCACCAGTTACTGGTTCCATCATAATCTTCAGTATCGTCAAGACCATATTTACTTTTTCATTCAAGTTTGTCGGTGGTTACATCAGTTTTGATAATACAAATAACTTCATCGCCTCTTTTATTTTTAATAAGAAAATTATTTGTGGTCACTCCGTCTTCAGTGTCCATAACCCCGAGGACTGACTAGGGGTTTCCAGCGTCCCATGTCGGCCTCTAACAGAGAGCACCGCCATATTCCCGACGCTATCTGAGCGACAAGCCTCTCGTAGTGGTCAACGCTACAAAGACAATTGTGATTCGACCTAGATGTTAAGATACCGAACCGAGGAAAGCTAAAAGTTGACTACAAGGTACAACGAGGGCGTTGACAGCCTCAGAGCCTCCATCCTAAGTGGAACGTCGGTTTCAATGTAGAGAGACAAGAGGGAGAGCGCGTGAGATATGCTTGCTACTCAAAGGTATCTTCGAAAATAAATTTTACAAACTTTAGTATGTTAGACCAATGGAATTTGATAGTTAAGATGATTATAATGGTTAAATGAACTTGTGATTCATGCATGCTTGATTGTAATTAATCAATAAGAATTGATTTTGCTTCAAGATTAGAATATAAATAAGAACATGAAAATGAGTTAAGTCTATTTGTGTGTTTCTAAATCTAAGGACTAACATTTGAATGTTTGATCAGCATCTAATCACCTAAATCAATATCATACATCTAAGAACATGCTTTTTATCATTTGATCATGTTTTAGTCTCATTTCTCAATTATTTGTTGGTTACTTGAATTTGTGATCTTGTTAGCACTTGCAACTTGTTTTGTTTAGGTGATGGTTAGTCTATTTATTAATTTTGACTGAAATTCAGATTAAAATCTTGATTTATTCTCTTTTTGGATTAGGTTTAGGTACTTTCATTTCTAGTGTTTTAGTCTTTGTTCTTTGTTGATTCAAATCTTACTACTAAAATGGCCCCGGTTATCGGGTGTTGTAGTAAAGTTTAATTTTTGATAGAGCAAAAACTGCTATCAGCTTGGCTTATACAGATTAAGATCGAATGGGTACACAAACTTTAATTTTCAGAACAGAAATAAAGTATTAAAACAATGAATCTATGCGCAGTATCAACTTAATTAAATGTAAGTATAAACCACATCTCCTTTGATATATGTGGTCGACTGGCCGTACGATAAAGATCTGATATTAATTGTTCGTATATATATATATATTCCTCGCATCTAAGAGAGATTTGTTTTCTGTACGTCTTATCGAATTAGTTGAAAGTTTTATTCGTTAGCCGTAAGAGGCAAAGAGTGTAGGAGGTGCTGACCGATCTTAGCCTCAAATTCTCAGATTCTCCTACTATCTTAATTTCATTAGTTAAAATGTGCTTTTTTTTGTCCGTAAACTTTATTATTATTAAAAAGCACTTTTAAAAAAAAAGCTTTATTAAAAACGACTACAAACCTCATAATAGGATGATTTACGTACCTTTGAAACTTATATATAAGGACCCTTATAGACCCTTCAAAACGTCAAACACAAACTAAAATTCACTTCTCATCTTCACACAAAGATATCGCAATTTTTTAAAATCCTCTCTAGTATTCCAATATTCATCCCTTATCATACATTTTGATCAAAACATTAATCCCAATTTCTCTACTGCAAGCTCAATTTTCAATTTTAGATTCACATTTACACCAATGGAAAAGCTACAAAAGATGATCTCCGAGAAGTCAGTAGTGATCTTTAGCAAGAACTCTTGTTGCATGTCTCACACAATCAAAACTCTCTTCCTAGACTTTGGTGTGAACCTGAAGATCTATGAGCTGGACGAGATTAACAGAGGAAGAGAGATAGAGCAAGCACTGGCTCAGCTCGGTTGCAGCCCTACCGTGCCAGTGGTGTTCATAGGAGGTCAACTTGTTGGTGGAGCCAATCAAGTCATGAGTCTTCATCTCAATAGGTCTCTCGTTCCGATGCTAAAACTCGTTGGAGCATTGTGGCTTTGATTAAATATAAGTGATACTTACGTAAGACATAGTTTCATAATTAATGGAACTAATCAATGGATGACGAAAAGCTTGTACATGTATGTATGAATGTTTTGCCTATGTTTTAAAAGCACACATAGTGACTAATGTTACCTATTTTGTAATGTGCGGCTATATTTCTAATATAAAATCAATTAGTGTTGGACTTTTCCGTATCCATTTATATATGTAAGTACACTTTTTTTTGTAAATACATGCATTCATATAGGAAAATCGAATGATACATAGAAAAAGTACAGAGATATTCCCGTTGGGATGGAGGATCAATTACGCTATGTATTGGTATTAGCAATTGCTCCCAGCCTGGGGGATTAGTTTGAAGGTCTAGACACCTCCAGGTTGATTTTAAAAAAAAATATATATATATATATAAGGACTGAATAATATGTTTAAACCAATGTTAGTTGGTTTAATGATATTTGAGGAAGTTTCGGTCCCAATACAATTTTGAGTTTGATTCGTGTTGGCTATTGGAAGATTTAATATGTGGTACTTTCAGTGCTCGAGACTCTTTATGGTGAGCCATCTGATGACCTTCGGGTCTTTACTTGCTTCGATCTCTAGTCTGGACCACTTCAATAGAACTATTATACTCGGTTATCAAATAATAATAATAATAATAATAATAATAATAATAATAATAATAATAATAATAATAATAATAATAATATTAATAATAAAAATAATAATAATAATATATTTACTAATTTGGGTATGAAAGCCCCAACGCCCTTAATGCATATAATATGTTACAATTTAACTTAAATGGGTTAAAACTGTGTTGTTTGCAAGTGTTGCAATTTGATTATATTTATTCAGCCAATCCGTTCTTCATATAACGGAAACTTGTTTTTCTCATAGGCGTACGAAACAGATAACAATTAGCTGGGAATTTCACGTACGGATAATAAGTCATGTATTGAAAGCACTTAAGTAGGCAGATATTTTTGGTCCATTTGTGACAAGTTTAACATTTCAAAATCTAAGTGTTCCAACCTCAGAGTATTAAAGAGAATTTATCAAGAAAAATTGTCAAAAATACCACTTTCCTTTTACCACTTTTTAAAAAGGGAAATTGCCAAAAATACAATTTTTCTTGTACCACTTTTCAAAAAATACCTTAATCACTTTTACCCTTGTTTTTTAAGAGGAAAAAATACACTTATAACCCTTGGGTTAATTAATCTAAGACTTAGGGTTTAGAGTTAAGGAGTGGTGTAGGGTGGAGGTAGGGTTTAGGAATTTAAAATTTAGGATTCTAATTAATTTTTTAAAAAATTACTCCCAAAAAGTGGTATTTTTGAAAATGTCTGTTTAATGAAGGTAAAAATGAAAAGTTGTACAAAGAAAGTGGTATTTTTGAAAATTCCCCTTTCAAAAATACCTTAATCACTTTTACCTTTGTTTTTTAAGAAGAAAAAACACATTTATAACCCTTAGGTTAATTAATCTAAAACTTAGAATTTAGAGTTAAGGGGTGGTGTAGGGTGGAGTAGGGTTTAGGAATTTAAAATTTGGGATTCTAATTAATTTTTAAAAAATTTACCTCTTAAAAAAGTAGTATTTTTGAAAATGTCTCTTTAACGAAGGTAAAATGTTGAAGCAATATTGAGTTTTGTTGGGATATGTCGAAACCAAGACAGGCTACTCCAGCACTTCAAATTCGAACACAATGATTTGCATCCAAAAATGGAATGAGATTCTAAACTTAAACTTAAAAATACGACTTTTTATTAATTTCGAAATACTACTTTTAATCCAATATTTTGAAAATGATAAGGGTATAAGAATATAAGATGGACATATGGTATGTCGTAGTTGTAGAATTGGATGCGATACGATATAGTACGTGTTTTTACGTAAGTACGGGCAATGATCAGATCACCTTGAAGTTTACGTAGTATATGTCTCTTCATATCACAGTTGAGCTATTTTGTTTTTGTTCCTTTGAGCCTTATCCTCGTGGACGAGATCGAATCTTTGCGATGTCAAGAATCATACATAATTTAGCTTTATTCCCAAAATTTCGTGAGAATAAAGTTGTTTTGACTGTAAATAAGGAGGCCACGTAAACCATCTCACACAGCAAAAAAAGATCAATCTAGAGATATACCATACGATCTCGAGTCTTCACAAAGTATGGAGATGCAGCTTTTGTCATTTTGACTTAAGAATGATTCTCCAATCCGAGTTTTGTTCGGCTTAAAATGTAAGAAAATAGTCAGTGATGCAACATTACACTAATATAGATCGGTTTGGTATACTTTTGTTTTCTTTTTGAATTAATTCTAGTTAAAAAAATGAGAAAATTGTCAAAAATACTACTTTTATTGAACTATTTTTCAAAAATAGTTTAATCACTTTTATCCTTGTTTTTTAAGAGGAAAAACACACTTATAATCCTTGGGTTAATTAATTTAAAACTTAGGATTTAGAGTTAGGAAAATTGTCAAAAATACCACTTTTCTTGTATCACTTTTCAAAAATACCTTAATCATTTTTACTCTTGCTTTTTTAAAAGTAAAAAACACACTTATAACCCTTATGTTAATTAATCTAAGACTTAGAGTTTAGAGTTAATGGGTGGTGTAGGGTGGGGTAGGGTTTAGGAATGTAAAATTTAGGATTCTAATTATTATTTTTTTTAAAATTACCCTTTAAAAAGTGGTATTTTTGAAAATGTCTCTTTAATGACGTAAAAATGAAAAGTGGTACAAAGAAAATGGTATTTTTGAAAATTCCCTTTATAGTTATGGAGAATTTCAAATTTACCACTTTTGTTGTATAACTTTTCATTTTTACCTTCACTAAAGCGACATTTTCATAAATATCATTTTCTTAAGAGGTATTTTTAAAAAAAAAAATAATTAAAATCTTAAATTTTACATTTCTTAAACCCTAACCCACCCTACTCCCACCCCTCAACTCTAAACCCTAAATCTTAGATTTATTAACTCAAGGGTTATAAGTGTGTTTTTTCCTCTTAAAAATAAGGGTAAAAGTGATTAAGGTAAAAATGAAAAGTAGTACAAGAAAAATAGTATTTTTGATAATTTTCCTTAGAGTTAAGGGATGGTGTAGAGTGGGGAAGAGTTTAGGAATGTAAAATTTAGAATTTTTATTAATTTTAGAAAAATTTACTTATTAAAAAATGATATTTTTAAAAATATTTATTTAATGTCGGTAAAAATGAAAAATAGTATAACAAAAGTGGTAAACTTGAAATTCTCCCTTAAAATTTTTTCTAGTTAAAATAGAACATGTTACATTTAAACAAGTATACAGTGATTTAATGTCGAACTAATATAAATTGAAGTTTATGATTAAATATCGAAGATAGAGTCGTTTTTTTCTCGTTTTAATGGGATTTCGTTTTGATTTCGAAATATTTCTTTTCTGTAACCAAGTCACAATAATGGCTCCGCCATTGATTACATTAATATTTCCACAACGATTTAAATAAATTGAATTTTTCCATTTAGATGTAATATTTAACTGATATGGCTTATAAGTTACAATACTTTAAATTTTCTTGATTGGTCGGACCTATATATGCTAAGTGACTGTAAACAATTTTTGACATATTTCTTTTTTTTTAAATGTTAAATTCTTTTAACCAAAATAAAATCTTTTTAATGTCTTCTCAATTTCACAACTCAAGTAAACATCCCTAAAATTACATCCCTCAGCTTAATTAAATCTGTTTGATATATGATATAAAAACACTACCAACCCAAGAATATTTTTGGGAAAATTAAAGGATCCGTATGCAAGCAAATGCAACATCAACATTAATTAAATTATCTTATGAGAGGAGAAAAAAATGTATTTATGTGATCAATATATGTGCCCTGAGCTAGAATTTTTATATATGTGGAAGGAGGACTATCAAGATATGGCACGGGTCGTCCGCATCAAAAAATCCTCATATCTAATCCAAGAGATTTTGTTATCTGTACATTTACCCACTTATTTGATAGCCACACTTCTTTATTCTCTAGCTGCAAGAGACAGAACGGTTAAAGTTGATTCGCTTAGAAAAGATGGCTCTATTAAATTGAGTACGTAATATGAAAGCTTGCGTACCTAAGAAAGCTATCTATATAATGGACCCTTATAGAACATTCACTACATCAAAAAACATAAAATCAATATCACTTCTCATCTTCTCCCAAATATATCACAATCTCTTTACTTTGCTTTGCGGTTTTCATCCCTAATCTAGCATTTTGATCAAAAGGAACCACTTTTCATCATTTAAAAGCCTCTTTAGGAACACACTTTCACATTATAACACTAATGGAGAAGCTACAGAAGATGATCTCTGAGAAGTCGGTAGTGATCTTTAGCAAGAACTCGTGCTGCATGTCTCACACAATCAAGACTCTCTTCTTAGACTTTGGTGTGAATCCGACCATCTATGAGCTAGACGAGATCAACAGAGGAAAGGCAATAGAGCAAGCATTGGCTCAGCTCGGTTGCAGCCTACCGTGCCAGTGGTGTTCATAGGAGGTCAGCTCGTCGGTGGAGCCAATCAAGTCATGAGTCTTCATCTTAATCGCTCTCTCGTTCCGATGCTTAAGCGTGTTGGGGCATTATGGCTTTGATTAAATAGAAACAGATAATTGCGTCAGATGTAGTTTTGATAATAAGTAATAATATTTATATATGTATACTAATTAAAGAGTGACAAAAAGCTTATTCATGTATTTATTGTATGAATGGTTTGTCAATCTAACTAATTTTTGGAAGGATATATTTAATAATAAAATCAGCTAGTGTTGGACTTCTCCTTTCCCATGTGTATATCTACATATATTTTATATATACATACAAGGATCCATAAAATACTATTGTATGTATAGATTTTAAGAAATATATAATATATGCATTGAATAATATATCTAACGTTGTATTGGCCATTTATTCCTGAATGAGGTTTACACTATGGAAATCATTTGTTTCGTTTCATATTTATTCTATGTATGGAAGCACTAGTTAGTTGTGTTAATCATGCAGATAATTAAATAAAAATAACGGGGACATGTATTTCACACATTAGTCTATCAATTTTTTACCTTCTCTTTGTTGATGGTAACTTTTTCTTTGCAAATCAGAACACCGTAAATATAAAAAAATTATTAAAGTAGCAAGGAAATATGAAAACTTTGTAGAGAAGACTCAAAGGAATCGAACATTACAATGGTTGAAAACTTTGTAGCACAAGAATATATACCTTGGATTAAAAATTTGGTCATGAGTCGATCCTTACATTGCAACACTTACCGTTGGAGTTTCACCAAAGAGTGGTATGTATACTGTTAAGTCAGTATATTGGGTTTCAAACATATACTCAAGAATAAAGAAGATGTGATCTACTCATAACCAATCATCACATAACCAAGCTCCAATCCTTTGCTTGGAAGTTAAATGCCCCTATAAAAATCATCATCTTATATGGCAGTTCATCACAAAATATGTAGCAGTTACAAGTAATTTGAATTGTCGTCATACGCAGTGTGATAATATCTTCTGAGATGTGGGCATGAGTCTGTAACTCATTCCATCTTCGAATGTCCACCAACACTTCAAGTGTGGGCTCTGGCAGATACATCATCACATCCAAATATATTTCATGTTTCCAACGTATACATTAATATGGATTATCTTTTTTGGAGGAAAAAATAATATTCTAAAGATCCGGTAAAATAAACAAAAAAGGCCTACGCAATTAAACCAACAAGCGACTATTAGTAAGAAAATATTAATTGTCACTAATAAGTTACAGGTGGTGTTAAATGATAACTTTTGAGTCTTAACCTAAATTTCTGTTCTGCAAGTGCATAACAGTTTACAATAATAGAGATTGGGATTGAATCCACAGAAACCAGACACATACTTCAATTCTCAAGTTTGGATGAAGCTAGAAGACATTAAGCTTTTTTTGATGCAACTGAAATAATGATAGAAAAGTAGATAAACAATGTAAAATTATGAATAAAAGTGTAACGCTTCGACCGCCCATGGCTTATGGGCCTCCCACGCCCGCTCTCTCGGCCTGTGGGTCCCATCCCGTCCGACGGTCGCGCGTTAATTTTTCCAAGGCTCGAAATCATTGTTTACTGACCCTGCAATCACTACCCGACCTTTCCCCGTGTTTTGGCTTCACTCGCACGGTATCGCGAATAACTTCCCGATAGATCACCCATCCTTTCACTACTCCAGCCCAAGCACGCTTAACCCTGGAGTTCTAAACGGATGTGTGACGGAAAAAGTAAGTCAACTTTGGGGACACATGTAGCCAAATCAATGCTCTTAAGCCTTTCCACATATCACAACTCGAGATGTTACAATTCACCCCCTCTCAAAGAACGCAACGTCCTCGTTACGCCCCACAACAAGTCTTAAGACGCCTCTCGGGTCACATATCACAACTCGGGATGTTACAAAAAGTGTAGGGCAGTAAGGAATTGTATAAATTAGATCAAAAGTGCAAACAACTTATTAGATAATCAGCTAAGCATCATTCTATAACTCAAAACAAAGTTTATAATTTTTTTCACTTTTGTGGTTCTAGTCACTATGTTTAACAACCTCATGAAATAAATCTTGTCGAACTCGGGAAGATAAACATGCATTAATGAACAAGTTTTGATAAGTTCACAAAGTTTCCTAACATCAACTCTTGTCGATTATGTTACGTTTTCATTTAATTTCTTTCAAGTATTTCATCAAACATCTCTCGTACGTGAAACGACCTAAACTCATGAACTATGTAGCTAATTAATTTCAAGCAATACAAAAAAAGATAAATTAAGGACTCTATTTAGATTCCTAGATTAAGCAATCCCAAACATTCATTCTCTTGATATCTCTTGAAATCCTAGATCCCAAATATAAAACTATTTAGACATAGAAAAAAAACACAAGAATAAGATGAGGAACACACAATAACATATAGAGAAATTGAAAAAATGGGGTTCATAAATCTTCTCTAGGGTAGAGTAAAAAATCTTCTCCCAAAACTTACAAATCCCTCAAAAATCTTCTCTAAACTGAAAATAAGAAAAAAATGCTAAGGTTTTAGCCATTATATATATATATATATATGTGTGTGTGTGTCTTTAAAATCTTGGTCAAATTCCAAACGCAAACGCTAGTTCTTGTGATCAGTAGTTGCAACCGCATTTGGAACATAGATCGATCAATCAGCGTTTGGAGACCGATCGATCCACATCATTAACTCCATCTTCTTGATATTGTGCTTCATCCTCCGCTGTGTGCACTTGCATCTCCGTCTTACTATTGGATCCTCTCGTCGCTACTCCTGCACCATCTTGTTACCCGTCTCCTTTCATCGCGACCGTTATAGCTTCCGTTCAGACAAACATGCACTCGAGCACTCAAACTAAACAAAGACCGGTTGATTCGTTCCTCTAGGTCGTGAGATCATTTTTCTTTCGAAGTAATATTGGGAGGCAGGCTAGATCGAGGGAATCACTGTTTACCATCGATCAATTCCTGTACATCAGATTCAATGGAGCCATTATTGCTCATCTTTTGTGTTCTTTGCACAGTTTGTCCCTCAATTTTCAATTGACCCATAACTTTCAATTGGCGTTGATATCCCTTCAATTTCCCCCCCCCAAAAAACTTCTGATTATGCACTCCAAGCCTCTTTGTATGCAAACTGCACTCAGGGGTGAAAGGACGTTACGAGGTACGGGTCACGTGCCCCCTATTGTTTTTTATTTTTTTTTTCTCAAGTATTTGAATTATTTTGATTAAAATCTTTATAATTTAGTGGAAAATTTGTAAAAGTGCCCCTGATTTTTTTTTTGTGTTTTGCTCTTTTTAGTGTTGTGCCCCCAACTTAAATCGTTTCTAGCTTGATTTCACTAATACAACTATTAATAATACTTAAATGCAATATTTAAACACTAAATGGCTAAAATGAACGTCTATAACCTATAAAAATGCTACTTATCAAATATCTCAGGCTTGATTTTTTGTTTGTCCTCAAGAAAAGAAACAAAGACTAAACTGAAAGGAAAAGAAGTATGAAAACATGGGAATTCACATACCTTTAGAACCCCGCCTTTATCTTTAACACTTGTATGCCACATCAAAAGTACCAATACTAAAAAGTTATTTCTATATACTTGACCTTCAGCTTAGCAATAATACCACTTTCAATCCACATCATGAAGTGACCTAAATTCACCATTACTGACTTATTTTTAGGAAATAAAATATGAATTTTCATCAAAAGAATATCGATCAATGGACACATAGAGTCTTAGTCATTCAGGTTTCTGATCACGTAGACAGTCCTTACATCGGTTTATTTTCTCTCTCTTTTCTCACTTCACTCTGCCGATTTCTCCCTACTTTCTTGGATATCATTTTTTCCATCAACTGAGTTTATTGACAGGCTTCCATGAGACACAAGATTGATGGTTGTGTAACAGCTCGACTTATGGTCTATGTGAAAAGCATTAATAGAATTGATTTGGCTACCTATGTCACCAAAGTGCTCTTACCTTTTATGTAACACATTCGTTTAAAACTCTAAAGTTAAGTGTGCTTCTGCTAGAGTAGTGGAAGGATGTATGACCTATTAGGAAGTGATTCGCGATATCGTGCGAGTGAGGCCAAAGCACGGAGAAAGGTCATGTGGTGATTGCAGGGTCAGTAAACAAGCTTTCGAGCCTCCAAAAATTAACGAATTGTTCATTGCATGGAATGGGGGCCCACGGGCCGAGAGAGTGGGCATGGGAGGCCCATTAGACGTGAGCGTTTGGGGCGTTACAATTAGTATCAAAGCTGGTTAGCCATTTCGGTTCTGACTCGAGAGCCGTCTTGAGACCTGTAATGGTGTGCAATGGGAACATTGCGCTTTGTGAGTGGGGTGAATTGTAACATCTCGATTTCTGGTATATGTGGATATGCTTAATAGAATTGATTTGATTATCTGTCACCAAAGTGTATTTACCTTTTTTGTTAAACATCCGTTTAAAACTCTAAAGTTAAGATCATAATTAACCCTAGAACCCCTAATGGGGTTCTTATTTTATTTTTTTCTGAATTTTAAAAAAAAAATTAAAAACGAATCAATCGTGCACCGCCACGTGTCAATGGGACCCGTGAACAGTATAAGAACCCAAGCAAAATAGGTTCTTATTTAAGGTTTTTAAGAGGTGGTTCTTAAGGTTTTAGTGGGCCCCACCCACTAAAAACCCCCTGAAGAACCACCATTAATCATGCTCTAAATTTGCTTACGTTGGAGTAGTGGAAGAATGAGTAACCTATCGAAAAGTTATTTGCGATACCATGCGAATGAGATCAAAGTACGGAGAAATGTTATATGGTGTTTGAAGGGTCGATAAACAAAACTTTTAAACCTCCAAAAAATTAATACACTGCTTCTCGTACAAAATGGATACATAGCCATGAGCGGTTAAGGTATTACAGGTTGGTTACGAGGCCACATAATCCTCAACTCAACAAAGTTGAAAGATTATTCTGGAAATATCACCTATGACTATGACTATGAGTAAGTCCAACTCCTCCATTATATAATTAGGCTCTTCCTTGTTTCTATTCTTTTTGGCATGGGAGAGTTTGATGTAAGCTTCCTTTGTGATATTTAAGGCCATCATTAACCCTAAGAAACCCATGGGGTTTCTTAGTTTTTTTTTTTTTTAAGTGAACCAATCGCGAGTTGACACGTATCAGTGGGACCCGTGAACAGTATAAGAAACTCTTTAAAACCGGTTCTTAATTTATATTTTTTGTAACCGATCCTGACACTGTTCATGGGTCCCACGCCTTAAGAAACCCACTTAAGGACCCCCTTTAATTGTGCTCTAAACAATCTCTTTATTATGAAACATACACGTAGCAAAAAAAAAATCATGAGGTTACGGAATGAGAATCGATATGTGCTGTTGATTGTTGTACGTACGTAAGACACGTACGGGGCTGTAAATACGATTGCATTGTAATTTGGTGATATATGAATAACGACTCTTCGTATAATGTTGGGGCACATTTGATCCTGAAGAACTACAAACACACACAGAAAAACAATGTGGTTCCGTTTGGGCCTTATCGTCATGGAATAAAGATCGAATATAGCAACGTCGAGAATCTAAACAAAACTTACTTTTATTTCCAGTATCGAAGTATGCAGAAAACTTCGTGAGAATAAAATTTTTGATGGTTGGTTACGAGGCCACGTAATCCTCAGCACAACAAAGTTAAAAGATTATTCTGGAGATATCCTACGATCTCGAGTCTTCACGAAGAAGAGCTCTACGTTTATCATGAACATGTGTAAATGACAAAGGGTAACGCTTTAATTAAGGTTTTGAAACTATGTTACATGTAGATCTCGTTTTGGCTCACAAGAGCCTCGTTATAGGAAATCAGCATTACCATAGTTTATTTATAAAGTGATACGACATGAGGATCAAAAAGCACAAATTAAATTTTCTGGTTTATAACAAATAACATTACATTCCTTAAGTTATTTAAGATCCAATGGGTCCGAACGTTTCTAATTTTAAAAAGACAGGAGAATGAAAGTTATGCACTATGCATGCAGCATCTCATTAATTAATCTGATAATATATTGACGATGAAAATATATGGCCGTACTATTAAGACATGACTTGATTCGTCCGTAGCAAATATTCCTCACACTTTGTTTTCTGTACGTTTTACCACCCAATGAACTGATAGTTTATTCTTTCGCTGTAAAACTATACTCCCACTATTTTAATATTCATTATTTAAAATGTGCTCTTTATTTAATATGCTTGATTTTGGGATAAAGTGAATTCTCTAGAAAAAGTGCTACGTCAAACACATAATATGACAGCTTTACGTACCTTATATAAAGGACCCTTAGGGCATCTGCAGTGGGGGAGTATCTTCCTAAATTTTGGAGAAAAAAAACAATAGTAAAAATAAAGAAAAGGTAGAAAGAGACGAAAAAGGAAGAGAGAAGGCTAAGAACGTTTCTTTATAAGGGGACTCAAGTCTCTCACCGAGAAATTGTCAGGCCAGATGTTATACTTTAAGTGGCTCACATTATATTAATTGTAAAGTAAGTTTTGAGAGACGCAGAGAGAAATTTGCCACTGCCCATGGCCTTATAGACCCTTCAGTACATCAAACACGGAAACTCATCAAACTCACTTCTCATCTTCACCTATAGACATCAAACTCTCTATAATTTGTCCAACTTTCCCATTTTCATTCTCTCATCTCATCAAGACACAGTCAGTTTGATCCTTTGCGAGTCACTTTCCAAAACTCTTTCACATTATAACACCAATGGAGAAGCTACAGAAAATGATTTCCGGAAAGTCGGTAGTGATCTTTAGCAAGAACTCGTGCTGCATGTCTCACACAATCAAGACTCTCTTCTTAGACTTTGGCGTGAACCCGATGATCTATGAGCTAGACGAGATCAGCAAAGGAAAAGAGATAGAGAAGGCACTGGCTCAGCTTGGATGCAGCCCAACCGTTCCGGTGGTATTCATAGGAGGGCAGCTCGTTGGTGGAGCCAATCAAGTCATGAGTCTTCATCTCAATCGTTCTCTCGTTCCAATGCTTAAACGTGCTGGGGCTTGATTTAAACATAAACGGGACTTACGTATAAACGTATTTTGATAATTAATAATGTACTTAAACTAGTCAAAACTGACAGTAGCAATATGAATGTATGAATATGCTTGTCTTGTCTATCTAAGTTTTTAAAAGATAGATAAATGAGGATACCTATTTATAATGTGTGGTTGTATCTTATAATAAAATCAGCTAGTGTTGGACTTCTCACTTTACATGTTTATATTTACATATACATGCATGCATACAGTTCAGAAATATCAGATCGGTAAATCACATGTAGGCAATTTATACCCCAATCCGCTTTTTTTGCACATGTTCCAATACATATGAGAAAATGGTTGAGACAATAAACTGAAGAAAAATACACTTAAAATTATATTTTAAATTTGTAATTACATTCTCAGGCTCATTTTACTTGACACATCATTTTACATTGATAATTATCTATCTTAACCTTTAATCATAAACCAACTGGTCACTATCTTTCTTCTCTCGTCATTCTCTTTCTTTAATTTATTCTAAATATCTACTCAAAACCAAATATTTTTTGGATTTGATTTTTAATTAGAAAATAAAATATTTTTTTTCTTTATTCAATAAGCAAGGGTAGAGATTTTTTTTGATGGGGGTAAAAAATTCATTGTTCTCCATTTTTACCATGAGTCAATCTTCTCTTCCACCGTAAGCCACTTCTCCCACTGCAAGCCATTAATGTTGTGGCGTTAGCATCATCATTTCTCCCACCGCAAGCCATTTTTCCACACTTCTATCATCATTTACAAGCCTCTTAATAACCATCTATATACTATGCAAAAGACTCTTAATAAGCATTCACTCCACACATTTATATATTTATGCATTGAAATGTAAATAATGACAAACAAATTTTGTTGGGAAAACAAAAAATATTTTTAATTAAAAAATTAATGAAATAAAATATTGCATAAAAGAGATGAAGAGGATTATGAGCAAGAGAAAAAAACAATTTGTTAGGTATTTCCCAAGGGAAAATGATTTTGATTGCACATTGATTCCATAAAATGTGCTCCTTCTTTCAAATGTGACTCTCGGTGAAAACAAATGGACAGAGTGACTTAGAAGAGTAATGCATTCTATGATGAAAATCATGAGTGTATTATATCTAGAGTCACATTTTGTATTTCAATTTACAATATAGGTCACTTTATATTTGAAGAGCACTTTCCTTATTTGTTTGGGCAAAAGTGAGACGAAAATGTCCTGCTCGTGACAATATGTATGTTGAAAGACAATTCAAATGTAATGAAAAACTAACCATAAATAAATAAAAAATTAACTATACAGTTAAGAGTTGGATGAATAAGGTTGTCTATTTTTTAATGGGCTTTAATCTAGGCATTAGATCCACAACGAAAAACTAAATTAGCTATTGAACAATATATGTTGTATTTCAAAGTTAAATCTACATAGACAAATATGTTTACAATAGTCCATTGTAAATTTTAATTCTATGTTTTAGCATCCATTTGATATATTTTAGTAATTAATAAATATAGTTATGTGGAGAAATGATGCATGAAGAGATGTTGAGTGGTCAAAAGGCTCTTGGATGAAGAAGTTATGAACAAACGAGTTATGGACAGTCATGGATAGAAAAATGGTGGACAATATGTTAAGGACGGGTTAAGTATAAACGAATGTATTTTGTAAGGCAAAGTTGTGAACAAAAAGAGTTTCAAGACCAAACAATGAATTATTCATCATGTTTAACAAAGTTGATGAATCAACCAATAAATTTCACTATTTTTTATAACCAAAACTATCAATACATAACACAATAAACCACTTTTTACATCTTACGACATCAAACATTTTGTAAATAAGTCATGATAGATAATAATTTATAAAAACACCGATTAGATAGAAAAAATTACACACACACACACACATATATATATATATATACCACTTGTTATGAAAATATAATCAAACTGTATGGACATAGTTTTAGTAGACATATATTTGGTGGATGTACATTTTGTGGAAAACTTGTGATGGACTTTCTCGATGGGTGTGCATTTGTGGAATGTATTTTGTGAATGCTCTCTTATTGTAAATGATTTTGGCGAATAAGATTTTGAGGACAAAACACCATTGACAATATCTGATGAAAATAATGTGGACATCGTTTTATGGACACTATTTCACGGACATTGATATTTCTGTAGAGTATTTCTTTTTTTTTTTTTTTTTTTGATAACCCTGGAGGGATCTCAACCCCCAGGAGGTCTACCCCTCGGCGCGAGGTATCCCATTTGGTACTATGGGGAATTAGATACTCCAATTGCCTGGCCAAACCTCATGGTGAATCTGAGGGGGATCGAACCCGTGGCCTCTTAGAAACCAACGGACCTCTCGCACCACTCGACCAATGAAGCTTGGTTTTCTGTAGAGTATTTCGTTAAACAAATTAAAAGCATTTTCTTTGTGTTTTTCATTCTTGCGAAAACACTTATGTATGTGATCTATGTATACATCAAAGAGAAAAAGAGAGGAAACATGTCATAGTAGAAGTGCAAAAGAGATAACCATCCTCACACATTCTTCTCTCATCACTAGCATCATATTTGAATATCTTGTCGATATATACACAAATAGTCAAAGTTAATTTTTGTGTGAATAGCAACGAGAAAAGAAAACAAAATGAACGAGATAACGGAGAATCTTACTGGCATTGATAAGACTGGGAGACAACATAAGACTTTTTAGTATCATAGGTGTCACAAGTTGAAGATGCGTCTTTGGAACGGAGAAGACGAAGTATCTAATATACATACAAGAGTAGAAGCGAACCAAGTAGATCTTTAGAATCCTAAAAGAAAAGCCAAAATCCAAATCTACCTTCTTGAATGTCATATTTTGGATTGGGGTTCTTTGTAGGGGATTCGAGACTAAGGAAGAGACTAATTCATAGAGACAAATAATAAATGTGGCTTAGGAGGGATTAGGTTTAGAGATATGAAGTTTTAAGCGGTGGGATTTTGTGCTTACAGTCTCTTCCACTTTTGGTATGTGTCTTTTATTGTTGACATAACATAGACATTTCTTCAAAGGAATCAGAACATAGTTAGAAGGTATATCATTAAAATCACTCATAAAAGAGTGCCTCAAGTATAACGATGTGTCTTTTATTTTAAATGAGGATACAAAAGGTGACTATGAGTGTAATTTTCTTGAGGATCATTCAACATATCATGAATGATAAATATAAGGCAGAAGCCATTGTTTATGTTAGTTGTATAGTTTACTAAATTAAGCTTCCATACTTGACACATCAGTCAATTGCAGGATATTAAAGATATCTAAGGTAGTAAGCCATAAACTTTATACACATAGTACAAACTCATTTCTTCATATTTCTCTCGCTAACCTAAAACGCTCTCCCTTTTCTCTTAAAAAGCTTGTAGCTTTCAATCATGATAACCGACGTCAACCTAGATCACGAGGTACTGGACTGATAGTGTGGCTTGTTGCTTACTCCTTAGGTTTCTCTTCTTGACCTATACCTAAAAGTTTAGATCTAGATTTTAAGGATTTTTGAGCTTATAGCTTGCTATCATTTGTCTTCTATTTTATTGGAGACATGTTCAAATTCTCTTCGCTTGGATCTTTTGTTGTTCTCTTTCTTTGGAGATTGATGACATACATATTTTGTTCTCTCTTTGGCTCTACCATGCAGATTACATCAAATCTTTAATCTAGGTGTGTAAATGTTGTGCTTGTCGAATACGCCGCTTCTGAAAGGTTATGCATCTTTGTCTTGTCAGATATAAAGTTCTGGATATCCAAAATGGAAAAGTAGATTTTTAGGAAGAACATAATATGTTTGGTTGAAGCCATGCATTTTTGGCAAGTATCCATTCTCCATAGATTATACTATTTTTGTGTTTATTCTAATTTTTATCTCGGGTCAAAATGATCCTTTATCGATCTTTTTTCGGATCAATACTATTTATGACCTTAAGTATATATATTACCCGGCCAGCCCTATAAGAGTTGCTGAGATATCAATCCACCATAGAGTGATCACTGAAGGTTTTTTATATATATATTATATTTTTATCAGTGTTATTCTTTTTTTTGATATCTAACGGCATTTCTATTACTCAAACTTTGAGGTGATCTGGGAAGCCAGATCGGAATAGAACTACCAACAAAACAAAAATCTCTATGAAAAGTACGTGCAGTTTTGGCCAAAGCATCAGCAACTCCATTATGAACCCTCGGAACATGACAAATCTCAAACTCTGGAAAGCAGATCAAAAGGGTTTTAATTGCCTCCAGTTCCGTTGCAAAACGCAGCCATGCCTGCGGATCCGATAGCATTGCGATAAGGTCCTTGCAATCCGTACCAAAGTGTTGACATGACAAGTATTGAAGGATACATTCTAACGCCCATCTAAAAGCTTCGAGTTCAGAATGAAGAGATGTCTCGAGTTCAGAATGAAGAGATGTCTCGCGCTTCCTCAAATTTTTCGTCCCCATTAGCTCTATCATCCCATTACCGATTTTCCACAACCATCCACAGCCGCTATACTGACCAGCATCGGTCCAAGAACCGTCCATGATGCATATATTCTCTAGACATAGGGTCTGAGTCTCAACGCTACAAGGTGCTTGTGGATTCTGGCCAATCTTGTCATTAGCACTAAACTAAGCAAGACATTCACTTTCTGCAAATCTTACCAACTCCATAGGGTCTCTGTCAATCTCCCTAAAAAGTTTTTCATTCATGGCCTTTCATATATACCAAATTATCCATGGATAAGGGTCTCTATGTGACGCAGATGCAATAAATTCCTCCTTCCGCCAAAAAAAGTAATCCATATTTGTATAGATATTAGGCAATCAAAAATATTTTGTCCTGATGGCGTCGAGGATAAAACCCAAACTTGCAAGGCAAGAGGACACTCAAAAATAGTATGAGTAACAATTTCTTCCGGCTCTCCATACCTTGGGCAGAAATCATCACATCACATTTTTATCAGTGTTATTCCAAGAGGAAGAATGCATATATTTAAAAATAAATATTTCAAAGCCTAAAAATGTATTTCTTAATGATTATTCCACGACTTTTAAAATCATTTCATAAATGTTAAGAATCTCTTGATTGTAGTGACTGACATGATTATTGTTCTGTGATAATCTCTGATACCATCACTCAAGCTGTAATAATCAAATTTGGATCATCTGATTCACTGGTTTAGTTGGTTTCGTCAATTTTTTCAAATCTCATTAAAACTTATCCAAAGTTGTTGGTTACTAGATTTATCAGTTCGCTGGTTATTGGTTCCATCGTAATCTTCAGGATCGTCTAGATCATATTTACTTTTTTCATTCAAGTTTGTCGGCAGTCACATCAACATTGATGATACAAAGAAATCCATCACCTATTTGCTCGATGTATGAGGGGGTGGAGAGCCACTACAAGCTACGGAGTGGGTGCTGACTGCCTCAGAGCCTCCACCCTGAGTGGAATGGTGGGTTTGATGTAGAGAGTAAAGAGGAAGAGCGTGTGAGATATACTTGCCTCTTAAAGGTGAACCTTTGTATGTTAGGCTAATGGAAATTGATGCTTAAGATGATTATAGTGGCTAAATGAACTTACGATTCATGCAAGCTTGATTGTAATTAACCAATGTGAATTGATTTTGCTTCAAGATTAACATATAAATAAGAACATGAGAATGAGCTAAGTTCTTAGGAGTGACCTAAGGATATTGATAAAAACAAGTTCTTAGGAGTGACCGCTGAGACGAAACCAATATTACATGTTGTGGTTTCGGGTCTGGAGGGATTAGGGCCGGAACCTCCTAGTAATTAAAAAAAAAACAAGTTTTAGATATATGATATTGATTTAGGTGATCAGATGCTAATCAAAAATTCAAATGTTGCTTGTTTGGTTACTTGAATCTATGATCTTGTTAGCTCTTGCAACTTGTTTTTACTTGTTTTGTTTAGGTGATGGTTGTTTATTTATTAATTTTGATTGCAATTCAGACTAAAATCGTGATTATTCTCTTTTTGGCTTAGATTTAAGTACTTTATTTTCTAGTGTGTTAGTCTTTGTTCTTTATTGATCCAACTCTTACTACTAAAATGGCCCCGGTTATCGGGTAATGTAGTAAAGTTTTATTTTTGATAGAACAAAAACTGCCATCAGCTGACTTATACAGATTAAGATCGAATGGGTCTACAAACTTTCTAATTTCCAGCGTACTCCCGATGCCATCAGAGCGACAAGCCAAAAGTCGACTACTCCATCTTGTTGCTCGATGTCAGAGGGAGTGGAGACTCGCTATACAAGCTACGACGAAGGCGCCGAAAGCCTCAGAGACTCCATCCTAAATAGAACGGTGGTTTCAATGTAGAGAGAAAAGAGGGAGAGCGCGAGAGATATACTTGCCACTCAAAGGCATCTTTGCAAATAAAATTGTCAAACTTTGTATGTTAGGCCAATAAAAATTGATGGTTTAGAAGATTACGGTGGTCAAATGAAATTGTGATTCGTGTATGCTTTATTGTAATTGACCAATCAAAAATGATTTGGCTTCAATATTAGCATATAAATAAGAGCATGAGAATGAGTTAAATCTATTTGTGTGTGTTTTAAACCTATGGGTTAATATTTGAATGTTTGATTAGCATCTGCTTTTTATCATATGATCAAGTTTTAGTCTCATTTCTCAGTTACTTGTTTGGTTACTTGAATTTGTGATCTTGTTAGCTCTTGCTACTTGTTTATACTTTTTTGTTTAGGTGATGGTTAGTTTATTTATTAATTTTGCTTGCAATTCGGATTACTATGTTGATTATTCTCTTTTTGGCTTAGGTTTAAGTATTTTCATGTCTAGTGTTAGTCTTTGTTTTTTGTTGATTCAACTCTTACAACTAAAATGGCCCCGGTTATCGGGTGATGTAGTAAAGTTTTATTTTTAATAGAACAAAAACTGCTATCAGTTATACAGATTAAGATCGAATGGGTACACAAACTTTCTAATTTATAGAGCAGAAATAAAGTATTAAAACTATGAATCCATGCGCAGCATTAACTTAATTAAATGTACGTAATGTGATAAACTATATCTCCTTTGATAATGAAAATATGTGGTCGGCTGGCCGTACTATAAAGATATGGCATTAGTTGTCCGTATAAAATATTCCTTGCTTAAGTTTATATATATATATATATATATATATATTCCTCGCATCTAAGAGAGATTTTGTTTTCTGTACGTTTTATCGAATTAGTTGAAAGTTTTATTCGTTAGCTGTAAGAGGCAAACAGTGAAGGAGGTGCGGACCGATCTTAGCCTCAAATTCTCAGATTCTCCTACTATCCTAATTTCATTATTTAAAATGTGTTTTTTGTCCGCTAAGCTTTTTTATTATTAAAAAGCCCTTTTCAAAAAGAAATTCTTTATTAAAAACGGCTACAACCTCCATAATAGGATGATTTACGTACCTTTGAAAGTTATATATAGGACCCTTATAGACCCTTCAAAACATCAAACACAAACTCAAATTCACTTCTCATCTTCACACAAAGATATCGCAATCTTTTTTAAAATCCTCTATATTCATCCCTTATCAAACATTTTGATCAAAACATTAATCCCAATTTCTCTACTGCAAGCTCAATTTTCAAGTTTTGATTCACATTTTTACACCAATGGAAAAGCTACAAAAGATGATCTCCGAGAAGTCGGTAGTGATTTTTAGCAAGAACTCTTGTTGCATGTCTCACACAATCAAAAGTCTCTTTCTAGACTTGGGTGTGAACCCGACGATCTATGAGCTAGACGAAATCAACAGAGGAAGAGAGATAGATCAAGCATTGGCTCAGCTCGGTTGCAGCCCTACCGTGCCCGTGGTGTTCATAGGAGGTCAACTTGTTGGTGGAGCCAATCAAGTCATGAGTCTTCATCTCAATAGCTCTCTCGTTCCAATGCTAAAGCGCGTTGGAGCATTGTGGCTTTGATTAATAAGCGATATCTTTTTAAAAATATAAGCATACATGTTTGATAATTAATGCATGGAGCTAATCAATGGATGACGAAAAGCTTGTACATGTATGTATGAATGTTTTGTCTATGTTTTAAAAGCATACATAGTGACTTATGTGGGTACCTGTTTTGTAATGTGCGGCTATATTTCTAAATATAAAACCAATTAGTGTTGGACTTTTCTTATCCATTTATATATGTAAGTACATTTTTGTAAATACATGCATGCATATAGGAAAATCGAATGCGACATAGATAAAATACAAAGATGTTCCCGTTGGGAGGGAGGATTAATTACTCCATGTATCGGTATTAGCAACTGCTCCCAGTCTGGGGGATTAGACTGAAGGTATACACCTCTCCGTTAATAAAAAAAATTATAAGAACTAAATAATAAATATACTACTTAGAGCATTTTTAACGCGTACATAACGCGTCTCTTATGAGTGGGGGGCCCATTTTTTCCTTAAAATCGTTTCTTGAAGAGCCAAAACAAGAAACATGTTTTGAAGGTTGCTTGCACTATTTGCGGGCCCCATCACCACGTGGCAGCGCGCAATTGATATTTTTTTTAAGATAAAAAATAAAAAAAATAAAAAATTTAAAAAACCCTTTTAAGGGGTTTTACGTTAAAGGTGCCCTTAGAGTATGTAAGCCCCAACTCCCTTCATGCATATAATATATTACAATTTAGCTGAAATGGATTAAAACTGTGTTGTTTTGAAGTGGTGCAATTTGATTAGATTTTATTTTAGTCAATCCTTTCTTTTCCAAAGCCAATCTGTTCTTCATATAATGGAAAATTGTTTTTCTCGTAAGCGTACGAAACAGATAACAATTAGCTTACGTACGGATAATAAGTCATGTATTGAAAGCACATAGTAGGCATATTTTTGGTCCATTTGTGACAAGTTTAACATTTCAAAAAATGATAAATACTTTAAAATAATCATAAAAAATTTTTGTCACAAAAATAGTTTTTAAAGAGAAAAATAATCAAAAGAAATTTTATTAAAGAGTGTAAATATAATCGTATACCCCTAGCATTAACTAATTTAGTCTTATGATTTAGAGTTATGGGTTAGGGTTTTGGAGATAGATTTATTTTTTTTTAAAAACTAAAAAATTAAAAAAAAAAAATAAAAAAAAAAGCTCTTTTAGTCATTTTAGGGTTCTTTTGTAAAAAAAATGAAAAGAGCCATTTGAGAAAATAGCCATTTCAAAATCTAAGTGTCCGATTTGAGAGTAGTAAAGAGAATTTACCGATATGAAATCTAACCGATAATCAGATAATGATGAAGCAATATTAAGTTTTGTTGGGATATGTCGAAATCAAGACAGGCTACTCCAGCACTTCAAATTCGAACCCAAATTGATGTTTTGCATCCAAAAATGGAATGAGATTCTAAACTAAGACTTAAAATACGACTTTTTGATAATTTTTAAATACTACTTTTAATTCAATAATTTGAAAATGATAAGGGTATAAGAACACAAGATGGACATATGGTATGTCGTAGTTGTAGAATTGGATGCGATACCATATAGTACGTGTTTTTACGTAAGACATGTACGTACGGACAATGATCAGATGACCTTGAAGTTTACGTAGTATATGACTCTTCATATCACAGTTGAGCTATTTTGTGTTTGTTCCTTTGAGCCTTATCCTCGTGGACGAGATCGAATCTTTGCGATGTCAAGAATCATACATAATTTAGCTTTATTCCCAAACTTTCGTGAGAATAAAGTTGTTTTGACTGTAAATAAAGAGGCCACGTGAACCATCTCACACATAAAAAAGAGATCAATCAGGAGATATACCATACGATCTCGAGTCTTCACAAAGTTTGGAGATGCAGCTTTTGTCATATTGACTTAATGTAACAACCCGCTCCCAGTTTTGTTTGATTTTAAATATAAGGACATGATTAATATATGTTTCTTAAGCTGAGTTTTTTAGTGAAAGTTAAGAAATTGTTTTTTAGTTTTCTTAAAAAAAATTAAGAAATTAATTATTAACTTTCTCTAACAAACTCAACTTAATAAACCTACAATAATCATGGCCTAAGAAAATAGACAGTGATGCAATGTTACAAATATAAATCGGTTTGGTATAGTTTTATTTTCTTTTTGAACTAGTTCTAGTTAACATGCTGCATTTAAACAAGTATACATTGCTTTAATGTCGAACTAATATAAATTGACTTTGACATAACTTTTTTTGTAACCAAGTCACAATGGCTCCGCCATTGATTACATTACTGTTTCCACAACGACTTAGAGCATCATTATCCCTAAGAACCCTTAAAGGGTTCTTAGTTTTTTTTTCTCTTTTTGGTCTGTTTTTTTTAAAAAAAAAAAAAAAAAAAAACCAATTGTGGGCCGCCACATGTCAGTGGGGCCCGCGAACAGTGCAAGAACTTCATAAGAACTGGCTCTTACAGAAGAACTTTAAGAGCTGAGCTCTTAAGAAAACAGTGGACCCCACGCTAAGAACCCTGGCTAAGAGCCAGGGATAATGATGCTCTTAGACCATGGTTGTCGCTACAGCGATTCTTAAAGTTTTTTTTTCCTTTTTTAAAGAAAAAAAATTAAAAAGGGAACCAATTGCGGGCCGCCACGTATCTGTGGAGCCCGCAAACAGTGTAAAAACTTCTCCACAAGCGATCTTTATTTGGCGCTTTTGGGAACCGTTTTTTGCCAAATATGACAGATTCCATCACTAAGAAACTTTATTATATCTCCCGATAATTATGCCCTTAAATAAATAGATTTTTTCCATTTAGATGTAATATTTAACTGCTATAGCTTATAAGTTCTATAATACTTTTAAAAAAAATCATTGGTCGGAGTTATTTAAGTGACTTTAAACAAATTAATATTGACATATTTCTTTTTTAAAATGTTAAATTACAAAATAAATCCCTTTTAATGTCTTCTCAATCAGTTGACAAACAAAACTCAACTAAACATCCCTAAAATTGCATCCCTAAGCTTAATTAAATATGTTTAATATATGATATAAAAATACTTATCTTATGAGAGGAGAAATAAATGTATTTATGTGATAAATATATGTGCCCTGAGCTAGAATTTTTTATAGAAGGAGTACTATCAAGACATGGCATGGGTCATCCGCATCTAAAATTCCTCATATCTAATCCAAGAGATTTTTTTATCTGTACGTTTACCCACTTATTTGATAGTCACACTTCTTTATTCTCTAGCAGCAAGAGACAGAACGGTTAAAGTTGATTCTCTTAGAAAAGATGGCTCTATTAAATTTGATACGTAATATGAAAGCTTACGTACCTAAGAAAACTATATATATAATGGACCCTTATAGAACATTCACTACATCAAAAAACATAAAATCAATATCACTTCTCATCTTCTCCCAAATATATCACAGTCTCTTTACTTGCTTTGGAGTTTTCATCCCTACTCTAGCATTTTGATCTTAAGGCACCACTTTCCATCATTTAAAAGCCGCTTCACACTTTCACATCATAACACTAATGGAGAAGCTACAGAAGATGATCTCCGAGAAGTCGGTAGTGATCTTTAGCAAGAACTCGTGTTGCATGTCTCACACAGTCAAAACTCTCTTCTTAGACTTTGGTGTGAACCCGACGATCTATGAGCTAGACGAGATCAACAGAGGAAAAGAGATAGAGCAAGCATTGACTCAGCTCGGTTGCAGCCCTGTCGTGCCAGTGGTGTTCATAGGAGGCCAGCTCGTCGGTGGAGCCAATCAAGTCATGAGTCTTCATCTCAATCGCTCTCTCATTCCGATGCTTAAGCGTGTTGGAGCATTATGGCTTTGATTAAATATAAACAGATAATTACGTCAGAACGTAGTTTTGATAATAAGTAATAATATTAATATATGTAAACTAATTAAAGAGTGACAAAAAGCTTATACATGTATTTATTGTATGAATGGTTTGTCAATCTAAGTAAGTTTTGAAAAGATATATTTAATAATAAAATCAGCTAGTGTTGCACTTCTCCCTTCCCACGTGTATATTTACATATTTTTATATATACATACAAGGATCCATAAAATACTATTGTTTGTATTGGTTTCAAGAAATGTATAATATATCCATTGAATAATAATTTCAACGTTGTATGGACCATTATTCTTCAGAATAGTCTACACCAAAGAGATCAATGGTCTCCTTTCGTATTTATTCTATATACAGAAGCACTCGTTAACTTTAATAATTATGCATAGAATCAAGGGAAGATAACGGGGATGGGTGTTTCACGCGCTAGTTCTTCGATATCCCACTTTCTCTTTGTTGATGATAGTTTTTTCTTGCACAATAGTGTGAATGTGAAAAAGTTATGAAAGTATTAAGAAATATGGAAAAACCTTACAAGTGCCATTGTACATTTTTGGTGGAGCTGCAGTCCCTCAAAGAGAAAGATCCATTGGGCATGGGAGAAGCTATATTTATCAAGACAAGGAAGAAATTAACTTCATGATGATTCATGACTTTATTTTAGCATTATTGACGAAACAATTGTGGATATTAGTACAATTTCCAAATTATCTTATGGCCTGGGTTTTATGTGGAAAGTACTAGACTTAGTTTGCCATTGCGAGCTGGTGGTATAGATACCCCTTCATATGTATGAACTAGCTTATCTGCTGCAAATCCTCCACTGTTATTAGGGATGCGGCAGAAGGTCCATTCGGATTATGATGTGAATGTATGAGAGGATCCTTAGATTCTGACTATACTTGCAAGGACGGCCAGACCATATGTTCCGGTAGTCCATCCCAAAATAACAGTGAGTGGTTTTATTATAGAAGTCTCGGAGGAATGAATGCTTGAGAACTTTGTAGCGCAAGAAGATATACCTTTGATTAGAAATTTGGTCATAAGCTGATCCTTACACCGCAACACTTGTTGTTGGAAATGTAACAAGAGTGGTATGTATATTGTTATGTCAGGATATTGGGTTGCAAGACATATACTCAAGATTGAAGAAGATGTGATCTACACAAAACTAATCATCACGACGCTCCAAGCATTTGGTTGGAATTTAAATACCCCTCAAAAATGCATCATCTTATATTGAAGTTAATCAGAGGACATGTAGCAGTTACAAGGAATTTGAATCGTCGTCATGTGCAACCTGATAATATATGTCTAAGATGTGGGGAAGAGTCTGTAACTTATGTCATCTTCGAATTTCCACTAGCACTTCAAGTGTGGGCTCTAGCAGGTACACCATCACATGCGAATAGATTCCATGTGTCACGTATATACACTAATATGGGTTATATTTTTTTGGACGAAGAACAATATTTCGAAGATCCGTATAACATAAACAAAAAATTCTTACGCAGTTACACTAACGTGCGACTATTAGTAAGAAAATATTATTTGTCACTAATAAGTTACGCATGGTGTTAAATGATAGCTTAGAATCTGAAACTTAATTTCAATATTGCATGTGCATAGCAATTCACAGTATTAGACCGGGATCGTATCCATAGAAACCAGATACACACTTCAATTCTCAAGTTTAGATGAAGTTAGAAGACACTGAGATTGTTTTTAATTTTGGGATTAAATTGAAATAATGATAGGAAAGTAGATCAACAATGTAAAATTATGAATATAAGTGTTGGGTAATAAAGAAATCATAGAAAATCATATCATGAATGCAAATAACTTATCAGGGAATCAGCTAAGCGCCATTCTAGAACTCAAAATAAAGTTTATAATTTTTTTGTCTTTCATGGTTTCAGTCACTATGCTTAATAACCTAATGAAATTACTCTCGTTGAACCCGAGAAGATAAACATGCATTAATGAACAAGTTTTGATAAGTTTACAAAGTTCATTAAAATCAACTCTTGTAGGTTATGTTCATTTTCTCCTCTAAGTTCTTTCAATTATTTTGGAACACCTCTCAGGCGTGAAACGTCCTAAATTCGGAAACTAGGTGGCTAATCAATTTTAAGCAAATCAAACAACTATAGATGAATGGCTCTATGAAATTCCTAGATTAAGCAATTCCAAACGTTCATTCTTTTTATTTCCCTTTAATTCATAAACCCCAAAACTATAGAACTACTTACATTTATAAACAAAAACACAAGAATAAGATGAAGAATCATATATATAATTACACAATTTCCTTTCTTCTTAAGTTGTACACCTATGTGGGTTCCACTTTAATAGTTTTTTTTAATTTCTAAAATTTGTTTAAAACCGACAAGATAAAGATGCAATATTGGGTTTTTTTCATATAATAATGTATGTATTGATTTAATTCGCCTACGTGCACACAAACCGACCCATAAGCTGAATCCTAACACTGATGTGATTGTTTAATAAATATGACCATTTTACTCATATTCCTACAACTTCACCTATATGTAGGTGTGTAAGTCTAAGTGTCAAGCTACTAGTCTACTTTTTTATGTATTAAATGAGAAATTCTTTTTTCAATTCTTTTTTTCTCTCGTATTTCCTTTCTTCATTCTAAAGTCTTTTTCTAAGTTTTTTTTTTCATTGTATGTGTTTTCATGAGACTGATCTGATGGTGGTAATTTAAAATTATTGATTTGTTCCAACGGTGGAACCTGTTAAAAATACTTTGACGACACCTGATACAACGGCAAAACTAATTAAAACTTCACATAAACTTTTATATGTATTTTTTAGCAGTGGTAAAACAGCTTCGCTCTTCTGATTTTCGGTACTACAAACGTAATTGTATACGATTGTGTTATTGCTAACATGCTAACTTCTTTTATAACATACTAATTTCTTTTTTGGATTGTTACCTTTGATATTAGTTAGTTAACTTCATATATTAACCGTTAAATATTATGTTTAGATTGGCAATTAATGCTGAATTATAAAGTGTATTATTGAGTTATTGATTTGTGTAATGTGTTATAATAAAATATAACTCGATAACAAAATTTGTTACACGTTAAAAAGTAATATGTAATATTAACAAACTTTGTTTCATGTTATAAAATTTGTTAACTCGTTAACATATTTTGTAGATGCTAACAAATTTGAGCATATTTACCAGAGGTGTAAATATATGTTAATAGAGGTTTAATTTGTTAAAAAATATTGCAAGATGTTTGATTTATGGTTTATTAGCTTGTAAATGATATGATACTTAGTTAATAAGCTGGCAAAATAGTTCATACAAAGGTTTGTGAGTTTATATAGTGTTTGTTAAATGGTTTATCAATGTGTATTACCATTTTAATTTATTACATGTTTTGATATATTATTTTATCAAGTATCGTATAAAAGAGTATATGCTAAACAATATATCAACCATTCAACATCTATCAAATAATGTATATGTTAACCAAACATGTATCAGTTAACAAATAACTCAACCGCTAACAATTAATCTAACACTAATATCAAATTTATAATAAATTATAGATTTCAGAGATGTTAAGATCTTGCAAGTAACCTATGTTTTCAATCATATTAAGTGCTAAATTATGGTGAAAATTGTTATAAATTTTAATTTAGTTTTAGATATATGATTGAAAACATAGATAAGGAAAACGAAGCTATGACATGTATAAGGAAAACGATTGGAGGAAAACCTCCCTATCTCCAGGTCTAAGCTTCTGGACATAGGCCTACGAAATTAGCATCAATATCTTTTGTGTCAGAAAAACTGACATAAGCACTACGCGCGCGTACTTGCGAGAGGGCTGTTTCAGTAAAATTTAAAACCAAAATGTATGGGATGAACGTTATATGTCACTCGATGGGCAAGTTCCTAATTTGAATCTCTTCTAAGGGTATCTAGCTAATTGTCCCTAATGTATTTAGATACAATGAGCTTCGTCATAAAAATCATATACAAAAGGCCCAATTTATTTTCACTTGCGTAATCTTTCTCCTCTTAGACCATCTCCAATGGTTCACTCTATTTTTTTTTTAAAATAGAGTGACTCTATAATAGAGTTGTGTTCTATTCCAATGGTACTCTATTTTAGAGTGGAAAATAGAGTCAAGAACAAAAAATAAACAACTTACTCTATATATAGAGTAAACCTATTTTTACTCTATTATAGAGTGAGAAATAGAGTATCATTGGAGCAATTTTACTCAAAACTCTATTTTAGAGTAAAAAATAGAGTGGAGCTAGAGATGCCCTTAGGAAGCTATAGGCAGCTATAGGGCCCTAGGCCTTTAGTATTATAAAAGTTAACAAAAAAGGAAGCTATAGGGTTTTGTGTTACAAAAAAAAAGGAAGCTATAGGGTTCTCTACATACAAAAGGCAAATATACATTTTGTAAATGTAGCCGTTTCTCTAACTCAATCCCTCCATTTCCTACCCTTTATATCAATAGTTCTATGAAATTGACGGTCGTCATTTATCATAGTCGGCTTCACTCTCCCTTTTTCTTCAATTCAGCGCTTCTTCTGTGATCAAGAAGGCTAATCAACCACCGTGACCTCTGAATTACAATTGGTAAAAGGTATTCAGTTCACATATTTGCCATCAAACTCTAACTAATATTCCTCACTAAAACTCATTCTTACATCTATAGTTTTATCATATTCTCAATCCAACAGTTTCTGAAATTAAACAACCTACGTCTATAAATAGTCACCAGAAGATGACGACAACCTCCACCACAATCAGTCAAAGGTATAGGGTTACCAATGGTGGAAGTGAGGCTCGGTGACCTTTTTATTTAAGCAGAATGTGAAATAGTTCATAGAAAGCCTTTGAAATAATATCAAGGGCCTCCCATCTATAACTACCATCAAATGTGTGGGCTTCATCAATCTGGAATTGGAGCGCTTTTTATGATCTTCACTGAACGTCCTTTTTCTTTGTGCATTGGTCTTCTCCCACTATGATGTTGTTGCTTGGTCCTCCTAGTTGTGGGAAGATCACTATGTTACATGAACTTTCTGGAAGACTTACTCCTTCTGTAAAAGGTTTGACTAAAAAAGTAAATACATAATGTATTAGAGGTCATAAGGGTCGTCTTCACTTTACAGGTCGGAGGAAAAGTAAGTTACAATGGTTGCTTACTTTCAAAGTTTAGTGGTGAGAAAATGTTGGGTTAAAAACTTTAAAAAATGGTATGCATGTTGCCAAGGAATTTGAAGCCGTATGGTTGAGGACCATTTTTCTCTTATTTTAATACTGGACTCAGTTTACATTGACAGTCAACGGAAATCATGAAGGAGATTAGTTGAACTGAGAAACACTGAGAAATTTTTCCAGATCATGATGTAGAAGTTTACATGAAGGTTGCTAATGAAAGATTGTAATTCTTGACACACTTTTGAATACGTTAGACATCCCAGATTGTCCTACTCCTACACATATGTTGTGACAAACAGTTGAAGGTCTGAAAACAAAGACTATATCTTCCAATTGCTAGATGATTCAACAGTGTAATTCAACAACCTCGGCCAAGTTTACACGCTTTAAAATAAGAGGGAGCAATATAATAAAATCAATAATGTAAAAACATGAAAGAAATAAAAGGAAGAAGACTTGGACATATATATAACTAACTCCAAAATTGAACAGTGAGTATATAGAGAAAAATTAAGAAGAACTAAGAGAAATAGGAGAGAGTAAAGAGGCACAAAAAACAAACATTAAACACGCACAAAACAAAGAGCAAATTTTAGGGAAAGTGGGTCATAAACACACAACAAGGCCATATACAGCTTTAACCTAATGGAAAATTGAAAACTCATTATCATGTAAATACAACATATGTGCCTCCGCGCAGCGGGGGCTAATAATCCCTAGTCCATTATAATAGATAAAGAAATTGAAAATGAGGTTCAAAAATCTTCTATAGGGTAGAGTACAAAATCTTCTCCCAAACCTTACAAATCTCTCAAAAGTCTACTATAAACTGAAAATAAGAAAAATATGCTAAGGTTTTGGCCATAAAAGAATAATATATATTGGTCGTTAAAATCTGGGTCAAACTCTGAATGCAAACGCTAGTTGTTCTAATTAGAAGTTGCAACCACATTTTGAACGGCCATTGATTAATTAGCATTGGAGATCGATCGATCCACATCTGTGACTCCATCTTCTTGATCATGTGCTTCTTCCTCCTCTGTGTGCACATGTGCCTCCATTTGAACATTGTATCTTCTCGTCGCTACTCCGCCATCGTCTCATTACCCGTCTCCTCTCGTCGTGACCGCCACAGCTTCTGTTCAGACAGAGAGCATGCACTTGAGCGCTCCAACTAAACAAAGAACTGTTGATTCATTCCTCTAGTCCGCGATCTCATTTTTCTGTCGTAATAGTGTCGAAAATCGCTATTTTCCCATCGATCATTTTGTGCACATAGGATTCAAAAAGCCATTGTTCCTCATCTTTTATGTCTTTGCATGGTTGGTTTCTATAATTTGTGCATTTTCTATTTGAGCCATAACTTTCAATTGGCGTTGATTTCCCTTCATTTTCCCCCAAAACTTCTGATTGTGCACTCCAAGCCTCTATGTATGAAAAATGCACTAATGCAATTCATAATAATACTTACACTACAAGAAAACAAGGTATATTCCGACGGATATTCCGATGGAGACTCACTTCCTCAAATATACCGAAGGAATTCCGACGGAATTCTGAGGAAACCTAAAAATCATGTTTCCGACGAACTAATTTTTTGTTAGTATAATTAGAGAAAATACCGAGGAACTATATATCGTCGGTTTTTTTCGACGAAATTCTGACGATAATTTATCCGTTAAAAGATCCGTTGTGGGATTTGAAAAATTCCGACGGAATTCTGAGGATCCGTCGGAATTTCGTCGGAATTGTCGGCAACATTTCATCTATAAATACAAGCACCCCTCACCCTCTTCATTCACTCAATATTTTTACCCTCTCACTCACTTTACACACGAAATATATTCAAAAAAACATGTCTTCTTTAAATTATTATCGTTCTTGGATGGATCGACCTCATATGGATCCTAACACGAGATTGCTTACGGATGAATATCAAGAAGGTATAGCCGAATTCATGGGGCTAGTTCAACGACAACCGAAAGCAAAAATGGGTATGTTAAGATGTCCTTGCTCTACTTGTAAAAATAAAAAGTTATAAAAGAGTGGGATGTTTGGACACATTTATATTTGAATGGGTTTACACGAAGTTACAAAATTTGGTATCATCATGGAGAAACTGATTATGAATATGGTAGTACTAGTGAACCTCAGACTGCGGATAGGTTAGAAGAACCAATTAGAACGGATGTAGATTATGGTGTATGTACAAAGCAGATGGTACATGATCATTTTAGAGGGGAAGAATTACCCAATGCAGAAGCTAGGAGATTTTTTGATATGTTGGATGCAGGCAAACAACCTTTGTACAAAGGTTGCAGAGATGGTCATTCGCCTTTATCATCTGCAACAAGACTGATGGGCATTAAAACGGATTATAATTTGGCCGAAGATTGTGTGGATGCGATTGTTGATTTTGTAAAAGGTGTTCTACCAGAAGATAATTTAGCTCTGGGTTCATACTACGAGGTTCAGAAACTCGTAGTTGGTCTTGGTTTATCGTATCAGGTAATAGATGTATGCATCGATAACTGCATGATATATTGGAGGGCGGATGAGAACCGGCTTCAGTGCAAATTTTGTGGGAAGACTCGTTATAGAGATACGAGTGGAAGACTTCCAGTGCCATAAAAAAAGATGTGGTATTTGCTGTTGACAGAAAGGTTGAAGAGGTTGTATCAGTCTGAACACACATCCCAACCAATGAGATGGCATGCAGAGCATTCAACAGATGGTGAGATTAGACATCCTTCAGATGCAAAAGCTTGGAAGCATTTCCAATCATCATATCCAGAATTCGCGTATGAAAGAAGAAATGTCTACCTTGGATTATGTACTGATGGTTTCAGCTCATTTGACAAGCATGGAACAATATTCTCTATGGCCAGTCATTCTTACACCATACAACTTACCGCTAAACGTGTGCTTGCACCGAGAGTTTTTGTTTCTCTCCATTCTCTTTCCCGGGCCAGAGCATCCTAGGAGATCACTTGATGTGTTTCTTCAGGCACTAATATATGAGTTGCAACAACTATGGGCTCAAGGTGCTGAAACATACGATGTTTCGTGTAAAGAAAACTTTCAAATGCGGGCAGTACTTATGTGGACAATAAGTGATTTTCCAGCATATGGTATGTTATCTGGATAGACAACGCATGAAAGGTTATCATGTCCATATTGTCAAGATAACACAGATGCTTTCCAACTAAAACGTTTTCTGGATTTATTAAATCCGTTTTTATATTTAAAAAATGTTTTTTATATTTATAAAATAGTTTTTGGATTTATTAAATACGTTTTTATATTTATAAAATGTTTGTAATATTTATAAAACATTTTTTGGATTTATTAAATCCGTTTTTATATTTATAAAATGTTTGTAATATTTATAAAACAGTTTTTGGATTTATTAAATCCATTTTTATATTTATAAAACTACTTTTGTATTTATAAAAACATTTTTTATATTTATAAAATTCTTTACATTTATAAAACGTATTTTTATATTTATAAAACATCATTTATATAAAATCTATTTTTTAGATTTTTATATGTATAAACCGATTTTTATATTTATAAAATATATTTTTTAGATTTTTATATGTATATTTGCTATATTCTAAAACTATTTGTAAAACTTTTTTTTTACAAATAGGTCTAGTGGCGAGAACCATACTAGACTTCGCCGTTCCGTACGACGAGGTCGTAGTGGTACGAGCTCCCGCTCTCGGGCTTCTTCATCGTCCCAAAACCAAGCTGCAGACGATTATGCTCAACCTCTAGCACCTCTAGTTGTTCCGGGAACCATGACTATTGAACAGTTGGTTCAACAGCCGGGTCGAGAGCATCTTCTCGTTCTCACTCCGTATCCACATGGACGACACCAAACTTGGTAAAAAAATTTTTTTTTGTTTTTTATCATTTTATTTTATTATATTTTTTCATTCTTATCTTAGGTTCGATCGATCGGGGAACGGGATCAGCAGCTTCATCAACCGGATGATGTACTCGACCCTCAAGAAGTGATATCTTACCTTCACCAGCTTCCCTCCAGAGGAACATGAAATGTGGTTCTGTCAGTTTGCGGTAATTTTTAATTTTTTTAACTTATATTTATAATCTTAAACATAAATTTTTACTAATTGTGTATTTTTTCAGCAAGAATTCAACTGGAATTCTGATCAGACAAACTTCATCCGTAACCACTTCTACCATAAAGTCATGGATAATTATGGGAAGCAAATCTATGAGTGGAAGCAGAAGTGGATTATAGGAAAGACACCAAAATCGATTAACAAGGCGGTGTGGGCCGAGTTGATACAACATTGAGAGAAAACCGATACGCAAGACCGATCGGTGGCCAACTCCGGCAACCGCAAGAGCGAGCGTCGCGGGAAGGGTATGTACAAGCACAACTTAGGTGCCCAGAGTATTCACACTCTCGGAGATCGAATAGTAAGTTAAATCTATTTTTTTATTTCAACTCTTTAAAATTTTTTATTTCAATTTTTAATGCATTTCTTACATTTTTTAGGCGGAAAAAAATGATGGTGAGCCGGTTGATGATCTCGCCCTAATGAGGATGGCGTATACAAACAAAAATACCGGCGAGATTTCTGATGGTCTTGTGAGGGAAGTGGTCGACCTGGTCCAAAGCCAGAAGGATGGAGAAGAGTTTCGCATATCTCAGCTTCTCTCTGATGAGGACGCCACTACTGCTGCTTCCACAAACCTATCTCGAGGTCAAATAAACGAACTCGCTGAATCGGTAAGATCTTCATTTTTATTTTTACTATATTTTCATTTCTTTATCTTTATTCCTACTAAAATCATTATGTTTTCATTTCTAGGTTCCAAAGAGAAAAGGGCGTTTGGTCGGTTTGGGTCGTCGATCTTCGTCGGTTGCTTCTTCTTCATCAGCGCCTTTTGTTGATCCGGCACTTAAGGAGCAGCTACAGAACAAGGATGACCGCATATCAGCATTGGAGACCCAGAACAACACCATTCTTGCTCAGATGGCCGCGCAACAAGCTAAAGTGAAAGCAGCGGAGAGGGCGAATGCACAAATGATGGATATGATGAAACGGATGTTCCCGCACGAGTTTTAGTTTGTGTTTTTTTTAATAAAACTTTTTTAATGTTTTCTTTTAATTTGTAAAACTTTTTTTTTTTTTGCCATCAATTTGTAAAACTTTTAATATTATAATAATATGTTTTATATTTCAGATTTAATTTTATTTTTAAAAATTAAATTCAAAATACATAATATATTAAAAATAATTATTTTTGAAAATTAAGTTTTGGGATATTCCGAGAAAAGTGTTCCCTCGGAAATTTCCGAGGAAAGTGTTCCCCCATAAATTTCCGAGCAAAGAATTTCCTTGAAATATTCTGAGGGACACCTTTCCTCAGAAATTTTCGAGGGAACACTTTCCTCGGAATCCCTCGGAAATTTCCGACGGAGTGATGTCCTCGGAATATTCCGAGTAACTCTTTCTCTTGGAATATTCCGAGGAAGCCTCCATCAGAAGTTTCCGAGGAAATTTCGAGGAAAGTCTCCTACGAAAGCTTTCCTCGGAAATTCCTCGGAATTTTTCGTTCTCGGTATTCCCTCGGACTGCCTGACGGAATTCCGACGAATTAGGTTTTTCCGACGACTTGTTTCGTCGGAATTTCATAGGAATAGTCATATCCCGATGAAATTCCGACGATTTTTGTCGTCGGAATATCGCTGCTTTCTGGTAGTGTTAAATGCAATATTTAAACACTAAAATGGCTAAAATGAATGCTTAAAAACTATAAGAACACCACTAATCAAATCCTCCAAACTTGATTCTTTGTTTCTCCCCAATTAAACAAACAAAGGTTTAACTGAAGAGAAAATAAGTTCGAAAATGGAGACTCACATACCCTTAGAACACCGCCTTTACCTTTACCACTTGTAAGCCACATCAAAAAGTACGTTGGAGGATATCCGTTTTTCTATCAACTGAGTTTATCGACAGGCTTCCATGAGACACAAGTGTTGACGGGGGCAACCACCGAGCATTTAATTCATTTCTTTTTTACTTTTATACTTTATTCTTTTCATAATTTTTTTTTCTTTTTCTTTTTGAAGGAAAGAGATTGGGAAACTCTACTCACACAAATTTATCTTTGAGACCTGAACGAGGATTTTGATCTAATGTATAGCCACAGAACAAGAGAACTAGGTAGATGAGATGAATTCAGCTTTGGATTCTTTAGATACCAAACAACCATGGGTGGCACTGGCATATCAATCCGTTTAGGTATTTTCATGTTGTATAGTGTGCAGTTAGCAACTGAAAGAATGGTCACTGAAGCGCTAGATAGGTGGTTAGTTCCAATAAAAGCTAGCAGTCCCCAAAAAGAGTATGACTCAATAAAACAGAACAAAGAAAAAAATAATTCAAAACACCAAAAAGAGAGCGGCGTTAACAACATCCTCCGTCAAACTTACTTCACACCGTCTCAGTGTGTAATAAATCTAAAAGTGAAAAAAAAAACCTAAAAGAAAAGTAAAAAGAACTTACCATTATATTGCCTCCCACTAAATGTTTGTTTTAAGTCTTTAGCTTGACTTTTAGAGTTCAGGTTCACTCTGGATTAGCATGAGAAATTTCTCCAAAATAAGTTCCGCCATCAAACATTTTGAGCTTCAGAATGTTGATCATGAAACCCTTCACAGATTCCACACCTTTATTTTTCATCTCTGAGGGGAGAATAACTCGAGCTTTTAAAAATTCTTTGAATTTCCTTTGTATTTAATCTTATACTCAATTACACCACCAGAACAGCTCTCGGGTATCAACATCAAATGAGGATCGCCTTTGATCTCTTTGCACTTCAACTCTTCATTAACTCTTGTATCGGACTTCTACCTCGTGATGCAAGTGTCTTTATTAAGGACTTTCTTGAACTTTGCTTTACCTAAATTCCCTTGAGAAACAGCCACAAGTGTATACTCATCAATCACAAAGATGCAAGAGGCCGGTCACATACCTTTATCAGTGGGCACTGCTCGAACGCAGAAATTCTCAAATCTATTCACATACGAGACATCTTGTTGGCATATACGTGACTTATCCACTGTGCCCATGAACGCTCTTCCAAGAATCAACAGTCTCTTATCACCATTGGTCATCTTCACTACCTGGAAATCAGTGGGAACAATGCAGTTTCCCACTTGGAGAGAAAAATCTTTAAAGATAGCTTGTGGAGACTTGGTGGAGGAGTATAAAAATTCTAGAGTTAGCTTTGGATCAAGTGTCGCGTATAGAATCTGATATATCATAGTTTTTGTTGACTTTTGACCATGATATAAGTCCAAATTTAGAGTCTTTTGATATTTTTGATTCTTCTTGAGTCATTGTATATTGGACAAAATTGGAGATTATGAAGCATGAAGACAATTGCAGTTGAAAAGACCAAGTCAAATTACATCTTTGGACTTAGTGTCGTTCAATACCACCCATTAGTGTAGGTCGACACCATCATGAAAAAGAGTTTTACACGAGTTTTTAGCAAAATTCAAGAGATTGAAAATTGGCCCAAAGCTTCCACTTATTTGCAAACAAGGCATTTTTGTTTTTAGACTATATTTAGATTTTTCAATTTATTGTAACATTATTCAACTCTCAGAGAGATTGCTTGGAGGCTTTTGGAGAGAAAATCAGAACTCACTTAGTAGAGAGAAAATTACAAACTCTCTTATTTCTTTTTGGATTTTTGATGCAATTTATTCATATATGATTTCTATTTCATTAATCCTGTTTGAGTAATATGCTTGCTAGATTTAGGGTTTTCAAAGGTTAAGGTTGAATTGTTATATTGGATAGAATTGTGATATACCTTGGTTATTATCGGTTTTTGACCATGATAAAAATCTTATGTAGAATCTATTATATGTGTTTGGGGTCGTTTTAGATTATTTTTAGTTTTGGAAAATTTGGGAGATTTTGGAGCTATTTGAGATGTCGAAGTATATAGTCATGTCACAAGTTTAGAAACGTAGAGAGGACTTCCAATGATCTGGTTGATCTCGTACTTTGACACAAGATAGATAATTGAGTTAGCTTTAAAATGCCACAGGTTTGAGGTTGATCAGACGGTTTGATCAAAATTAGTACTCGTTTTACTGATGAGTATTCCATCTAACCCGCGAGAGGAAGTTGTCGAGCTTATAGCATAGTGTAGACCGACACCACCTGGGTGTCAACAGACACTCCTCCAGATATTCTCATAACAAGTTTTTATCAAATTCCAAGAATTGTTGTTTGGCCTTGAAATTTCCCTTATTTACAAAAGAGCCCCTAACGTGTTTAACCTATATTTATCTATTTTCCAGCCACTTTTTAGGCTAAGCTTTGTTTTAGTTTTGGAGAGAAAAGAACTTATTCAGAGTTTTCATGGAACTCCCGTTTATTAGTATTATGCAATCTATTTAAAATATGTCTTGTTCTTGCTTGATTATAGTAGTTCTCTTGTTAGATTTAAGGATTTTCTAAGGTTATGAAGAACTAGTGATTTATGAAATGATAGGGTGATCTTGTTGTATCATTCACCATGATTGATTTTTATGCTTGTTTCTAGAATAACTAATTAGAAACCTGATCTTATGATAGTTATGAGACATGACAGTGTAATCAACACATGAAATGAGTTATGCTGAGCTAAGTTGTTAATCGCAACGAGCGTTGGTCGAGGACTTAGTTTAACATATTGAACTGGTGCTTCACTGAGTGAATGTGGAGATCTTAATTCTCAGTTCCTTAGACCTTGCCCCATCGATTAAGTTGTTCAAGAAGGCTTGGATGTCCAGGTGGTTAGAGATCTTGGAGCAATAGCAAGCTGAGTCTCCAGCAAAAGATTGCTGGAAGAGATTCAAGAGCATATAGTTTTCAGAGAACCCATTTTCTTTGATGTTGGACACCAAATTTTTGAACCTCTATAGATGATCCATAGGATACTTATGAGAAAGACACATAAGGTTTGCTGAGCTACCAGACTGTAGTAAGCAGGCTTCAGCTCAAAATCATGTTTTTGGAATGCAAGAGGCCGGATCGCAGATCTGTTAGCGTAGAACTAATCATGCATGTTGTAATTCCCAAGTGTTTTGGCACGAAAAAATTCAGCATTCCCATCAACTCCACCATTCGCAGCAGCGACAACTTCCTCAACAATCACATTTTCAGCAGCATCAATCCTCTGACGTGCCTCATTATACACATGACTTTCTGGTCTCGTAGGACCCCTCATCATCAATGGTCAAAACAATCTGGTTTTTGTTCTGTTTCATGTCGTGAGTAGTGTTGATTGTTGCTCGATTGATGTCATTCGACACTTGGTTTTGAGAGGTGGCGTTCGAAACTCCTGAGTGTCGCTTGATGCTTGCTTCTTAGACATGTGGATAGCACGTTCCAAGTTAGCAATTTCCTGGTTTGTATACTCCAAAACATGTTTCTCCTTGTTACTTCTGGTGTGCATGAACCTGAAAGACACAAGAAAAAAATTTGTAAGTAACTAAAACCAAGAAAAAACTAAACTAAATCCTACACCTAGTCTAATGGTGAATCACAGTCCCCGGGAACGGCACCAAAATTTAATATGTTCAAATTAATATTTAAGCTACTCTCTCAAATTAAAGGTTCACTGTAGCACCTAAGAGTCAAATCCACAAGCACTATGATCACAAAATAAACTTATGGTTTTTAGAAGCTAGGCAACAAATAGAAAACAATAAAACAGTAGCCAAAACGGTTTGTAGGCAATAAGGAAATGCGCTAGATCTAGGAATATCAAACATGTAACTCAATACTTAAATTAATAGATATTATGGGTTTTATTATGAACAATCCCATAACTCAAATTCAATGTAAGTTACCTAACTCTCGCTGCAGAAACTATCAGATATCTAGATCATGCTACAAATGAATTCTCATTGTGGATTCAGTTAATCAGACAAGCATTAAACTTCAATTTGATATGTTCACTAAATCTCTAGACCAACTCTCATTTTGAATGATAATTTAGCTCATGAGGATTCAATTCAGGTAATAGGTAACACTCTCATGTCTACCAACTATCCTAGGAACAAATTTTTAGTTAACTACTCTAGCAACAAACATAAATAACAATCCTGGTGAAGAATAAAATCAGATTACCTAGCAATTCTATCAATTAAAAGTTCCTCATAAACCCTGGAAAATCCCTAAATCTAACAGGGTGTTTATTCAGATATGATCATGGAAAACATAACAATAGACTGAATAGAATGCATAGACAGATAAAAGATAAAAATATTAGAGTTCCAATCAATCTCTCTGAAGGAGTTCTCTGATCTTCTCTCCATATCTCTCTAAGTGTAAAATAAAGTATAGAACACAAAATGGCTGTCAAATAATAAATATAGGGCAAAACACGATCATGACTCCTTTTGCAAATGAAGAAACTTCTGGGTTAAAGTGCAATATCTTAAAACTTCAATAAATCGAGTTGGCTTCTTTGATCAGGGCGGGTGTCGAGCGACACCATGTGCAATATACGGCTCTGAATTCAACTTCTCAACATTAGTTTTTCTTATGCTCCAAATGGCTTTATATTCTCCAAAATCCTTCAAAATGTACATGAACCTGCAAAGACTCTAAAACAGACTCAAAACAAAGATAATAGACTATAAAACTAGACTTATACCATGGTCAAAATCCATAAAAACCAAGTTATATCACCTTTTCACCAGACTTATGTGATTTGAAACTAATGTCTCCATCAAGGACCTCTTTGACATTACTTTTTATCGCATCAATCCTCTTGAGAAGTGGCCACTAGCGAAGGATCATCAGTCATACTAATGCAAGGGGCTAAATGCATACATTTGTCTTGTGTTACAGATTTGTACTAAACATTCTCATTAGTGTTCTCAAATGAAATTTTGCTTATAGCCATGTCAACTATTGTACCTACTGTAATCAGAAAAGCATACTTATTTGAACCACTTCCTTCAACAGAAACGGTGTACATAGAAATGGCAGAAACATCTGCTGAACTTACCTGGATAACATCAATATTGAAAGAACTCGTGATTCCTCAACTGTGACCATCTCTACTGCATTGTGATAATTTGTCTGTAGTTTATCTTACAACTGACTCGTCCTTTCATGCTAGAAAAAAAAAGCATTTCAAGACTCATTAGCAGTACATAAAGGAGAGAGTTGCACTTGGATTTGTGGAAACAAGATATATACCAGCAGCTCTTCAGATTGCAGACATTTTTATCAAATATTTGCTAAGAGTATTGTTTATGAACATCAGAGACAAATTTGGAGTTGGGTTAACACTCATCTAGATAAGTGAAGTCAAAGCCCATCACAAAGACTGCCAACACAGTCACTCAAAAGAGTATTTGCAAAGGTAACAAGAAGCTGGTCAAAAGTTGCAAAGCACAGCTGGCTAAAGAAAAAAGTTCTAAGAATGTGCAGTGTCCAATGAGCAAGCGTTTCACCCCTCTACAATCCCTAGGTTCTATAGATAAGATGACCACCCGTCATATCACAATTGTCTAAATCCTTCTATAAATGGTTGTAATAAAATATTGATCAGGCAATCTGAATATCTAATATATTAAAACTGATGTACAAGAAAGATTTTAGCCTTAATTTGCTTTGATATTTACAAGCAATACCATTCCTATTTATAATTAGTAATTTAATTATTTTACAATAGGATTTTTAGTAATTAAACCACTCAACTAAAAATGAATTGTAAAATAAATTCTAAACTAAAAATCATACAAAATAAACTCTCAAATTTAATTTTGTTAATGTCTGTTACCCTCCGTCTAAAATATCGTGATGGAGGGTGACATTTGTTAACTGTTTATAAGTTGAAAATTTATAATCATGAAAACTTAATTGAGGGTTTTTTCACTAAAATGCATTAAATGTTTTAAAAGTTTTATTAACATTTATGCATTTAAAATTGATTTATAAGCCTTTAAAACTAATTTATAAATTTTTATACATTATTTTATAAATTTTATAACATATTTATAAGGAGGAAAATTGTCAAATATACTACTTTCCTTGTGCCACTTTTCACTTTTACCTTAATCACTTTTATCTTTATTTTTTAAGAGGAAAAAACACACTTATAACCTTTGGGTTAATTAATCTAATACTTAGGATTTAGAGTTGAGGGGTTGGGGTAGGCTGGGCTAGGGTTTAGGAATGTAAAATTTAGGATTCTAATTAATTTAAAAAACAATTGCCTCTTAAAAAATGGTATTTATAAAAATGTTTTTTTAATTGGTAAATGTGATACATAAAAATGAAAAAGTGGTACAACAAAAGTGGTAAACTTGAAATTCTTCCTAAGGATTCATAATATTTAATATTTTTACAAATGATTAATAAGGCTTCATAAAACAAGAATAATATATCCAAATAGCATAAAAGCAGAACATATTGTTTTAAAAATCAATGAGAAAAAGAATAATTTCTACATTATTTTGCAAAGCATGTGGAAAGTATGACTCGAACGTCGGAAATAATAGAAAGAGGATAAGAAGATTGTCGTCCTACTCTAAGAAGGAAAATAGACTTGATGGATTAATTATTTTCAACACTATTTAAAGTCTAATAAATATATGTATTATTTAAATACAACGTCGCCATTGTGTTTAAATACAACGTCGCCATTGTGTTTACATTGACTAACGTGTTTTTGAAATTTAATTATCTAATTATATTAAAACTTTTCACATTTACTTCTAATACTCACATTTGTTTTCTTTTTTTTTAACAACACTCACATTTTCTTTTAACATATCAAAATAACTCAACGTAATCCAGACCCAACTTATATTTAATTAGTGGACTCTTCTTAATATGTTATAACACGGATTTAAACATAACACTAGATTTTGATCAGCAACTTCGTGGGTGTTTGATTTCATTTATATATTTATAAATATTTATTTTACATTATTAGTGGCATCTATTATTAACTTAATTGTATATTTAAAATTTTATATAATTATTTCAAATACAATAATTTTATAGATTACATGTCGTAATTAATCACTTGTTTTAAACCGTCACATGTATTTATCGCTTCTTATTATATGTTTGTCTTACTGAATTTGTATTTTATTATTAAATGAATCAATATATGGATGAAAAAACATATTTTAAAAATAATTATGTTTTCTTACCCGTACTTCAAATTTCTAGATTACCTTTTAGCATTTTTCATGTTTATTTATGTTAGATAAAATATTCTTGCATATATAAAATTTTTAAAATTTTAATTTATATATATATGCAATATAGTATAGTGTGTTAACCCGTCTTGCTGATATATTATATTTTAACATAAATATTTACGTTTTAAAAATAATTTATTTTACTAAATCAATTTAATATAATTTTATCATATTCAGTTCAGTATAATATTTTCTAAATATGATAGACTATGATTATAAAATAAATAAATAAATATATGATAGAATTTTTATTTTGAATTTAAAAAAGATCACTGAATATATATTAATGTATAATAATATTTTATTAGTAATTACGAAATTAGTGAAAATATTTAAATAAATTTTTAAAAATTGAGATCTTGTTAAAATATTTTTCAGAAAAATTGTTAGAATATTTTTAATATATATATATATATATATTGATTTAACATAAAAATATATCAAAAGATATTATGATTAAAGTAGTTACACATATTTTATATTATTAGTCTCAAAAATACATTTAAATTTTTTTAATGAAAGGTGTAACTAAAAAATCACACATGAAAGAGGTTATGACTTCAATTTTATAGTAAAGATAGCAAGACTATGTGTGTGTGTGTGTGTGTAATTTATATTAAAGGTTATTTTTCATAAATTCCAAATTCTTAATATATTTGGCACCTTAAAATAATATTAATATTCATAAATTTAGATGAAATTAAACATATATATAATATATGCATAAGAAACACCTTTAGTAAACAATATTAAATTTTTAAATAATCAAAAATAAATTAGGCATAACACTGGGCAAAATTCTTCTCAAAACCTAAAAAACTTAAACATTTAAAAACAACTAAAATAGATCAGATACATAAATCTAAGCATATATACAAGACTTAAAAATGTGTAAATAACTATGCATTTTTAAAGTGTGGATCAAAATCTAATTATTCAGTAAAATTTTGTCTCTATACCTTTGTTTTCATATTCTTATCAACAGATTACTATGCAAATACATATTCCACCATATCAAGTTAAAGCCATACATACATTGGTTTATTCTCATGTAACCCGACCAAGATGTAAATCACCAAATGTGAGATAGTTAGCCAAAGTTGGGATATCAACAACATCGAATTCAACCATTATCACAGTAAGATAGAATGGAAACTGATAAAAAAAATTTGCGATCAATTGATGATTTATGTCGCAGAGGGATGACAATTTACGGGGTAAAACTAAGAGATTTGTGAAACTGTTCTAGTGGGAATTTAATGAACCTATTGAGGTAGTAATAGTCAGTACTGAACCGCTGCGGGTTTAATTACACTAGAAATATAGCCCCCGCGCAAGCGCGGGGTCGGATCCGTTTTCTTATGCTTTAAGTGTGTATGAGATTTTGTTGTTCGTATTTTGTCTAAATCTTTGTTTTTTTGCGTATTGCAATATTGGAGTCATCACTTCCATTGAGTTCACTTCCATTGAGTTCACTTCCGTTTTGTTATGTCTTCAAGTAAAGTGTAATTTTCATTAGAAAGCCGAATAAAAATTAGGAAGATTACGACATTAAGTTATGTACATAAGATAGTTTGAAGATCAGGAAGTTTAATCCCTAAAACTTTATGTACTACTTTATGAAAAATTCTAATTTATATGTAGAGATGAAATCTTTAATTTGCTTGTTGACATGGAATAATAATGTAACATCCCAACCTCCCACAATTAATAGGCTGCCCATGTCCGCGCTTTCGGCCCGTGGATCCCATCCCATCTGACGATCGGTTCGTTAATTTTTCCAAAATCTCCGAATCATTGTTTACTAATCCTACAATAACCACCTGACCTTCCTCGTGTTTTGGATTCACTCGCATGGTATCGTGGACACCCTTAGAAAACACCAAACTGTAACATTATTATATAAAATTTGGTTTCTAGTTTACAAAATCTCATGTAGTTCAGTTGGTTATGTCAATCAAATAAACATTGAGGTGAAAGGTTCAAATCTCATAGCATGCAATACATCATTTTTTTAAAATAATTGCATGGGACCCACTTACCGCTGACGTGGCGGAAGGAAAGAAAGTAAACTCTCCGTGAAGGATTTGAATCTCATAGCATGCAATACATCATTTTTTTTAAAAAATGTGTGGGACCCACTTACCGATGATGTGGCGGAAGGGGAGAGAGTAAACTCTCCCATTATAATATAGAGATAAAATTTGGTTTCTAGTTTACAAAATATCATGTAGTTCAGTTGGTTATGTCAATCAAATAAATATTGATGTTAAGGGTTCGAGTCTCATAGCATGCAATACATCAACTTTTTAAAAAAAATTGTGTGGGACCCATTTACTGCTGACGTGGCGGAAGGGGAGAGAGTAAACTCTCTTATTATAATATAGATTTCCTAATGGTAATTAGGGTCTGACTAGTTTAAACGCAGCGGTTGCGGTTGCGGATGCGGGAGTTTACGGATGCGGGTGGTTGCGTTTTAAAACGTTAATAAGCTATTTATACAACTGATTCAGCGGTTAGAAATTTGTGAATTTACGAGATATTTACGACTGGTTGACTACCAAAGGTAAAAGCGGTTTATTAATAAATTAACAATAGTAACACTTTATATAATTAGAAAATATTAAAATCATATTATTATACTAAATATAAAAAATATTTATAAAATCATAGTATTAAATTATGAAAAAGAATAATTTAGGTTTATATATATATATATATATATATATATGTGTGTGTGTGTGTATTTATATATTAATGTCTAAAAATTATAGTAAATATTTTTGTTTAAAACTTTTAATTTTAATTCAATATTTTTTATTTTAATATAACCTTTTTGAAAAAATGTTTTTGTTTATCCTCCCGCAACCGCAAACGCTAGCTGGACCCAGCTTTTGATTTTGATAGGTTTGGAGTGATTTGAAATGGTTTATAGCGTTTTTTGTGATTGTTGCAAAACGCCAACAACCGCTACCAACTGCAAAATCTGCGTTTACAGTCGGTAGGGGAGAAACCAGCCCTTAGTCGTAAGTGAAGGTGATCGTTTGTTTTGGGCCATTTTTGTTATGGCCCAATTGAAATGTAGATAGATTTGTTGTCATGTTTATAATCTGGATATATTTGGAACATATAATAATTGGATTTCAAAGTTTTGAGATTTATTTGACTTTTAAAAATAGGCGAACGTCAATTAGGGAATGAGTTGAGGTGATGAATATTTTGTGAGATCCATTTAGAATATATGTTTAGGCTGATGTAGATAGCCTAAATAAAGAGAAAATGGTAAACTATATATATGATTAAATTTGTATCGCATTATATGGCAAAAAGATATATTAGAAATACATGTTACGCCATAAATAGAAGAATTTCCATGAAACTTTCAATAATTCACTAAATTGACATAGAACCAATAAATGCTGTAACGCGAGTTAATTTGTATTTCCAAAATTTAATGTGCACAACAGCTATATATATATCAGTATACAGGTCAAACAATACCAAACAGTCAAGAATCAACCAGCTACATCCGAAAAAATGATGAAGGTTGCTGCAGTCCTTTTGGTTTCTTTTGCCCTTTTCTCTCTTCTCGAAGCCAACTTTTCACAAGGTAATCAATTATTAATACATATCTATATATCATACTTACATGCACAATTTTGCTCACCCAAAGAAACTGTTTGGGTTAATAAGATTCTCTAATTTCATTTCTCTGACATGTAAAACAATCCAGAAGAATCAAGCTTTGTACCAACACCAGAACCAGTTTACTGTCCTTCAAAACAAATGTTCAACGGATCATGCACAGACAGAGGCAGTCCAAGCGCCACTTGTTTCCTTGACTTCTTGGGTGCACGAAGTGCAAGTGAGATGCCTAAGAACTGCCGTTGCACTCCTAAACCCAAAAACATGCGTCTTTGTGAATGTCAAGTTGTTTGCAAAGATTGTTGTAGTTAACATCTACCAACTAAGTATGTTTTTAGATTTACAAAAGGAACTAATGTAATGTTTACTTATGTTTCAGCATTTTTTCAATTATTATCAAATATTAGGCACCAATAAAATCCTAGATCTCATACACATTATGTTTTGGATTATTTTAAGAGATTTGAGTTTATTATATGCTTAATTACATTCATTGCTTTCTAAATCATGTAATTAATATTTTAATCTAGTAAGGCTCTTTCTAAATCCTAGACCGCAAAATGATTCTGCTTATTTTATGCAACTTATGGTATTTGCTACAGTGGTCAATTTGATGTATAAATAAAGTAAAGCTGGCTTCAGAAATTATATACCAAACACGTATATATTCTTCATTTTATTTTTATAAAAAAGTTAAAAGTTAGTCTCTATAACAAATGAAAGGATTGCATCTTAATCTAATTTTTTAAAACATTAGATTGAAACTAACATTTAGTTTTTCCTCTTCGTATAAAATTATTTTATAAACTGCAACTACATAACTCAGAAAACATTGAAACTGTGAAAAGTAATAAAAATACGAAACTGGTAGAGAATGTCTGTAAATTCCAAAATATTAATATTTTTTTTTTAAATGAAAATATTCCAAAAAGATTTCAAATCTTACATTATTCTAAAATGATAATACATCATATAACCGATTTAAGTCTATGTAAAGGCAACATGAGCAGTGCCGTCATTGACATAAAGCTGGTGAAGCTATGGCTTTAAATGCCAAACTAAAATAAAAATTTAAAGGCATCTAAACAAGTAAAAGTTGTGTGTAGTCTAGCAGTTGTGTACCACTTCCTGTGTTAAAAGTACAAGGTTCAATTTTAGGAAGGTGCAATATAATGTTTTTTTTTTTGCTTTAGGCAGCAAGACTCCTAAAAAGTCTTCAGTCACTATACTTTCTGAGGTTGCAATTGCTAATACGTCCACACATTCACATTAGGTACACTCTGATAACATTTTATCTATGTTAGCAACCACAAAAACTACGCCAATTCAGTCACTTAGAGCATCATTATTGGGGTTTCTCTAGTGGATTTCTTAAGCTTTTGGACCCATGAACAGTGTAAGGATCGGTTACAAAAACTATAGATTAAGAACCGGTTTTTATGGGTTTCTTACACTGTTCACGGGTCCCACTGACACGTGGCGACTCACGATTGGTTCACTTTAAAAAAAAAAGTAAAAAAAAAAAAAACAAGAAACCCTGCATTAATGATGCTCTTAGCGACCAATTGATCTTCAATCTTCTCTTGCTTTTAACCGGAGATTCCGCTTATTCATTCAAATAGCGCTAATTTTGTCGTGGTAGGAGAGTCTTCCAATTATTCTTTAACTATCGAAGAATTGAAATAAAAACCATTAGAAGTTATTCAAAATATGGAGTAGACAAAGTTTAGTGGAAAAGGTAAACAAGGTCATCGTGGCCGAAGAAATTGCAATCACTAGTTAATGTTTTTTAATATGCTAAGAATATTATGTTTTAATGTAAAAATAAATTTTCAGATTTGAAGATTACATATCTAACTATCACAACATAAATTGGACACAACACAGTATCATATTATTAACTATCACAAGTTAATTTACACATTAAAAAAAAACGAAATTAACTTAAAACTTGCAGAAGCGTAATTTTAAGTTCAATACATGGACTCCGAATATATAGTACCAAAGTCCTCACCCTGATACATGTTCACTTCATCGGACCCTATCATTTCAGTCATTAATGTTCCACCTATTGCTCTTCCCAAAACCGCAGCCTCTACTCCTAACGCTGCCAGACTCCTTTGCGGCTTCCCTACCGGTCGTTCAGATTGCATTCGTGGCTGTGGTTGTGGTTGGCGGAGCGGCTGCTGCGGCTGTGATTGCATTCGTGGTGGCAAGGGCATACTAATTGGTCGTTGACCGTGGCTTGGCTCAGCTTGGTCTCTTGGAGTAGGGGGCACGTGATAATAACTAGGTGCTCCATCAACCATGCCATATGATTCATTCGACTGATGCGAGACGGGTAAATATGTAACAAATGGCTTGGATTGATGAGCGGAGGGGCTAGATAATGTAGCTTGTGCCACGAGAAACCTATATGAGAAACTTAAATATCCTTGACTCCCATATGTTCCCGTGACTTCGTGTGTAACCAACTTCATCACGTTAGCATCACCGTTAGTTGACGGAGACGGCGGATTTAAACCTAAAAGCTCATGCATAGGGACTTTGACTCTTCCTATCTCTTTATCTCCAAGCGACGGCCGCACGCTGACCAACTTCACCAGGAGGTTTAAACGGCCCTGTTGAGCTAATTGCGCGTCAATGGGAAAAACCATGGCTTGATGATTCCATGTTGGGTTTGTGTAGGCTGAGAAGGCAACAGGAGTATTGATCCCATGTTGTATTGTCTTGTCCACAAGGATCAGAACTGTAGCGTATACATCCATGGCCGAGAAAGTGTTGACATTTTTAATGTCCCTAGCGCATTTGATCAGAATCTCAAGGGTTAATTTCGTCATTGCTGACTGATTTTGAGGTGAATGCATGACTCGCAGACCTGGTCCTGGTGGATCCAGGTCTGCGGGTCTTGGTGGATCTGGGTCTGTGTAAACGGGTTGGTTAAATAATAGTGAGTAGTCCGGGGCCGAAGGATTCTTATCATCAGCCGGTGATGGTGGCTTATAAGACAAGGAAACTTGTGCTAAGGGATACATATCATTAAACCTGTAGGAGAGGCTCAGCCTTGCTTTGGTACTTCCTCCTATGACCTTGATAGGGCAGGTCATAGACTTCATTTTGTTGCCGTTACCGTTAGTAAACGGTGGAAGCGGATTTGAGGCAAGGAGCTCTTGAACCGAAACGTTGACTTCTCCCAGATAAAGATCATTCTCTCCGTCGAGCCAGAAGCTTAATAACTTGACTTTAACGGTCAAAAGACCTTAGCAGGCTTCTTTCTCGTTAACGGAGAAGTTAACGGTGTGATTCCATGTCGGGTTGGAACCACCGTCGTAGTCAATGGGTGTTTTGGCCGCTTGTTTCTTTTCGATGTGGTCGCTGTTGATTGAAACGACGGCGTATACGTCGATATTGTCATCGATATGGGTATGGCTGACGTCAGTGGCTGATATGATTTTGAGCTCAAGAGTTAGGGCTCTTGCCTTCTGCAGCTCTAACGAAGACATTGTCGAGAGAGTCTTGTCTTGGAAAATGTTGAGTGGATAAAGATTTTTACATATCTCTTCAAAGTCTTTCTCTTGACAAATATGTCGACCTTTTCTGATGTAACATTATTAATTGTACAAAGATAAATCTAAGAACACAGCTGTAAACAAAAGTCAACTACGAATTCTAACAACTAAAAAAGTGGTAAATGACTTATTTCCACGAGAAAAATCTATACTATAATAAAAGGGATATGAGAGTATATTAAGCTGTCCACGTCATCAGATTAATTCAACCAATAGCAATCTCTATTTTTGCCACTCTGTCATGAGTTTCACACAATATTTCGATCGGGCTTGAAAACTTAATTTTTGTTTGGTCTTGGTGGCCCATATTGCAGATGGTTGGGTCGTTTGGGATTGGACACTGAATAATTAGGTCATCACTTTGGGCTTATATATCAAACAATACTAAAAGAAGAATATCATGAGTTTTTAGAGTGTCCAGCTCAACATATAAAATCATCCAATCTGAGTATTCCAATCTGCCACATCATAGATTGAGCCATAACAAGTGCAGTTACACGTCATCTCTACTAACCTCATAGTTTCGATCGGTAAATAATGCTTTAACTTTTCAGTTTCGCTGATCTCTTTCTTCAGTTTCTGATTTTTCTTCAAATATATGTGTAACGAACGCTTTCTCTTCTTCATTTTTTTTAACTTCTCGAGATCGATCTCTTACCTTCTTAGCTCCAAACAAAACATCATGATTTCTCTCACACGGTCTCACCACTCGACCTCAGGAAAGACTTCTTATTTTATTGATCTCATAGTTCATTAAGTTCTTACCACCATTTAATCTATCTCTTCAAAGCTTGATTTGCGCTGAGGAATAAGGAAGTAAGAATGTCAAACTGTAAATTCAATGGTTTTGTGCTTACTGCAAAGCTGATGAAGACAGCCATGGCCGTCGCCTAGGAAAGGAAGCTAATTACGACCACAAAACTTCAGGTAAAAATTCTGATTTCCTTTTAAAATTTTTCAGAAATGAATACAGTAGCAGATGAGTTACTATATTTTCTGGATTTATTTTAATATTCTTCAGGTATTGGTGTGAGGAGTAACCAGAGAAAACACCGGCGAGGAAAATCTGAACGTCGCCGGAAAGATGATCTTGAGATTGATGATTAGCTTTTTACTGATAACTCTTCAGTTATTTACGTCATCGAGTAGTAACACTACAAGAAAACAGGGCATATTCCGACGGAAATTCCGACGGAGTCATATTTCCTCGGAATATTCCGATGGCATTCCGACAAATTTCCGAGGAAACAAAAAAATCGCATTTCCTCGGAATTTCGTCGGTAATTTCCGACGAAATTCCGAGTAAAGTATAATTGTCGAAAAAAACTGAGGACATTCCGAGGAAATGTATTTCGTCGGTTTTATTCCGACGTAATTCCGAGGAATCTATCCGTTAAAAGAGCCGTTGTGGGTAGCCGTTGAATAATTCCGACGAAATTCCGAGGAGTCGTCGGAATTTCGTCGGAAATGCCGGCAGTGTTTCTTCTATAAATATCAGCACCCTCACCCTCTTCTTTCACTCATTTTTTCATCTTCTCACTCACTTTACACATTAATATATTCTAAAAATCATATCTTCTTCAAATTATTATCGCTCTTGGATGGATCGACCTCATATGGATCCTAACACGAGTTTGCTTACGGATGAATATCAAGAAGGTATAACCGAATTCATGGGGCTAATTCAACGACAACCGGAAGCGAAAACGGGTATGTTAAGATGTCCTTGCTCTATTTGTAAAAATAAGAAGGTTATAAAAAAGTGGGATGTTTGGAAACATCTATATTTGAATGGGTTTACACGAAGTTACAAAATTTGGTATCATCATGGAGAAACTGATTATGAATATGGTAGTACTAGCGAACCTCAGACTGCGGATAGGTTAGAAGAACCAATTAGAACGGATGTAGATTATGGTGTATGTACAAAGCAGATGGTACATGATCATTTTAGAGGGGAAGAATTACCCAATGCAGAAGGTAGGAGATTTTTTGATATGTTGGATGCAGGCAAACAACCTTTGTACAAAGGTTGCAGAGATGGTCATTCGCCTTTATCATCTGCAACAAGACTGATGGGCATTAAAACGGATTATAATTTGGCCGAAGATTGTGTGGATGCGATTGTTGATTTTGTAAAAGGTGTTCTACCAGAAGATAATTTAGCTCTGGGTTCATACTACGAGGTTCAGAAACTCGTAGTTGGTCTTGGTTTATCGTATCAGGTAATAGATGTATGCATCGATAACTGCATGATATATTGGAGGGCGGATGAGAACCGGCTTCAGTGCAAATTTTGTGGGAAGACTCGTTATAGAGATACGAGTGGAAGACTTCCAGTGCCATAAAAAAAGATGTGGTATTTGCTGTTGACAGAAAGGTTGAAGAGGTTGTATCAGTCTGAACACACATCCCAACCAATGAGATGGCATGCAGAGCATTCAACAGATGGTGAGATTAGACATCCTTCAGATGCAAAAGCTTGGAAGCATTTCCAATCAACATATCCAGAATTCGCATATGAGAGAAGAAATGTCTACCTTGGATTATGTACCGATGGTTTTAGCCCATTTGGCAAGCATGGAAGACAATATTCTCTATGGCCAGTCATTCTTACACCATACAACTTACCGCCAAACTTGTGCTTGCGCCGAGAGTTTTTGTTTCTCTCAATTCTTGTTCCCGGGCCAGAGCATCCAAGGAGATCACTTGATGTGTTTCTTCAGCCACTAATATATGAGTTGCAACAACTATGGGCTCAAGGTGCTGAAACATACGATGTTTCGTGTAAGGAAAACTTTCAAATGCGGGCAGTACTTATGTGGACAATAAGTGATTTTCCAGCATATGGTATGTTATCTGGATGGACAACGCATGGAAGGTTATCATGTCCATATTGTCAAGATAACACAGATGCTTTCCAACTAAAACACGGAAGGAAAACGTGTTGGTTTGACTGTCACAGGAGATTCCTACCACCTGATCATCCATATCGTAGGAGTAGGACTTTGTTTACGAAGAACAAGAAGGTGTTTGATAGTCCACCTCCAGAAATTTGTGGGGCAGATTTGTTGACACAGTTAAGAGATTTTGGTGCAGAAAGGACGCCAGATGTTGGTGGACATGTGCATTATCCAGTAGATGGTGTTGGAGAACTACATAATTGGCACAAGAAGAGTATTTTCTGGGATCTACCATACTGGAAGGATCATCTGCTGCGGCATAATTTAGATGTCATGCATATTGAGAAGAACTTTTTTGACAACATCATGAACACGATCCTTAACGTCCAAGGTAAAACAAAAGATAATTTGAAGTCAAGACTTGATTTAGTCGATATATGTGCTCGTTCCGAACTTCATGTTGATGAGAATGGTAGGGCTCCTGCTCCCATATACCGACTGGATGCAGCAGCAAAAGATGCGTTCTTTGATTGGATTTCAAACGATGTGGAATTTCCAGATGGTTACGCATCTAATTTGCGTAACTGTGTTGACAGAAGAGAAGGAAAGTTTATTGGCTTGAAGAGGAAATACGCATCTAATTTAGTTTTTCCGAGGAAATTCCGAGGAAATAAGGAGTAGTCCTCGGAATTTCCTCGGAAACTACCTTTGAACATTTCGGATTTGGGGTTTAGTTTTAGTGGCAAAAGTTTCCTCGGAATTTCCTCGGCCATTTCCGAGGAAATTCCGAGGAAAATGGATAATTTGAACCGAAAACATCGTTCTACGATGAGAAATGAAAAACATACAACCACAAAACCTTTCCTAAGTGTCTTAAATTGATTTTAAGTTCAAATGTTAGTTTATTTTGAAATAATAAACATTTTTCCGATTGTATGAACGAAACTCATACACTTCAAGAGAAACACTTATACAGTTTAATAAACGGGAAAGACAATATTTGTAATCGATTTCTACTTTTTGTAATTGATGGTTTATCCACATCTTTAGATAAGATTCTCAATGTTATGCATTGGACAACTTTGGAATTGTGTAAGAAATGAACTAGGGTTCACAAATTTGATGTTTCCAAACCCTAAAATATGTTTTCCTCGGAATTGCCTCGGAAATTTCTGAGGAAATTCCGAGGAAAATTAAATAATATTGTCCAATAAGGGAACATGCAGAGCATATTCCCTTTTCCTCGGAATTTCCTCGGAATTTTTCGAGGAAATTCCGAGGAAAGTGGAATATGCTCTACACAAACTACGATATTTTGTCCGATTTATGCTAATTCCGAGGAAATTCCGACGAAGTTTTTTTATTTCGTCGGAATTTCCTCGGAATATCCATTACCGGGAAATTGAACCGCCTAAAATTTTCGCGAAAATCAAGTTTACTTATTCCGAGGAAATTCCGACCACCGGTTTCCTCGGAATATTGCGTGTCTATTTTACCCGAAACTTTTCTTCTTCCCCATTTCTCTTATCTCTCTCTCGAATTCCGGCGAACCTCTCCTCATTTCCTCCATTATTTCCGGTCAAACTTCTCTATCTCTCCCTCAAACCTATCCCTAAACATGTAAGATCATTATCCCTTTCTCTTTGGTTGTTTTTGTTATGTTTTTTGGATGAAATTGATGATTTTAGGTTTGATAGATTATTGTTTTTGGATTTAGATTTGTTAGGATTGTTAGGATTGTTAAGATTTAGGATTATATTGTTAGGATTGTTAGGATTATTAAGATTTAGGATTATATTGTTAGGATTGTGGATTGTTAGGTTTAAAAATTTATTTTTAAGGTTTATAAAACGTTTTTTAATATTTATAAAACGTTTTTACTAATTATAAAACTTTTTTTATATTTATAAAACGTTTTTTACTATTTATAATACGTTTTTTATATTTATAAAACGTTTTTACTATTTATAATACGTTTTTTATATTTATAAAACGTTTTTACAATATATAAAACGTTTTTTATATTTATAAAACGTTTTTACTATTTAAAAAACGTTTTTTATATTTTAAAAATTATTTTTATATTAATAAAACGTTTTTATATTTATAAAACGTTTTCTATATTTTTAAAATGTTTTTATATATAGAACGATTTTTATATTTATACAAAGTTTTTTTAGTTATAAAACGATTTTTAATATTTATATTTATAAAAATCATTTGTATATTTATATTTGCCATTTTTAAAAACTATTTGTAAAACTTTGTTTTACAAATAGGTCTAGTGGCGAGAACCAAGCTAGACTTCGTCGTTCTGCACCACGAGGTCGTAGTGGTTCGTCCTCCCGCTCGCGAGCTTCTTCATCGTCTATGAACCAAGCTGCTGGGGAGTATGGTTAGCCTCTCGTTCCTCCGGTTGTTCCGGGAGTTATGCCTGTTGAACAGTTGGTTCAGCAGCCGGGTCGGGAACATCTTCTCGTTCTCACTCCGTATCCACAAGGCCCTCACCAAACTTGGTAAAACTTTTTTTTCTTTTTTATTTTAAATTTTATTTCATTATATTTTTTTATTCCTATTTTTCTTTTATCTTAGGTTTGACAGATCGGGGAACGGGATCAGCACCTTCATCAACCGGATGATGTACTCGACCCTCCAGAGGGGATATCCTACCTTCTTATGTTTTCCTTTTGAGGAGCGGGAAATGTGGTTCCGTCAGTTTGCGGTAAATTTTAATTTTTTTAACTTATTTTGTAATCTTTAACATAATTTTTTTTACTAATTGTGTATTTTTCAGCAAGAATTCAACTGGAATTCTGATCAGACAGACTTCATCCGTCACCACTTCACCCACAAAGTCATGGATAATTATGGGAACCAAATATATGAGTGGAAGCAGAAGTGGCACAAAGGAAAGACACCGAAATCGATTAACGAGACGGTGTGGGCGGAGTTGATACAACACTGGGAGAAGGAGACGTCCCAAGACCGATCGGTGACCAACTCTGGCAACCGAAAGAGCGAGCGTCGTGGGAAGGGCATGTTCAAGCACAACTTGGGTGCCCAGAGTATTCACACTCTCGGAGATCGAATGGTAAGTTAAATCTAATTTGTATTTCAAATCTTTAAACATTTTTATTTTAATTTTTAATGCATTTCTTACATTTTTTAGGCGGAAGAAAATGATGGTGTGCCGGTTGATGATCTCGCCCTAATGAGGATGGCGTATACCAACAAAAAGACCGGCGAGATTTATGATGGTGTTGTGAGGGAGGTGATCGACCTGGTCCAAAGCCAGAAGGATGAAGAAGAGTTCCGCCTCTCTCAGCTTGTCTCTGATGAGGACGCCACTACTGCTGGTTCCAGCAACCTGTCTCGAGATCAAATAAACGAGCTCGTTGAATCCGTAAGAACTTCATTTTTATTTTTACTATATTTTTTTTTTATCTTTACTGCTACTAAAATCATTATGTTTTCTTTTCAGGCGGTTCCAAAGAGAAAAGGGCGTTTGTTCGGTTTGGGTCGTCGATCTCCGTCGGTTGCTTCTTCTTCATCGGTGCCCTTTGTTGATCCAGCAATTATGGAGCAACTACAGAACAAGGATGACCGGATCTCAGCATTGGAGACCCAGATGGCCGCCCAACAAGCTAAAGTCGACGCAGCAGAGAGGGCGATTGCGCAAATGATGGAAATGATGAGACAGATGTTCTCCGACCGTTTTTAGTTTGTGTTTTTTTTTAATAAACTTGTTTAATGTTTTTCTTTTAATTTGTAAAACTTTTAATATTATAATATATGTTTTCTATTATTTGGGTTTAAATTTTATTTTTAAAAATTAAATTAAAAATACAAAATATATAAATTATATTATTTTAAAAAAATAATTTACGATTATTCCGAGGAAACCCCTTCCTCGGAAAATTCCGACAAACAATTGTCCTCGGAAATTGCCGACGAATATATTTCCCCGGAAATTTCCGAGGACTTCATTTCCTCGGATATTTCCGACGAAATATATTCCTCGGAAATATCCGAGGAAGGTTTCCTCGGACATAAGTCCTCGGTAAGGGTATTTCCGAGGGTTTTTATTTCCTCGGACCTTTCCGAGGAAATGATTCCTCGGAATATCCGAGGAAACACTTCCTCGGAATTTCCGAGGCAATTCCGAGGAAATATCCTACGAAAATGTTCCTCGTAATTTCCTCGGAATGTCTGACGAAATTCCGAGGAAAAACATTTTTCCGACGAGATATTTCCGATGAACTCCTTCGTCGAAATACCGTCGGAATTGACGTATTCCGACGAAATTCCTACGAATTTGGCCGTCGGAATAACGCTGTTTTCTTGTAGTGTAATAGAAAGAAAATACTATGTTCCTCTGTTTAGATGAATCTAAACTCCTTGTGTTGTCTTGAGGCCTTCGGTTGGCTTACCTACCCTCTATGTAACTTTCTTTTTAGTTGATTCTTACTTTCAGTTTAACTTTAAGGCTTTCGGTTATCATTGCCTTATGTTCTCCAGGTTTGTCAGGGCTGTTTCAAGATTCAAAAACATATTAACCGTTGTCACCTAGAGGGTTTCATCTGAATTTCTACTTGAGTGGAATCATAATATATCTTCTCACACCATTCTGTATTTGCAGCATTGCTTGTGTGAAGCTAGAAGAATATACTATTGCTACAGCAGCCCAAGAAAAGGGCGCTTCAGTCGCAATTGATACCAAGTTTAAGAAAATGATGGATGAATGCAATCTTCGCATTGCAGGCATTACATCAACCCCTATAAGCATATAAGAAAAGAAAAACTCTTACAAAAGACTCAATATTTTTTTTATCTCTGTTCACAGGAAGAGTAAGGCTTGGTTCAACAGATGCCACCACCAGATTTCTTGATCTTTCTTTTCGCTTCTGTACTTACACAAAACGTATTTAAAACTTTGTTTATTTTTCTTTTTTCTCAAATTTCATTCATGTCCTGTTTATTTGGCAAGTGACTAAAGAAGTTGCAAATGAGAAGTTTTTTGTCTAAGTAAGCAACACTTCGTTTCTCAGAAATGTTCTACTGTTTTATAATTTGTTTTTGCACTTTTTAGTTGGATATATTTGTGAATGTATAATTTGTTTGAAATTGTATTTAATATATATGATTCTATTTATAATCGATTAGTTTTTTTTTGAAAAAATTATGAACATTAATAAATATAAGATATGTATTTTAGTTACAGATTTGATGAATGAAATCTAGAGAAATAATTATTAAGATATTTTTTAGAAATATCTGAATTTTGAAAATTAGCCACTCTATTGTATAATATATGTTTTTTTAATTGGCATCAGCCATCATGATACATATACTTTAATGTTATCAGATGAGATCAGTTAACATATGGAGATAAAATCTTATGCGACTACTATAGAACTCTCTCATTGACACTCAACCTTCCATTGAATCCTACTATGACAGCTGCAAAGTCCCATTGATTTCTTCCAAAGAAGAAGATAACAATGAGGTCTCATCAAACGATCAAACCTCCTTATAATAGTGAGTAATAACTATGTATGTATTATGAGTGTGTAACAGGTTAGGAGGTGAAGTTTCAAAAAAAAGAACAGGTTAGGAGGTGGAGAAAGCCAAAACAAAATTGGTTTTACTGTCATGAAGTTAACTTAAGACAATGACTCTAAATTATACCATATGGAGAAAATAAGTGGAAAAGAAAATATAGAAAAGGGGAAAAGTAAAAAAAATTAGAAGTAAAGTTTTCTTTTGTTTTAAATAGAGAAAGTATACTCTAAATAATTCTTTTTGAAGTAAACAATTATTTTCACTTGATTAGCTAAAAATAAACTTTAACTAAAAAGTATTTATTCTAATTTATTTAGTATAGGCAAATGTTTTTAGTTTTAACAAAAATTAATAAAAAAAATTTATCAGACATAATCCGCGCGTAGCGCGGACAAAGGATCTAGTATCATATAATTACACATTGTTTTCCAATTTCGTCCTAATTCACGCATTATAATTATCCTAGTCCATTATCCCCCAATCATCAAAACTCGTATTCACACAGACAAAATTTGGTTTGGTTTTAATAGTTTAGTACCTAAATTGATATCAAACCAATTGGTATCAAAATATAATTAAACCTTGCCTAACTTGAGATCCAACTACAAATCCGACCTATCCTTCTAATAAAGTTTTGGTAAAGCTAACTAATCTCCAAATTCATTTCCTTCCCCACGAATTCTAAAATTGTAAACTCCAAAACCTCGTAAACCTATTGTAAACCGCTTGGTGTTGGTTTTAGTTCGTACTTTAAACATTAGGTGGATTCGGGTTTGATCTTTTAAACAAGGGATATATAGTTTTGATTAATTTCATATGTGAAATTGGGAGAAAATTAAAATATAGTGTGTAACTATTAATATATGATTTTTTTATTGTGAAAATAGGTCGTTTACCAAAAAAAATATCACTTTCAGATATGGTAGAAGAAAAAGAATTGTATTGTCATTAATTGATCGAGTCTATGGCCATGAAAACGGTTTCAATCTAGAATTGTATGTATATATTCTAAGATTATTATATCTATATAGCTTGTTCATCTGTCAGGCAGGGCCGGCTCAGTATAGGGGGCGGTCAGTGCGACCGCCTCAGGGCTTAATCCAACTTTTTTTTGTTGTAATTTTACTAATATGTACTCTATAATATAGAATAAATTATGAAAATGTTAGTGGGAGTGATATTTATAATAATTGTTAGAATTTAAATAGTCTAATGTTATTGGTTTATAGATTCTTATATTCACACTAAAATTTAGTTTTATTGAGATAATGATTTTACAAAATTATTAGTTATTAACAAAGTTTGGAATTTAATAATCCTATAAATCTATTAAAGTTAATATTATTGAGAGTTGTACTCTTAACCATTTAACGCACAGAACAAGTTTTTTTTGAGAATATTACATATATCCCTCTGTAGTCCCTTAGATTCTTAACATCATTATACTAATTTATTTTCTTAAATTTTCAAAATATAGAAAATTTTCTCCTCCCAATTCAACAAATCTCTCAACTTTTAAAATCAACAAAATCTATATAAATTTTACTCCCACTAATACCTCCTTAAATAATGTTTAAAAAAACTAAATAAAATAATTATTTGAAAAAAATCAAATAAAAACAAATAAATTAGATTAATTTGTTTAAAATATCTACATATTTAATAATAATTTCATATAATTTTTAAAATAATAGTTACAGGACTCAAATTTATTTTTGCTCAAGGGCCTCTAACCTCATTGAGCCGGCCCTGCTCTCGAGTAACGCTCTTTATTTAGAAACATCAAACTGGCTGTAACTGAATAAACAAGTTACATGTTTGTGGGGAACAACAGACATATATATAATAAACCAACATCTTATATTCTGAATATGTAGTTTTTGTATCAGTGAATGATATGTAGAAAAGTTAAAGGGAAATTGTCAAAAATACTATATTTCTAATATCACTTTTCATGTTTAAATTAATTATTTTTACTCTCATTTTTAAGAGAAAAAAACACTTATAACCCTATAGTTAATTAATCTAAAACTTAGGGTTTAGAATTTAGGAGTGGAATAGAATTTAAGAATGTTAAGTTAAGGATTCTATTTAATTTAAGAATTTTTTAGCTATTAAAAAATTAATTGTAAAAATATCTATTTAGTAAAGGTAAAGATGAATAATGGTAATAATATGGTATACATAAAAATTTCCCAAAAGTTATTGAATAAAACTAAATATAATGTTACGAACACTTTGATTGATGGTATCTAACCAAATGTTCTTAAAATACTTTGAATTTGGTTTTTCATAATTTAAAGATATCCATAATTAAATATTAATGTTATGTATAAATACACTGATATTTGCGCTGAAAACTCTACGATGAGAAATTCTCATTAGAATTGTTCTTGGCTATATAAGATTCTTCGAATGCAACTAAATAAGTGATAACTTTTTCTTTTATCACCAAATGATATTTTGTTTTCTATACGGCTGGTTGTGAGCAAGTATTCCTTCTTTTATTGATTTGGATGAATGAATCAATAATGCGAGAACCATTGACCATAACCAAAAGTAAGGGATGGAAACTGGGAAAGTTTCTGTTTTAATTATACTTATTATCCAATTTGTCTCGTCTAAGTATTATAAATTTGGGTTTATTCTTTGATTTGTTCTAATCAGTTACTTGATCTTTCAAGTACCCGACCAAAATATAATAATTGCAATTACTTGTCTTGCCCCGTTATCCCATATAATATGGATCAACACCAAAATCTTAAAACTGATTTTATGTATATGCATGTCTAATTTGTGAGCAAAATAACTTTGAACATATATGTGAAGGTGAAAAAGTCATTCTATTTATAAGTGCAGATCAAGTTTAAAAAAAAAAAAAATCCGACATGAAAGTACTGATGTTGAATAAAACAAAAAGAATCATGAATACATTAGATTGTTATAGATTTATATCTCAAACTCATTTGTTATATACATTCCTCGGACCCATTAGTTATATCAAGTCCAGGGGAAAGATATTTTATACAAATCTAAATAAAATTAAGTACTTCTTACTGAGTAGCAAGTATTAACAAAGCGAATACTACTCTTTCTTCCATTACTTTTTACTTCACATGTATTTACGAGTATTACATTTTTTCGATTTGATACTCAACTTAATAATGATAAGTACTTATTTTTTAAACGAGTACGAGGCAAATAACAGGTGTGGCGTAAGTATCAAGTATTTTTGCCCAGCCCAATCCAAAAGTGAACATTATCAGTTATTATGGGCTCTTTCGGGTTTAATCTTAGGTTTATAATGTTTGATAGTATAGTATTCAATTATTTGTTTGGTATAAGTTAGTTGTATCATAAAAATAAACAATTTCTTTCCAGGAAAAACCATGATATCGTATGATCAGGTTATATAATTCAAAATATTTTTCTCTTTCCAGTTATTTGATTAAAATTAAATTCACACTAAAAATGTTTCTTTTTTCTTTTGATATTTATTACATTACGTTACAATAAATTTGATCATTATAAAGCTTAAAAGTGTTGAACAAATGTTGTAAGGGTTTATTATTAAACTAATTATTAAAATATTATTTGAAAAGAAAATAAAAATAAAAGAAATTATATATACCATATATAATTGATTATATTTTTATTAAATCTGAATATTTACATAACACAATTAGTTGTTAACTTATTTTAGTTCACTAATATATAATAAGATTCATAAAATTTACAAGGGTTTGATAGATTGATGAGGGCACAAAACACAAGACCTAATCGTTTCTTCCTTCTTGCGGAAATTGAAGCTTTCATATAGACGATAGAAACAATGAAATCTTTCAGACGGCTACTTGTGACTTTTGCTACATATGGCTCTTAACTGGTGAAAATGATTTCGCATACAGAAGAATGATTGATTCTTGCAGCATATCTTACAGAAATGCAAGGACTTAAGGAAAATTGCAGCATGTTTGCGATCATGCAGATTCCCATGACTCAAAATACAATGACAGATAAGTTTGAATGAGGTGTTAGGAATCAGTCGTCTTATCTTGTTCATATACACTGATTCCTCAAATTGGATGGCAAAATTTTAATTGAACATGTTTATGTTGCTAACACAAAAACATTAATATACATGTTGATTTTCTTAACATAATAATATTATTAAAATTTTGAGTAGTTTTATTTTTGATTTTTTTCTTATTTCCACATATAATTTACAATAAAATTCATATTAACACAGAAAGTTTAAACGAATAATAATGAAAATTAAAAACAATTATATAATTTATGAAAAATATTTATGTAATTGACGTTTGTGAAAGGTACAAGATGAGGCCTCAATGTGTTCAAGACAACATATCTAACACTCCGAAGGAATATCTCGTATTACAACTTCCCATGTGAAAGCAAACAAGCTAGGACACACAAATATCAAATTAAGAACCCACAACCCAAATTTCAACCAGAAGATAGAACAACTTGCACACACAAATAAATGACTCTTCACTACATAATAAGGTTTATTTCATCGGATATCATGTATTAAAGCTCCACCTATTACTCGTCCCAAAACCGACCCCCCTAATCCTATCCCTGCGATGCTATCCCTTTGCGGCTACCCTTCTGGTCGTGCACCTTACGTTTTCGTCTGTGCTTGTGTTGGCTGTTGGGGTTGATGTTGTGGTAGTGGTTCGGGTTGTGTATGTTGTTGATATCCATTGGACTGATATGGATGTGATTGTGTACCATGTAGTGGTCGAGACTGCGAGTTTTGTGGTGGTGGTTGGGATTGTTGTTGTTGTTGTTGTGTAGGCTCGGGAAGTGTAATTTGTTCCGTAAGAAACCTATACGTAAAGCTCAACGTTCCTTTTTTGCCATAAGAACCAGACACATGCTCGGTCACCAACATCATGTCTTTACTATCACCGTTTGTTAAGAGCGGTTGCAAATGTAAAAGCTCCCGGATCGAGACGCTAACTTCTCCTATTTTCTTGTCTCCCAAGAAAGGTCGGTGACTCATCAATTCAATGAACAGAGTCAAACTCCCTTCTCGAGCTAATGGCTCGTCCAGGCAGAACTCAACGGCGTGGTCCCACTTTGGATTTTGATAGGCGCAGAAAACGATAGGCGTACTGCTCTTGTTCTTAACTGTTTTCTTGCGGTCACGGATGGTAACCACAGCATACACGTCCATCTCGTCGAGGATGTTGGTGACTTTCTCTATGTCCTTGGCGTACTTGATCACGATCTCTAGGGTTAGTTTCGTCACCGTGGTGGTTTGTGACTGAGGGGCGACTATAACTGGTTGACATGATCCCGTTGGAACCTGGTCTGGATGAATAGGTTGGGTAGAGGATAACGAATAATCCGGTTTGGGAGGATAGATATCGTTAACCGGTCTGAACCGGTATGAGAAGCTCAGCTTTGCGTTTGGGTTTGCCATGAATTTGATGGGAAAATTCACAACCCTCATTTTGTTGACGTTACCGTTAGCTAACGGTAGAAGCGGATTTGAGGCAAGAAGCTCCTGAACCGAGACGCTGACTTCTCCCAAGCAAAGATCAGCCTCTCCTTCGAGCCAATAGCTATATAACTTGATGTAGATGGTCAAAAGACCGTCAACTGCTGCTTTCTCGTTAACGGAGAAGTTAACGGTGTGATTCCATGTCGGGTTTGAACCACCATCGTAGTCAATGGGTGTTTTGGCCGCTTGTTTCTTTTGAGTATAGTCGTCTTTCATTGAAACGACGGCGTACAGGTTCATCTTGTCCTTAGCATCGATACAGCTGACATCACTGGCTGATATGATTTTGAGCTCAAGAGTTTGGTTCTCTGTCGTGTTTTGCGACCCTTGGGTTGACCTTTTCGAGAAAAGCTTCTCAAGAGTTTGGTTCTCTATCGTTTTTGTTTGCCACCGTTGGGAAGACCTTTTCGAGAAAATCTGCTCAAGAGTATGGCTCTCTATCTTTTTCGGCCACCGTTGGGAAGACGTTCTCAAGAAAAGATGCTCAAGACTTGGGTTCTCTATCGAGTTTTGCCACCGTCGTGAAGCCCTTTTTGAGAAAAGCTGCTCAAGAGTTGGGTTCTCTTTCGTTTTTTGCGACCGTTGGGAAGACATTTTCGAGATAGAAGCTAGTCTCGTCCTGTCTTGTCTTGAAGTAGGTCAAAGGTATTCAAGAATACACAACTGCATGGACATTTTCTCATGTTACCGTATTATAAAAGATAACATAACATGTATGTCACTACTCGAGAAATTTTAGTTTATAAATATATATACATCAAACTGGCCTTTAATAGACAAATTAACAAATTGGCGTAGACATCCTATTAAAATAAGCTGAAAATATCTTCAATTGCATGTAGCAGTGCGGACTATAGTTCATATATTATTGAACTAGTAGAGTTCAGCAAATACATTAAAACATTTATACGTCACGCTCAGAGCCTTAAATCATGCCAATTTGAGAAAATAGAAAACCTAGAATAAAATTACAAAAAGTAAATTTCTATCATGATAAAATCCTCACAATTCAAAAAGTAAGTTTATGATGTAAAACTTCATTAATAGTTTTACAAATTTTTGTTAGTTTGTAAGGATTTTGTCTATTTAAAATATTTTGGTATCTAAATTAGCATTTTAAAATTCAATTCGGATTTGTGGTCGAACCTATAAACCCAGTGATTCGATATGTAATCCGGTTTGGATTTCAAGAAATATCCATCAATTAAAAAGTTGATAATCCGCAAAAACCGCTAAAACCAGAGGCTGCATGTTAAACTTATGGGTGATCGATATATGATCCAATTTTGTTTAAATTGTTGTTTTTAAAATTTAAAATTTATTTTTAATGTTTGAATTAGATATTTAAATAATTATTAATTTTGATATTTTTTTACAGCTTATTATATCTCGTAACTCTAATTTGTTATTAAAAAATATTTAAATTATACTTTTATGTGAAATGAAAAAAATAAAAAATTTGAATTTTAAAAGTTTACTATGTTTTTAAAAATGTTTTTTTAATACTGGTATATCTATAATTATATGTTAAAATAAATTAAATTACAGACATAGTTATCTACAATCAATCTAATTACTCAATGACCGAAAAGTATATAGATTCAACATCTAGATTGTGTTTAAAACATTAATTAAACCTTAGTTCATTCCCATGAGTTTGTGTGGTGAAAATAATACTTATTAAAGTATAATAGCAATATTATTGTTTCCAAATGACATAATTTTAATTTATTGGACTTCGTAAAGTAGTCGACAGGTTGTAATATTGAAAGTAGTGGATCACTGATATTTTAGAATTTAAAGGGTGACTTTAAAAAATATGACAGAATTGGATCCGAAAATTTTGGAACAAAAACGTAAGTTACAAAATTATTTTATCAAGGTGGTTATGTGATATATTTAGATAATCAATAAAATGCAGTTATATTTTAAGTTGGACACAACAATTATCAATAGGTCATGATCCTGTTTTAATAGAATAGATATCTATCATCATTAAAAATCATGCAATATTAAATTAATATGCATATCTAGAGTCGGATTTGACCAAATCATAATTAAACATTTTAATCGGATCTTCACTAATTCATTGAATACTAAAAAGACACATATACAGCTGTTATTTTATCACCAAGTCAAAAGGAAAGGCCCCCTTTGAAACATTATTTTTACATATATATAGTGATATAATTAAGTGCAGCATGAAAAAATTTCAGATTCTGTTATCTATAAATTTTATTTCGGTTCATTATCTACTTCGGTTTGAACCAAAAATCTGAATACTCGTACCTCTACGAAAAAATCAAATAATAATATGTAATATTTGTAAAAAATGAAGCAAATCACAAATTTTAATATTATTAAGAACATATATCCAATATGTAAAAAATATATATAAAACATTATATAATTATTATATTGAATGTATGTTTTACAGTAATTTTATTTACTAAATTGAATATTTTAGTTATTAGAGTTTCAAAAAATAAATAAGTTTCTATTTTTAAGAAAATACCATTATTTCAAATTATTTTGGATTTTTTAATAAGAAAAATTGTCTTATTTGTACAGTCGAATATCCTATTAAAAAAATAGATATACTGTGTATCGAATATCTGGATAACTGCAAAGCGCATCAGATAATTGATTATCTGAAAAAATGGATCGAATCATGAATAATTCTTTTAAGAATGGACAGTCGATTCATGCCCACCCTTACCCTTACCCTTAGCGCAGGTCTGTGCCGAGTGGTTTGCCACTATCTTATAAGAACAGTTCCAAACAATAGGAAAGAGAACAAGAAAGTGACTTAACATAAACTTAATCTATTAATAAAAACGAAAGTGAAAAAAAAAAATCAAAAGATACAGCTGGAAATGTCAAAATATTATGAAAAAGGGCGGTGGAAATATTCATTTGGCAAAACTTAAAATGGAGAAATCGAAGAAACGTATTTGATTAATTTTCAAGCTAATGAAGAGAAGGAGCAACACAAATGAACGGCAAGTAAAAGAAGGAAAATTAGTCCAAGCATTTAAAAATACATATCATTTTATTTTCCACGCATGAATGTAGACGGGTGCAACAAATTTATGCTTCTTGTGCATCCGGTAGTGACTGAGGGTATGGCTGCTGAGGCAGTGGTTTAAGCTGAGAATGTTGTGGTTGTGGTTGCGGTTGCGGTTGCGGATTTCTTGGTGAATATTGTTGATATCCATGTGGTTGATATTGAGGCGACATATATATTGGTACTAGGCCGTTACTCGGCCCAGCATTTGTACCTTGTTGAACAGTCACATAACTTGAGGTCAACTGTATCGGATCTGATGACGCGTATGAATGAGGCGAGACCGGTAGATACATGATATATGGTTGGGATGTTGTAGACGATGTTGGAACCGTAGAAACCCTAAGTTGTTCCGCATGAAACCTATACGTGAAGCTCACGACACCTTTTTTACCGTAAGGACCCGTCAAAGCGTGCGTCTCTAACTTCATACCGTTAGCATCACCACTGGCTGGTGGATTTGAGCCTAATAGCTGTTTCATCGGAAGCCTAACGAATCCGATTTCTTTATCACCAAGGAAAGGCCTGTGGCTCATCAGTTCCACGAGGAGCATCAAACGCCCTTCTTGACCTAACTTCTCATCGAGTGAAAACTTAATTGTTTGATTCCATTTAGGGTTTGTATTTGCTGAGAAGGCGACAGGTGTATTGATCCTGTCCTTAACTTTCCTGTCCTTAAGGATCGCAACCGAGGCATACACGTCCATAGCCGAGAAGGCGTTGACATCTTCAATGTCTTTGGCAAACTTTATCACAATCTCTAGGATCAGTTTGGTCGTGGCGGTTTGAAACCGAGGGGAAAATACAACAGGCTGACCTGATATTGCCGGATCCGGGTTTGGGTAAACGGGTTGACCAATCGATACGGAAAGATCCTGAGGCGCTGGTGGATACGAATCATCAACCGGTAGTGGTTTAAACCGGTACAAGAGGCACAACCTTGCGTTGGTACTTCCTTCTTCTGTGACTTTTATAGGGCAACTCATAGACTTCATTTTATTGACGTTACCGTTTGCAAACGGCGGAAGTGGATTTGAGGCAAAAAGCTCCTGAACCGGGACGTTGACTTCTCCTAGATAAAGGTCATCCTTCCGTTCGAGCCAGTAGCTAAATAACTCGACCTTGAGGGTCAATCTCCCTTCTCTGGCTGCTTCTTCGTTGCATGAAAACTTAACGGTGTGATTCCATGTCGGATTGAAACCGCCGTCATAGTCAATGGGTGTTTTGGCCGTTTGTGTCTTGTGAGTGCCTTCGCCGTGAATTGAAACGATGGCGTATACGTCCATCTTGTCAGTGGCATCAACATGGCTGAGGTCACTGGCTGATACAATTTTGAGCTCAAGAACTGGGTTCTCTATGGCTCTTTGCAACTCTGAGGAAGCCATCTTTAGAATTACTTGTCTTGTAGTATCTTAGCATATGTGAAATAAGACTGATATATACAAGTTTGCGTGTGGACATCTTCTGTAATTAAAATGTTATAAAACTATAGAACGATAACATGGATGGCATATCCCGAGTCAACTTTAGTTTAATATACCCAAAATTATAGAAAGATAAACACTATGTTGATGTTGTAGCCTTGTAGGGTACATATCGTATTATAACGCGCAAAATTTCTTGTCAAACACTTGTATCACCATATGTTCAAAAATATAGTTTGGATAAAAAGTAGCTCACTCCCACCACTTAGTAAGAGGGTAACTGAATAAAATGAACCTATCTTCTTGCAAAAGAGTTCAATAATGTGTCAATAATGTATAGATGTGCCACGAACATATATGTATCTCAAATATGCTTATATTTAGACAACTTTTTTCCAAAGAAAAATAGTAAATATGTCTATGTCAAGTGGTGCCCCACTAGCACAATTCATTCGTCATATAACACAAGTACCCAACAGCAGATGTATAAGACTTGGTATTTGGGTTAGTCAAAAAAACAAAGACTTGGTATTTGGGATATTCTATTTATATAAGAAAACAGAACTCAAATAAACATATCTTTTTCTCAAAAATAAAAATATCTTTCTTTATTATTATTTTTATCGGGAACTAATTATATAATGAGCCAAAAGAATGACGGGTTAACTTAAAAAAAGTTTCTCTCTCTTCTCTTAGAGAGTGAAACATTTTCTCTTCATCCCACTTCACACATCATAAATCTTTCAGAAGGATGAAGATTTTCTTTTTGCTTGTATGATATTTGTTCATCAGATCGATCCTTTTGTTCCGGTTGCGGATTATACTTTGCTTAAGCGATTTTGTCATGTATTTCCAAACTATTTCGAAGGTGTTCTTCAGTTTCAAGTTTTTATCTCCAAAAATAGTTTGATTTTAATAAAGCATCAGGCTTCCTCCTTCGCAAATACATTTAAATTACGTTTAGTTTTTATATCGGATTTTTCTCTTATTCCTATTACCCTCATATACTTTTTTGTGGGTGTTAATATTTAATCTCACTTTTTGTGAGTCATGAGATAGGCATCTGAGTAAAATTTCCTTGATGCAAAGTCTCATGTGTTTTGGATTGATCTCGATTGATTTCTCAGAGACTTAGTAGAATTGACATCTCTCTTTAAATCAAAATCGAGTTTCCCAGTTCTTATTAATTGGAGATGAAAATTTTTTTGCTAAAAACGACGGTTTTGGCGGAGGACTGGAGATATATGTGATCAGGATGTTGCGAGAAAAACAAGGATGCAGGCAATTTGCAGAAGATCCCAAGGAATAGGTTACAAATAAATGATTTGTCAAGAACTAGATTCCACAGTGGAGAAACTCCCATGGTAACCGACAATGCTTACTCCCGCATGAGAGACACTTGGAGAAGCATGTATTGCAAAGGGAGCTCAAAATTGAACATGTGGTGGTGATGAGGATGCCCTTTCCCAACCTAAAAGTTGGGCTTCAGATTTGATTAAATTATATCTTTGTTTTTTTGGCTTCATGTACTTTTAAAGTCCTATCCATGTAATTTTTTTACCATTTCGAAATAATCAATGAAATGTCGACAAAAAAAGAATGAGGCATAACAATGACAAAATTTTACTTTGCAAAGGACCTTAAGTTAGTAAAAGCATACAATTTAAACTCTTAGTTTTGATAGTGCTTGAAGATCTTGAATGGAGGGGTATGGTGTAACGATCTCAGAGTATTTTTTATTTGTAAAAGTATGCTTCCGGTGAGAGGTTTAATTGTAAGAGAACAATATTTTCTAAGTGTGGAAACACTTGTTTTCGATATGAAAAGAATAAGAAGTTGATTTTTCTCTAAGTATCGAATGTTACTTGTTAACTAAAAACGACTGAACTTAGACTATGTAACAACAAAAATATCATAAAGTGATCAAAGTCTAAGTAAGGAAATAACGGACTGCAAGTCTAACCAAAAAATGTTCGGCTAGTGGAGGATGCATGTTCCAAGTAAGGAAAGTTTGAGTGGGTAGCAATGGCGGGATATTATATGAAAGGAAAACGGGATAGTGAGAGTCACATAAGGAAATAAGTGTAGAGATTTTTCGAGACTTGATGGCTAAGTTTTATAAAGCCAAATAAGGAAAGAGCACTAAATATCCGACTTGTTGAGCAAGTCCATAAAGTGGTATAAAAAGAGAGCTTCAGCTCTCATTTCTACACACAACTCAAAAACGAGCCTAGAGAGAAGCCATAGCTTAAACGAGCTTTTGTGTAGAGGAGTTCGAGAAGAGAATCAAACGAGGAGGATCAAAGAAGTGTTCACCGGAAAAACGCTAGGAAATTTAGAGTCTTTGAATTCTTGAGATTCAACTAAGGTGAAAATGTGATTCATGGTAACTCAATAGAATATATAATAGTGAATTAGATACGGATATGCTAGGATGTATGAATGAATGTAGTGTTTTATGGAAAGTTTGTTCTTCGTTCTTCGAAGTGATTATTCAGGGATCAAAGAATGTTCTTCGTGTTCTTAGGATATGACATGCTAGATTCGGTGAATTAATGGTAAAATGAATTGGAAATGTTTGTGTGAAAACATAGGATTTGATCTAAAAATGAATGGCATGTTAAAAGGAAAAACGATAAGGAAACCAGTTAAGATAAGAAGTAAATAAGTAAAGTATGTGATTAAGAAAATGATAGAAAATAGGGAAAGTATGTTTTGGCTTCGGGCTGTAAAAGATGATATGCTCATTTTTGGCTTCAGATCGTATGTTGGCTTCGGGCGTGATGGACTTACAGGGTCGAGTGGCTTCGGATCGTATGAGTGACCGATGGATCGAGTATGATGGCTACTGGCCGTGTATGTTTGGCTTCAGGCCATAAGTGACATTTGGGATCGAGAATTAGTACAAGTAAAGTTAAATCTAGTTAACGAAAATGGTTAGTATAAGGATGGAATAAATTGTTAGGTTGGTAGAATGAAATGATAGGTTGCTAGAATGAAATGCTAGGTTGCTAGATGAAATGGAATGCTAGGTTGCTAAAATGAAATTCATTGTGATGATAGATGTTACGGGTTGCATGTAGGCGGTTTTGAGCATCCTCATTGATTACCTTTGTATACTCATGCCTCCTTTGTGATGCAGGTGAAGAGTAATTGTTTGGACCGGAGCGGGATTATGAAGACCATCGGAACTGGGTACCATGAACTTGGAGGATTTATGAGAGTTTTTATGAACCTTAATCATATTGTCTACTTTATTTGAAATCGGTTTTATTAATAAATTTGCAGCATTTTATTATGTTTACTTGATGAAAGTTGGTCCAAATTTTTACTCTATAATTTTCCAAATGCATTCCAAGGATTTTTGGATTGGGTGTTTCAATTTAGTATCAGAGCGGAGTTGACCGTTCAGCTCCATCCTTGCTGGTCGTTTGTTTTTGAAAATGGGATCTCTGGAAACATGTGGAAAGTACTGATGGTCTAATTCTCGTGAAAAGGATAAGTGTTTATGACTTATGTGAATGCATGTTATGAGTGGAATTCTTAATAGCTAAGAAAAATTGTTGAATGTTCAGGTGTTAGTGCGAGCTAACTTAAGTATCGATGCAAGGGCCAACACTAGGAGGAACGTGAGGGATGGCCAGGAAGAGAATGTGAATGCAGCGAATGTGGAGAACACTAGGTGGATGGAAAAGAGGGTGTTGATGGTGTTATGGGGGGTGCGCATAACAATGAGATACCACCTCCACCACCAGGTTTTCCTTCCATGGATGTGACAATGGCCAACATGATGCTTAGGCCTTAATGATGCTGATTATGCATGCATTCTTTGCAGATGTTCCAGTGCCTTCAACTTCTGGTTGCAGCCTTGATTCGAGAGGGAGAAGGGGGAAATGGGGTGCAGCAGCCACCGCATGCACCCAGTTATTTGGACATGGTGAACCAGATGGAAAATCTCAAGAAAGAAAAGTTCAATGGTGGAGGTAAGACGATTGAAGGAAATGAGTGGAAGAGACATTTAGAGCGTAACTTTTTGTCGTTGCACTGCCCAGAGGAGCACAAAAAGACCTCACATTCTTTTCCTTGAAGGTGATGCGTATCAGTGGTGGGAAGGGGTGCTTCGTAGAAACAAGACAAAAGTACATGATTGGGACTCGTTCAAGTTCGAGTTAACTAAGAATTATTTTCTGACTGAAGCTTGAATCAAGCTGGAGATGTCCTTCCTGGAGTTTCGTTAGGGGGCAAAATCAGTACGTGAGTTTGAGCAAGAGTTCAATAGGCTGAAGAAGTATGCATGAAGAAAAATGGATGACGAATAACGATAGATCGAAAGGTTCATGCGTGGGATGAAACTCAAGCTCATGACTATGATGTTGAACCAACACTATCAAACAGTTGAAAAGTTGGTGGAAAAGGCAGATTTGGTCGAGAGTGGGCTAGAGGAAGCAGCAAAGTAGGACCGTGCAAAGAGGAACCAAACAGACGCTCAACCGAGGCGCCCTGAGACTCAAGCGGTTAGTTTGGCACCACTTTGTAAAACATGTGGTAAGGCAAACCGTGGAGAGTGTCACCAAGAGATTGTTTCATGTTACAAGGATGGTAATGCAAGCCATCAAGCCCGTAATTGTTCAGGTGGCCTCGGAGATTGTTTCAAGTGTGGTGGTCTGGGCATTTTGCAAGAGAATGTACTACTATGGTTGATGGACAACAACAAGATCATGTTCTTGGAGAGAGGCTAGAGGGCGAGCCACAACCAGCTGCTAAAAGGCAGAACGTAGCACCAAGGATGCACATGCTAGGAGTGGAGGACGCAGCAAACCCGATTGATGGTAAGCTTCATACTTTCACTTATCTACGTTATTACCTGAATGATAGTCTTAGCGTAGAGAATTCATGAATGCTTGTGTAAGGATAATTAGTATTGGGGGGGGGGTTTAAACCCAAACCTTGTAACTCTGGAGCATCTCATTCCTTTGTCCATCCTAAAGTGGTTGAGCGTTGGACGTCGAAGGATGAACACAAAGAAATCATCAGAATGGTTAAAGCAATGGGTGGTGTGATGCTTAATTTGCAGGTAATATATCGAGATGTGTCAATTAGGGTGTCCGATGTGGACATGTCAGGTGATCTGATCTTTTTGCCAGTTAAAGGGGTACAAGGTGATTCTTTGACTGGACTAATTGGCCTATTACCGAGCTAACTTGGATTATGAGAAGTGCCGAGTAACCTTTGCTCGAGAAGAAGGATAAATGGTATTTCCAAAGAAGAAGAATGTGGTGTATGGGATTCTAGTGGTATCAGCGTTAAGGACATAACATATGGTCGAGGAAAGTTGTGAAGCGTTCTTGGCAACCATTACTATTGCGGGTACGGAGCATGAAGTAGTATTGAGTGAAATTCCAGTAGCAAAAGTGTTTGAGGACGTGTTCCAAAAGCTCATTAGGTTACCAACGCCACGAGATGAGCCGTTCGCGATAGAGTTGGAACCTTAAGCAGCTTCAATATCAAAGGCTCCTTACCACATCTATCCGATAGAGATGGCTGAGTTGAAGAAATAGTTGGAGGAATTGATAAAAAATGGTTCATCAGGCCACGTAGTTCGTCATGGGATGCGCCAGTGTTGTTTGGCAAGAAGAAGAACATAAGCTTACGTTTATGCATCGACTATCGTGGGTTGAACCAAGTGACGATTAAGAATAAGTATTTGTTACCTCGGATCGATGAATTACTAGATCAACTCAAACATGCATCGTGGTGTTCCAAGATTGATTTGGCATCATGTTATCATCAAATTCCCATTGCAAAGGGGCATGTGAGGAAAATAACATTCTAGACGAGGTATGGCCACTTCGTGTTCATGGTTATGCCATTTGGATTAAAAAATGTTCCAACTGCTTTCATCGAGCTGATGAATTGTTCATGAATTTCTGGAAGAGTTTGTGATCATTTTCATTGATGACATATTGGTGTTCTCAAAAATCCTGGAAAAACGTGAAGGGAACCTAAGGGTTGTAATGGAGAAGCTAAGGGAGCAGAAGTTGTTTGCTAAGCTAAACAAGTATAGTTTTTGGCAGAGGTGGATTGGGTTCCTAGGTCACGTGGTCTCTGAAGAGGGAGTTGTAGCAAACCCCGAGAAGTTCGCGGCCATTGCAAATTGGCCAAGGTCGAGTACCCCAATAAAGATCAGGAGCTTTTTGGGATTAGCAGGATACTATCGTCAACTCATGAAAAACTTTGCAAGTTTAGCTAAGCCACTAACCAGATTGCGGGAAAGGATGTGAAGTATTAATGGACTGAAGAATGTGAGGAAAGCTTTGCAAACCAGAAGGAGAGACTGGTGAGTACACCATTGTTAGTACCACCCTAGGTTGGAGTGACTTATATGGTTTTCACTGATGCATCAAAGATGGGCTATGTTGCTTCTTGATGCAAGAAGGGCGTCTGATCGCTTATGCGCCTCGACAGTTAAGGAAGCAAGGGGAGAATTATCCCACCCATGATTTGGAAGTGGCCGCGGTAGTGTTTGCACTTAAGATTTGACGATCATACATGTATGGGGAAAAAGATCAAGTGTTACAAACCATAAGAGCCTTCATTTTCACTCAGCCGAAGTTGAACTTAAGGCAGAGAAAATGGGTGTAGATGGTGACAAATTATGATTTTGACATAGCTTATCACCCATGAAAGGCTAACTTAGTAACTGATGCATTCATTCATCGAAGGGCGAGTGTCTCGGTAGAAAAGGAAGTGGGAGGGTTGATTATGATGCTTAGAATGTTAATGTGTTAGTAGATGAGTTAGTTCATCTAGGCAAGGAAGCGGTGAATCAAGCTGTGACTAGCTGACTTAAACAACATTGGCCCAAGGGGAAGATGCGGCGTTGGTTAAGATGATCGATGATGTGTTGTATGGCATTGGAAGACCAATAGTGAGACGTTCATCTTCAGTGGACAAGTTTCTGTCCCCAATGATAAGGAGTTGAGGGAGAGGTATTGAAAGAAACGCACCAGTCTAAGTTCTCCATTCACCTGGATGCGACAAAGATATATCATGACCTTAAGCAGTATTATCATTGGTCAAGAATGAAAAGAGATGTAGGGGAATGGGTAGCCAAGTGTCCGACATGTCAATTGGTAAAAGCAGAGCATCGTGTTCCAAGAAGGTTGTTGCAGAGTTTACTAATGCTCGAGTGAAAGTGGCATATGATCACAATGGATTTTTTGTGTGGATTCCCAAAGACCAGGAGATGTAAGGATTTTGTATGGGTGATAGTTGACCGCTTAACTAACTCAGCGCATTTTCTTGCTTTCTAATTTCCGATGGTGTGGATAAATGCCTTAAACTCATATATTGTGAAATTTCATGGCATTACTGTTACCATCGTGTCAGGCCGGGATCCACAATTTTCTTCAATTTTTGGTTGACATTCCAAAAATCTTTGGGAACCAAGGTGCACATGAGCACATCATACCACCCGCAAACAGATGGGAAATCGGAGTGGAGTATCCAATCACTAGAGGATTTGTTGCGGGCATGTGTAGTGGATTGGGGTAAACTATGGGAGAAGTATTTACCACTAGCATAGTTTACGTACAATAACAGTTGCCACTCGAGTATCGGTATGTCATAGTATGAAGCATTGTATCGTCGTCTGCGTTGAAACCCCTTGTGTTGGATCAAAGTGGAGGAGGGCCGAGATATTTCACCAGGGGTGATAAAGGAGACGACAGACATGACTAAGTTTGTCAAGAATAAAATGAAGGAGACTCAAGATCGTCAAAATATTTATGCATACAAGAGACGAAAGGATTTGGAATTCCAAGTGGTAGAGATGGTTTACTTAAAGAGGGTGACGTTTAAGGGAAAGGATAAAACTGCGACGATGGGGAAGCTGCAACTGAGGTATATGGAACCGCTTAAGATCGTTGAATCGATCAGACCCGTGGTTTATCGCTTTGAATTACCGAAGGAGCTTCATTCTTTCCATGATGTGTTCTATGTGTCACAACTGAGAATGGTGTTAAGAGATCCGACATTGATTGTATCACAACCGCATGAAGATTTGGGATCTTGTTTGTCAACTCTTGGAAAACTCGTAAAAGTGACAAGGCTTCCAGACGAGCAAATTAGGAGGAAGAGGGTTCCTATGGTCGAACTAGTGTGGCAGCATGATGGGATACATGAGACTACTAAGGAGTGTGCAGGTATGATGAGGGCTGAATATCCAAAGCTGCTTGAGACCCAAGATGATGAGCAGATGGTGGATGCGGATTCGGGGACGAAGTCCTCTTAAGTGGAGGAGAATTATAACAACCACCTCCCGAAGTATCTTTTATTTGTAAAAGTATGCTTCTTTTGATAAGTTTGATTGTAAGGGAACAATATTTTTGTAAGTGTTGGAACACTTGTTTTCGATATGAAAGGATTAAAAAGTTATTTTTTCTCTTAGTATTGAATGTCTCTTGTTAACCAAAAACAAGATGGACTTAAACTATGTAACCATAAACCTATCATAGAGTGACCAAAGTCTAAGTAAGGGAATAACAGACTGCAAGTCCAACCAAGAAAAGTTTGGCCAGTGGAGGATGCAGGTTCCAAGTAACGAAAGTTCAAATAGGTAAAATAAGTTGGGATAGTGGGAGTCATATAGGGAAGGAAGTGTAGAGATTCTTCATGTCTTGATGGCAAAGTTTGACCAAGCCAAATAAGGAAAGAGCACTAAATATCCGGCTTGGTGAGAAAGTCCAGAAAGTGGTATAAAAAGAGAGCTTCATCTCTCATATCTACACACAACTCAAAAATGAGCCTAGGGAGAAGTCAAAGCTTTAACAATCTTTTGGATAGAGGAGTGCGAGGCAGAGGATCGAACGAATATGAGCAATGTAGACAATAGATTAAGTTAGGAAGCAATGTTCGCCACAAAAACGCTAGGAAGTTTACAGTCTTCGAATCTTTTGAGATTCATCTAAGGTGAGGATGTGATTCCTGGCAACTCCATAGCATATATAAAAGGGAATTAGATCTCGATATGCTAGGATGTATGAATGAATATAGTGTTTTATGGAAAGTTTATTCTTTGAAGTGATCTTCAGAGATCGAAGAAATTTTATCGCGTTCTTAGGATATGGCATGTTAGATTGTGTGAATTGATGATAAAATGAATGGAAATGTTTTGTGTGAGAACATAGGATTTGATCTAAAAATGAATGGCATATTAAAGTGAAAACATTAAGCAAACCAGTTAAGATAAGAACTAAATAAGAAAAGTACGAGATTAAGAAAATAATATGAAATAAGGAAAGTATGTTTTGACTTCAGGAAGTAAAAGATCATATGATCAGTTTTGGCTTTGAGTTGTATGTTAGCTTCGGCCGTGATGGACTTACGGGGTCGAGTGGCTTCGGGCCGTATGAGTGACCAATGGGTCGAGTATGATGGTTACAGACTGTAAGTGACCTTTGGGGTCGAGAATGAGTACAAGTAAAGTTAAATGTCTAGTTAAACAAAAATGGTTAGTATATGAATGGAATGAATTGTTAGATTGCTAGAATGGAATGGAATGCTAGGTTGCTAGAATGGAATGAAAAGCTAGGTTGCTCAGATGAAATTCATTGTGATGCCAGATGTTACAGGTTGCATATGGACGGTGTTGAATATCCTCGTTGAGTACCTTTGTATACTTATGCCTCTTTTGTGATGCAAGTGAGGAGTAATTCTTTGGACCAGAGCGCATGACTGTGAAGACCATCGGGATTGGGTACCATGAATTTGGGAGATATATGAGAGTTTTTATGAATCTTCATCTTATTGTCTACTTCATTTAAACTCCGTTTTATTAATAAAATTGCAACATTTTATTATGTTTATATGATGAAAGTTGATCCGGATTTTAACTCTATAATTTTTTTAAAGCATTCTAAAAATTCCTGGATTGGGTTTTTCATATGGCATATAAAATCATGTGCAGTGTAACTCGTTCAAGGAGTCTAGTCGCGTAATTGTGATTTTCTAGCCAATGGAAAACAGAAGCCCAAGATAGGGGATAACATGTTCTAAACCAGACTAAATTCAAAAAGAGTGAGTATTCACGTGTGAATAATATTAATATTTGAATTTATATATGTTTTTTTGACAACTATTTTATTTATATAAAATGTAGCATTACAAAGAAAATAATAAAGATACAATCAACTACAAATTGAAAATTACAACTGATAAAGAAATTTTTGAAGAAGCTTTCTTCTGAACATCTTCTTCAATGATAGAATTTTTGATCTGATTACCTTTAGTAAGATAACTCCTATTCCTGAAACCCTAATCATCGTTTAAATATTATTTATGATGGAAGGAGAATATCAAGTTAAGGCATTCGTCGATTCTAGAAACGTAAAAGAATTGAATGTTATCATAGAGTTAAGCCTTCTTAAGTTGCATTCTCGTTGACGGAGAACTATATAAATCTGAGTTTCTGGTTGTTTTTTTATAAACAGACTTTAAATTCGATATATTTTTCTTTTAAAACAAATCTACCATCGATCAATTTTTTTTTTTTGTTAAATACCATCGATCAATTTCTAAAGATAATTTTATAATTAGTTTTTTTGCCATGACTATACAAAAAGGTAGTTCAAACCAGAAAAAAAAACATTCTAATATTGTTTTTTACATATGAATTATTCTAGTAATAATATAATAAATTTTCGAGTAAGTTTCTCTTTTTAATATTGTCGCAGTCGATTAAAATGTCGGAATAGACGTCTATCTTTTCTACTACACTGATATTCTTATCTCGAGGGTTGGATTCTTCTCTCTGCCTCTTTGCAGCTCTAAGGGGGACATGGGAGAGTAGTAGAGTTTTGATGTTGGCCATTTTGCAATAGATAAAGATATTACTACCTCCGTTTCGATTTAGTTGTCGTTGTAGAGAAATTTTTTTGTTTCAAAATAAGTGTCGTTTTATAATTTCAATGCAAAATTTATTAGTTTTATCTAATATTTTATTTTTTCTATTGGTTGAAATGTGATTAGGTGTATAGGTAATTGTGTTTTTATCTAGAAAATATGTAAAATTAAATGGTTTCTTAATATGCGTGTAAAAATCTAGAACGACAAGTAAAACGAAACGGAGGGAGTATTATAAAGCAATGACCACAGCTAGACATTTACTTATAAAAAACACAGCTAGAAACTAAAGTCAACTTATGAATTACACACGCACGTATATTTACGTTGCACGATCTAGTCAGTGACAATCTCTTTTTTTTTAGTCAGTCACAATCTCACAAATTAATAGATAGAATATAACCATCGTATTAAATTGCAAGTCATACAATCAATTACTAGACTACTGTGGATATTCCAATTCTGGTCTGGCCGTGATTGGTGGTGGTAAGGATCTTGTAATAGCCTAAAGCCCGTGGCTTAAACCAGATAAACTTATAAAAGTACACCACCTCCGGAATACATAGGATCTTCATGCACTTCATCTCCCGTATTAAAGTTTCACATCTCAAATGTAAAGGTGATAGACATCCTCGGATATTCATGGCTCCTATCATACTTTCGGGTGTAAAGTATCATGTTCTTACCAGGATCCATCAATAAAACACCAATTAGTATTTCCCAAATCCCTACTTATATGATCTATATAGGTTTTTTTCTCCTCCTGTGAATCCTTAGTTTGTGATTCAGTCCATAAAGCACCCTTAATCTCTGAGGTGCGTAAGATCTCTTGAGGATTTTCAATTATTTTTTATAAATCATATCATTCTTATTCTTCCAAATATACCACATTATTCATGGAAAATAACTTAAATCAAGTTTCTTCGGAAGTATCCATAATAAATAATCCACATTCGTGTAGACTGAGGTACTAGAAAAAACACCAAGATTCATAGGTATTTCTGAAAGGGTCCAAAAAGCGCGGATGGGCATTCAAAAAGAACATGATTGATTGACTCCTCCTATTACCCACAAAGGATACATTGTGTGTCACACTTATTGCCACAAGATCGTAAGTTCTTTGTGACTAGAAAACTACTATATATTACTTTCCAAACAAAATGCCTCAATTTCGGAAAACAATACACTTTCCAGGTAAAACAAAAGAAAGGTTTAGTATCTGGTCCATAAAATTCTTGAGGTAATCCCAAATCTAGGTATAGTTTTTTTCTGTCCTTTAACCCGATTTAAAAGTATACATGTCTTGTACTGTAAAATGCCACTCATATGTATCCGGTTTTGTTAACCTAAAGCACCATTCTGAATAGTTAGCACATCATCCGGATGTATCTCTGCCTTAAGAAAATCTCCATTCCAGAAAATATCCACTAGATTAATTCATTTTTCACCTAAAGTTATGGATTCAAAACTGGTTTTGATTTTTTGGTATTGCTGATCTTGAGCGAGGAGCGGGGATCCATGGATCATTCCATACGGAGATGTCTCTCTCTGTTCCCACCCTATTGTTGGAAAAAATAAATTCACGCCTAAATTGTATGTTGACCTCCTTCAAAATCAATTGAGATTTTAACCTGGGTATTGATTTTAAACACTATATATTGAATGTGTACAACATGGAGCAGAGCTATACGTGGATGTGAAGAATTATAGAAGAAATTATGGAGTATAATAGAATTTTGGTGCAGATATCTATGATCCCATAATTATGTGTTCTTTATAAGTCGTTAACTAGTGTCATAAAACAACGCTTGATACCAGTCATAAAACTAGGGTTCTACTGAAGGCTTAAATACCGGAGTTAAACATTAACTTTCTGTTGGAACCATAATCTACATGTCTATTAGGCTAAGTAAATATTGGATTTAGTGTGTAGAGATATGGAAAAATGTTTTTAGGGTCTAAATAAAAGTTTTTATTTGAATGAAGAAAAGAGTAAAAAAATCTTGGTTACAATAAGGAATTATATATATAGCTTTCTTTTAGCAAAGTTCAAAGCTTCCAGTGACATTAAGAAAAATGAATGAGAGCGCCATTATTCAAATTACACATACACGCGCACGCGAACCACCAATTGGGCTTGGGTTTGAGTTTCGGTGAATGTGAGTTTATCCCATAAAAAATAATTTGGTGAAAATTCATACCAATATTTTTGCATAATATCATAGATAAATCTTAGCAAAACAAACCACATCTATGATATCTCAATGAATCTAAATCTTTTAAATTATGTAAAAGTATTTGCTAAATTATGTGTGATGGTTTGTACCAAAAAGTACGTCGCAGCAAATTTAGTAATGTAGCGCAACCAAAGTTTCCTCCAACAGCCTTATAGCGATTGTATCTTATGATTCAAAAGTCACAAATAATTGTTACACAATACCACAATTTATTGAGTTAAGAAAAAAGATTAAATGTCGACTCCACAAATTTGTCTATTTTTATATGATTTCTTAAACGTATTTCTACTTTTACATTATCATATCTAATTATTTTGTTACTTGATTTCAAATCAAGATTTTCGCAATCCTACACTTTCAACATTCAAGGATTCTTAGAAGTTATAATCCATTACAGTATATTTGGTGTGGGATTATGGACGTATCATATATTATAGAAAATATGATGCTGAATTATGCAATGAAATATTTGGATTCTAAACAAAAATTTGAGAGCACATAAATTGCGTCCATTCCAAATAAAGTAACAGATCAGATTTATTAATTTGCAAATAAAACTTCACCTTTAAAAAAATAATTAACGTTATTGTATTGTATTTGAATTTGAAAAACTTTTAAGGGACGTAATCAATATAAAATTTGAAGTATTTTAGAGCTATTTTACTTGTTTTAGATGATTTTATGTGAATTGAAAGAATTTACATCAGATTTATTTTATTAGCAAATAAGATTTCACTTTTTATAGGATTATAATTGTTGTTATGCATTGTATTACATCTTGGTTCGGTTAACTCTTTAGAAATATATTCTATATAGAATTTGTTCCAAAAAAAAATATATAGAATTTGAAGTGTTATGGAGCTTTCTTATATTAATAAGTTTTGAGAAATTTGTCAAAACAGAATGAAAAAACAGTCTTTTTGTCTCTATAGTATAAAACATTTTTGTCTCATTTTTACTTAATTACCTTTTCCATTTTTAAAACTTAATGAAATAAATAATTTAGGCATCAAAAATTTATAAAAAAATAAAAACAATTGATAAAATACCCATATACACAAACAACTGATATTTTTTGGGTTGACAAACTTGTTAAATGAAAAAAATTAATTATTTTCTACGGAAAATAGATTTCATCTTCTACAAAAATTGGCATGGTAGAAATTGAATTCAACATTAAACAAATGATTCTACTTTTTTTAGAACCAACAATCTACTTTTACAAAAAAATTCTAAATATGAAGAATGTGAAGTATATCCATTGTAAAAGGTTCTAGAATTATTCTGAATGCATCTTTTACTTTTATAAAAAAATCTAAAATTCTAGAAATACGAAATTTAGACATAACTCAAAAAGTTATCTATAGTAGAATCTGCTTACAGGAAAATTGTCTAGTTTCTACATTGGGTTGAAGATACATTCTACGGATAAGATAAACATGATTTCCGAAAATTTTGGAAGTTATTTATGAAAATATTCTAAAAATATATGGAATTTTTTCTACTTTCCTAAAACGTGTTTATGCAGTTTTGTTTACAAACAAAATAAAAAAAGAGTGAATTGGTAAAATGGGACACATAGAACTTAGGTTTGTCACAATAGGATTTTTTGAATATTATTTAGGAAACTAGAAATTTAATTCTTGTAAGGAACATAATACCCTTAAAATTACCTAATTATTAAGAATTATAATTATAAAAAAATAATTTTTGTAATTGATTTATAATTAAAATAAAAAATAAAAAAATAAAAGGAGACAAAAAAAAGAGAACCCTTCATTACCCTTTTGTTCCCCACATTGTTTTCTCGGCCGAAGTGCTCTCACCTATGGTGATTTAGGGTTCTTGGGTGTTTAATCTCGTTTTCACTTCACCATCATCATCATCACTCTAAACTTAATCATTCTCTCTCATCTCAGATGGTGACTGTTACTTTTACTCTCTCTATCTCTTCCACCAAGCCTCAGAGGCTTTTCGACTCCTCTTTCCAAGGTTCATCCATTTCTGCGGCTCATGTCTCCGTTGGTATCAAACCATGTTCAGCTTATACCGTCTTCGTTCGCGCCACCGCTGGATATGATCTGAACGCCTTCATGTTCGCTCCTATCAAGGAATCGATCGTGTCTCGCGAGATGACGAGGAAGTACATTACGAACATGATCACTTATGCTGAGACAGATGTTGTCGTCGTTGGTGCTGGTTCCGCTGGATTATCATGTGCTTATGAGTCAGTAAGAACCCTAACGTTCATGTGGCGATCATTGAACAGTCTATTATCCCTAGTGGTGGAGCATGGCTCGGTGGTCAGCTTTTCTCCGCTATGGTAAAGTTATATGAGATCTCTCACTGTTAAGACTTCGTTATATAACAAAGTATCTTTCGTTTGGAAAATCGCTCTAAGAAATATTTAGAGGTCACATGATTGATTAGGACGACGAAACTAAAAATATACTTGAGGTTGTATTGATCTGCCATGGGTCTATATGTTTCAGTCCTGAACCTGACATGCTTCAGTCATGAACCTTCTGCTATTTACAAAAAGCAGTTATATCATATTTAAGGTTATATTGATTTGAAACTGTGTTCATGGCAAATCATGCATGATCGGTATTATTTGACTAAGATTGTTGTATACTCATGTTTTCAGATTGTGCGCAAACCAGCTCACTTGTTCCTTGACGAGATTGGTGAACCCAACGATGAGCAAGACAACACCGTAGTGATCAAGCACACCGCTCTCTTCACATCAACCATCATGAGCAAGCTCTTGGCTCGTCCAACGTGAAGCTCTTCAACGCAGTTGCTGCTGAGGAATATATGATTTAGTAAAGATTATGTTATTAGTGAATGAACGGGTGATGCCAGGGACCAACATTCAGAGCTATGATGATATCATGACAGAAGGTGGCACATCTCGCTCTGAAAGCTTTGGGACAACCTAGTGTTTTGGATGGATCCTATGTTGGAGACCTAAGCCCTGAGATGGTCTTAGCTGTTGTTGATTCAGCTGAAACAGTAGATGCTTAAGGTCAAGGGTTTTCTTTCAATGTAAGAATGATCTTTCTGATGTGGAAGGATTTGCAATAAAGGTGGAGTTTAGGTGTTGTTATGTAATGTATCAAACTTTCTCTGTGTCTTTGTTTGTTCTAAATGAAACGTTTCTTCAGTGTAAAATTGTGCTAGTTTTGTTCATTCGTAACGTGTGTTCTTCTCTGATTTGGCTTTATTTGTACAAGCTGTTCACTTAGCTTTGACTGCTTTCTATCAGTCCATTTCTCTTCGTTTTAATCTAACTAGATGTTGGGTTTTAATGATGAAGGAGATGTTTATGTCGATGAAGAAGATAGGGACACAGATAACAAAAGAGATAAATATTGTGTGAAGGAGAAAAACGTGGGAGAAAATATACTACGAGAGATTTATGGTAGATTTAGTTTAGATTTAGGAAACACCATAACCAAAATATGGAAGTTACCATATTTTCATAGATTTGCCTAGACTATGTATTCTACGTAAAAAATGTATTCTACGTCGAGCAGAACAATGTAGAGTGGGTGGAAAGTTTATTCTTCCGCATGCGTTACATAAAGTAAAAGGCAGTACAAGTTATGGCACATAAATAAAAAAAAAGTTATATCGTAGAGTAATAGCTATTAATTGTAATCAAGCTAATTGTAGATTAACGATATCTTGCTAGAAGATAAACTCATGAACTCTAGGTGAGTTAGAATATATAAGAATGTTTTGTTTGCGTTATATACTCTGAATAGATCTATGTACAGTACCTAGAATCCAATTTCTAGAGGTCGTAGATTACCAGAATGCATATTTTATTCTCAGCTAGGACATAAAATAAAATATGATTACACTATTTTTTTTAAAATAATTTTAAACATATAAGTAGTCATACTTGTGTTTCCAATAGTTTTAATATTTTTTTTTCTATTTTTAAAACTTAGTTTACTATTTTTCTCATTACATAAGGGTAAAACTTGTCCAAAATGACCAAAAATATCAAAAGTTCTAAATGGACAAACAAATTTTGAGAGTGTCTCTTTTTGCCATTTTTCATACAAAAATCATAGCCTCCTTTCTGCAAACAAATAAGAAACTTAATAAGAACTCGTTAATTCTACTTAGAGCTTTCATATTACATCTCAGCCTTACAAAGTGCCACCCTAGTAAAGCCAAGACAGATTACAACAGAATATCCAATGCTTCCACAATCTACAGCCTGCTTGCATTATGCAGCATGGCTATGCTGAGACATTTTTTCTGTAATATTTTTGAGCGTTGACTTGATATAAAGCCATGCAAAAGAACTTTATGAAATGAGATGTGTAGTTCACTCTAGCTCTCCACTGGTCTCTAACCAACTACAAAATTAACTTGTTAGTAGCGAACTCAGCCAAAACGTTTGTACTCGTCAGCAAACCATTCGAGAAGAGGCATCTTCTCCTCCTGGACTTGTAGCTCAGCGTTAGTCTGTGCGCCATGGAAGTTGCTGAGAGGATATTCCAGAATCGAGAGGTGCAGACCAAGACATCCCAATTGTTCGTGTGAATAGTCTGTAAAGGTTGTATTTCATATATCTATTGAGAATGATACAGAGGAGTTTATATACAAGAGATATCGTCGATAGTTTCCTAAAACAGAGGAAGAGAGAATATATACAAATGATTCTCATATCTCTAATACGCCCCCTCAAGATGGAGTGTCCGCAGTAACTCCAATCTTGTCTCTGGGTTCCAAAAATCTTGCACGGGATAGAGGCTTTGTAAGAGCATCCGCAAGTTGGTCCCTCGTGTTAACATGACAGACTCGTAGAGCACTCGTCTTACTTGGTCTCTGACAAAGTGGTAATCAATAGCAATGTGCTTCATGCGAGAGTGGAATACCGGGTTTGCACAGAGAAATGTTGTACCTACTTTGTCACAGTGAAGGAGGGGCGATGAAGGCAGCTAGATTCCAAGTTCAGTTAAGAGGTTACATATCCAAGAGAGTTCAGCTGTGGTGTTGGAGACAACTCTATATTTTTGCTTCAGTCGATGATCTTGCGACCCCTCATTGTTTCCTACTCATCCATGATATTGGGTGTTTGCCAAGGTATATGATGAAAGAGTTGGTGGAGACATAATCGTTGGAGTCCCCAGCCAATCTACATCTGAATATGCATGAAGTATCAGCTTGTTCGTCGCGGAGAAGTAGATGCCATGAGTCCTTGTACCAGCTAAATATCGCAATATTTGTTACGCGGCCTGCCAATGTTCTTTAGTTGGTTTGTGCGTGAACTGAAACAGTCGGTTCACCGCAAATCCAATGTCTGGTCAAGTGAATTGTAGGTACTGCAAGCTGCCAATGAGCTGACTATATTTTGAAGGATACGCGAGTGATGTTCCATAGTGGAGTTGAAGTTTTGGAGAGGACGCCATGGGTGTTATAACTAGACGAGCATTAGTCATGTCATACTTGTGTAATATGTCCAGTATGTATTTCCGCTGATTCAAATGGAGGCCTGAGTCAGTGCGGTGAGCTTCAATTCCCAAGAAGTAGTTGAGATCTTCTAGGTCTTTGACAGAAAACCTCTCAGCGAGAAGTTGCAAAACTTTCCTTATCGACGTATTCGAGTTACTTGTAGTCAGGATATCATCCACATAGATAAGAAGATACGTTAACTTCGGATCCCCTTTTCAAAATAAAAAGTGATGTGTCAGCGAGGGAATTGTAAAATCCAAGGCTGAAAAAGAATGTGTGGAGTTCATTGTACCAAGCTCTCGGAGCTTGTTTGAGACCGTAAACTTCTTTCTTGAGGCAACAAACATGATCTAGCTTGTCAGCGTCGATGAATCCAGGTGGCTTCCCATATAGACTTCTTCTGTTAAAGTTCCTTGAAGGAATGCACTGTTCACATTGAGTTGCTGTATTGGCCAAGTACTACGACAACAATGAACAGAACCAATCGAAGTGTGGTTGATTTGATTACCAGGCTGAATGTGTCAGGGTAGTCGCGTCCTCGTTGTTGGTGACGATATGAGATTTGCAACATCTGTGTGAGCCACTAGAGTGGAACTTATTCGTGTAGATCCAATGACAGTCGATGACATTATGATGATGACGTCTCGGGACAAGCTCAAAGGTGTTGTTGCGCGCAAACGCATCTATCTTAGTTGACATTGCTCCACATCACCTTTTATCTTTTAAAGCTTGTTTGAGAGTTGTTGGTTCCCCCGGGATGATGGTGTACAGTGCTGCCATGTAGTTATATTTCCGGTTAGGTTTGATGATCTGATTTTTCCTGTGAGTAATCATAGGATGTTGATTCGGAGGTTATTTTGCATTAGCTGGAACTGAGGCAGATAATGTCATTTTCGTTGTGTTCTGAGATGGAATTTTCGGAGACGTATGTACTGTAGTTGGCGAGTGTTGTTGCGGAAGCACAACAATCAGTGTTGGAGTGGTCTCTGGCGTAGCGACAGTTGTAGCTGATGTGCTTTCAGTTGCAGTCAAATTGTCTTGTACCTGCAGGAGACGATCCAAGCTCATGTTTCCGTTGGCTGTACGAATGGTGGCTGGGTTTCTGGTGTTTGGTTGGTTTGTATGAGAGTTACAGGTGGTGATTGTAAATTTGGTGGTGCTGTTTCGGGTTTGGTTGGGATAGGAGAAGGTGTTATGGGTTTGAAGGGGAAGACGGTCTCTTCAAATGTGACATGTCCCGAGATAGCGAGATATAGATTCGGCCTGAGCTGATGTATAAGAAGAGATAAGCACTCTTCGATGGAGAGTACCCGATAAACACACAAGGCATTGATTTATCTTCTATCTTGTTCACATTGTAGGGCCGTAACCATGGAAAACAGAGACATTCGTATACTCTGATCTTGAGGTAGTTTGGTTGTATATGAAAGAGTTTATGGAATGGAGATTTCATGTTGAGGACTGGAGTAGGGAGTCGGTTTATGAGGTATGTGGCAGTGGCGAAGGCGAAGGGCCAATATTTCTTGGGCATTGCTGAATGGGTTAGAAGGGTAAGGCCAGTTTCTACTATGTGCCGATGTTTCCGTTCGGAAATTCCATTGTGTTCCGCGGTGTGTGGTGGAGATGTAAGATGGGAGATGCCAGCTTCCGTTAGAAGTGAGCGCAAGGCTAAGAATTCACCACCATTTTCAGAAAACAAGGTGCCTATCTTTGTAGAGAATTTATTTTCGACTAGGCTTTTGAAAGTTTCCAGGGTTTGAGACTTGGTTTTTAAGAGGGTAAATCCAGGTATATCGGGTGTAGTGATCAGCCAAAAGTAGATAGTATTTGAAGTTATCAATATAGATGATGGGAGAGGTCCAAGTCTGAGAAACTATATTGTAATGGGTTTTGTGGAAGTAATAGATGATTGGGCAAAAGGCAATTTATGAGTCTTATTGATTCCACAATCTGAACATAATGTGATTTGTGTTACAAAGTTGGCAACATGTAAAGAAAAACTGTAAACAATGGACTGAAGAATAGAGGACGACGGGTGTCCTAGGCGGAAGTGCCAAACCGAACAGTTTTGGTTTTGGTGAGGCTGAGACGTAAAAAGATTGAAGGTTTGGTGTTTGGGTAGGCCATTCGTACAACTCATCCTTGGTCTTGCCTTGGATCAACGGGACCCCGAGCTCAATTCCTTCACCTGAACGTAAGCAGGGAAAAATTCAACCAAAACTTTGTAAGCATTACAGAGACGGTAAACAGAGATAAGGTTTGTTTTAATATTTGGGATACATAAGAAATTTTTAAGTCGCAGTTTTCGTGTGAGAGTAGGTACAGATAGAGAGCCAGTGTGAGAAATCGATAAACCTGAACTGTCACCAATGAGAACTGAGTCTGAACCGTTTTAAGGCTATGTGATCTTCATGTTCTGTAGGTCACTGGTTATATGGTGTGTGGCTCCATAATCCACCAGCCATGCATTCGTAGGGTTCTGAGCAGAGACAGTCATGTTGGCTCTTGGTTGCGACGTTTGAAACAGTGAAGGATTGTAGCTCGAGTTTGATAATTGAGCTAGTTGGGGACAACGTCTAGCACAGTGTCCGAAGACATTACAGATCTGACATTTCTCTTGGTATCCTTTCGAAGTCCGAGAGTCCTGAGTTGATGAGTTTTTGTAGTGTTGCTGAGGTTTGTTGTTGTTGTTCCAGTTGGATTTTTTGGATCGATACTGTTGTTTGTTGTTGTTGTTGTACTTTCGTGGACGAGAAGTTGCAACATTTGCAGTAACCATAACTGGGTTCAGAGAGGTTGTGTTCATTAACAGCAGATTGGCCTCTTTGTTAATCAACTTTTAATGGATCTCAACAGTCGAAGGCGTGGTGTCTCGGCCTTCAACTTGTTCATCCACCGATTGGTAGTCGTCTGGGAGCCCATCGATGATGTATTCGATCTTATCCTCGTGATCCAGCGGTTTCCCAAGTATAGCAAGCTGATCAAATCGGCTAGTCATACCCCTCATTTAATCATCAATCGTATTGTCTCCTTGGTAAAGTGCTTGAGTTGGAGACGGAGTTTCTGGATGTTGCCACGACTCGGTATGGCGTACGTTTCCATTGGGGACATCTTGTGATGTTTTTGTGTTAGTCACCAGCGCTTAGATCGATGGAGAGAGAGTGCCAATAAGGCCACTGTAGATAAGGCGATCTTGACGACGCCATTTGGTGTGAGCAGGGTTGACAGTGACGACACTATTGACAGTTATCAACTTGTCTGGTTCGGTGGTGGTGCCATCAATGTAGCCGGCAAGATCATAACCGTCAAGAAGAGCATGAACCTGAAGATTCCAGGTAATGAAATTGATGGAATTAAGCTTCGTGATGTTGATCATGTTGATGTTGACAAGTGATTGGGAGGCATCGATTTGTTTTGTAGTGTTTGCCATGGTGGAAAGAAAAAAATAGGGTTTGGCGGCTAGAGGAGATTAAGGTTACTGATGGCTCTTGATACCATGTAAAGGTTGTATTTTATATATCTTTTGATAATGATACAGAAGAGTTTAGAAATATCGTTGGTAGTTTCCTAAAACGGAGGAAGAGAGAATATATACAAATGATTCTCATATCTCTAACATAGTCATCGTATCTCCAGAAACACAATCATTCTGCCAACAACAACAAACCCGATTGAAGAACACATATAACAACCGGACGAGATAGCAGTAGAAAAGTTCTACTTTACGAGAAATTGGACTTAGAAAGGTTCGACTAAGGGTTCGACTTTACCTTCGGTGATTTGCTAGCGGTGTCGGAGGGAAACGAAGGGTTTCAGACAGCGGAGACTCGGTTGTCGACGGTTTCCGGTCTGTATGTTGTCTTCACAGAGGGAAGAGACGAAATCGCCTTTGTACGGCCTCCTTGTCGTGAGAGAGAGGCGGAGTCTTGATTAGGTTAGGTTTAATTTGGGATTTTAGTTTAATACCTTTTTTATATATGTATTTTTTGTTTTATTAATTTAAAATGTAAAATGTATTTATAAAACTAATTTATTTGATTAAAACAAGGGTTAATTCCGAGATTATGAGAAATATTATAGGAAAAATTTCATAAGAATACCCGAACTAAATTTTATTAAGCCTTTTAATACTCAAACTTTTTCACTACCCAATCTAATACTCCAATTAATTATTTTGCTCATTTTAATATACAAACTTTTAAATTAGGCCCATTTTAATACTCAAACTTTGTTTATTTTAGTAATATTCTAATAAATTTCAAATAAGAATTTTAAAAAAAAACTCTAAAATTTACAAAAAATATCTCAAAAAAAAATAATTTTACTGTCTACTTGAAAAATAAATGTAACTAAATTTTTTATAATATTAAACTTTGTAACAAAACTTTAAATATTGAATTTAGTTTGTTTTCTGAAATAGAAAACAAATTTATTTGTTGACATTCAAAATACTTTTTTTTTTAAATTTAAAATTTTCTCACTAATATTATTTACCTTCTTTCCTAAATATTAAAATAAAATTAGAAAATTTTCATATTTTCTCTTAGATTTTAGAGATTTTTAAATTTTGTTTGAAACTTATTAGTATTTTGAATTAAAATAAGTAAAGTTTAGGTATTAAATCGGCAGACTTTTAAAATTTTATATATTATAATGAGAAAAATAATTAGTTGGTGTATTAAACTGTGTAGCGAAAAAAATTGTGTATTAATAAGCTTAATGAAATTTAGTTGAAATATATTTATGGAATTTTTTCAATATTATACTATAGGGACAATTTCACGTTGATATTATATTAAAAGGATAAAGATGGTGAATTTTCGTTCTATTTTGGAAAATTTTCCGTAAGTTTTTAGATGATTTAATAGTGTTGGAACTATAATTTTAGTTAAATCACTATAAAACTGTTTTTTAAACTATGAGATTCAAGTTTTTAACTTAAAAAGTCCACTAAAACACTTTAACAACAATACACATTTTCTAAAATCACAATTTAATTTAATTTTCAGAAAAGTAGATTTCAAAGAACTTGGTGAAACAACACTTATTTTTAAAAAAATTATTAAAATCTACATTAGATAGCACTTCTAATTGAATATTTCTTGTAGCCAGGGAGACAAAATGGTTGAGAGAAAACAAAAATCAGAGATCATAACAGTTTGCCACGTCAGACACAATATCTCCCATTATCAGTCCACCCAATAGCCCAGCCCTCAGTCCGAGCCCAAGTCCTATCCCCTTCGGCGGTGGAGTTGCCGGTGACACAGAACCGTATGGTCCATAGGGCCTCGTCTCTGGCGGCGCAAAGTACGGTTGTGCTGTATGGTGGTAAGCGTTACCGGATTGATCATACGACGATGAACCAGCGGCGACGGGATGTTTCATATCGTCGGAATCGATTTCAAACGGCGGCTGAGTCAGCTGGCCACACTCAGTTGACAATTCAGGTGGAGCTGAAGCGGATGAGTAACCTGGTTTAGACGGCGGAAGATAAGACGTTGTCGCAAAACCCGCCGTACCTATAGAACTCCGGTTAAGGACCGCTGGGATATCCGGTTTAGTCGGTGGCGCACTAAACCGGTACGAGAAAGTCAAAGAGCCTTTCCGTTTTCCCGATCGTGATTTTAAATGGTACGTCACAAACGTCATCTCCTGGCCATTACCGTCACCGTTCATTGACGGCCTGCATGAATTTAAAAGCTCAAGTAACTGGACGTTAACTCCTCCAATGTTTTTGTTGCCTAGGACACGACGACAGATTAATCTCATGTCCAGAGTCAAATGACCGTTACGGGCTAACGTCTCGTTGACGGAAAACTTGACGGTGTGATTCCAAGTCGGTCTAGAACCACCGGAGCGATCAACGGCGGTTTTCACCTTTTGGGTGTCTTCGCCTTGAATGGTAATGACGCCGTAAACGGCCATCTTTGTGATGAAATTAACATTTGTAAGGATACGTGCAGAGTTTATGATCAGCTCTAGAGTTAGATTAGCCATGAGTGTCACTGGAACTTGATGTTACAAAGAAGAATAGCTTATTAAATAATGAATCTTTATTTATTCGAATTAAGAAAACGGAATAATGAACTAAATGTGGATAATTATATTAAATTTAAATTTAATAAAAAACAATCAATAGTATAATTGTCGTCTTCTATTATTCCCCCCCCCCAAAAAAACACTTCATATTTAATGGAAACAAAGGAAATAATCGATAAGAAGGGTAAATTAAGATATCCTATGCATTTAAATTAAAAACAAGATCATTTTATTTCCGAATATCAACAATTTTCATTAGTACACCTATTGGAAATATCTAAAACCATGGACTTTAGGAAAGATAAAGATTTATTAGTTTCATGGAAAATATTACTTATGAAAATATAACAAATATAGTGGATGGGATAGTCCTAGTGAATTCAATAATGAAAATTGGTTAATTTTAGGGGGTCTTGAAATGACAAGAAAAATAGAATAGTAAGATAAGTTTTAGTGACTAAGCAATAAGAGATTTATATAAGATATAGAATTTGATTAGTTTCTCTTCAGTCACACGCAAACGCAACTTTAACACAACTTTTATGGTTAGAAATGATTGTTGGTGTTTTAAAACAATCACGAAAAATGTTATAATCAATATAAACCGCTTCAAATTTCTTAAAATCAAAGCTGGTTTTCGCTAACGTTTGCTGTTACGGACGGTTACAGTAGATAAATAAATTTTAAAATTTAAATATTATAAATAAAATAAATTTCACCTTTAATTTAAATTCAGTAACAATATCATAATTTATTTATAAAAACTTTAAACCAACACTATTAATTATAATTTTAAACAATAATATATATATACCTATATACATATATGTACATATATTAATGGATTAAAATATTCTTTTAAAATTTCTAATTTAAATATTCAAAACAATTTCTTAAAATTATAACTTTCACTTAGACTTTAAATAAATAAACAAACATAATATTGTTATTAATTATATTAAATTAATAATTAATATATTTTATCACAATAGTATGTTTTGATATTTTATAGTGTTATAATGTGTAACTTGTTATTAAATTGTGTTGTATCTAATAATCAATCAGTCATAAATATCCCGCAAATACATCAATTATATCGTTGTATTAGTCGTACAAATCGCTTAATAATGCTAAAAACCGTAGTAACCCACATCCTTAAATTCTCGCACCTGCAACCAAAAACGTTACGTTTCAATCAATCAGTCACTTGTCCATCTAAGTGAAACATATCCCTTCAACTTATTTTTACGTGAAAATTTCTCAAAAAAAAATCATGATATTGTATTATTTTACATGAAAATATAAACATATGACAAAACATAAAAATGATTAAATAGCAAAAGCAATATTAACAAAGAAAAAAAACAAAATAATTTTTTTAAGCGTACAACCACACAACAAACGACAATGTATAAAGTGTCCATCAAATTTCTATAGACGGCTGCAAGCGTAACTATTATGACGAATCTGATCACGTCCAACTAGTCTTATGACCTTTAACTGCATTTGTAGTGACTGACCGGTTAAATAAGTCTGCATAGAGAGCCTGACTAGTCTCATCCTACGTTCATTCATCAATAGCTTCTTAAATATTTTCATCGGACAATCCTTAAACAAGTCAACAAAGTCTAGATCCATTTCCTAGCTAAACATCTAACTAGAACGACCACATCCTCTAGCGCGGCCAAGCCACCTTGTACCAAGAATGGACCCATCACATGCATAGCATCACCAGCTACTGTCACAGTCCCATGAGAAACTTCCCGGGCATGATTTCCCATGGTGAGCGTACTTAAGTGTGTCATTATTAATGACTCTACATCGCATTTTTCTACCATTTCTTTCCAGTCTTCAGATAACTTATTGACCCATTTTCGAGTCATGTTTGGGATTGATTCTTTTTCGTTACCGTTATTATGATAGTCTTGCATATGTACTACAAACCAAAATACTTGGTTATCGTCCAAAGGCTGTCTTCCGACTAAGATGCATAAGGAGGTATATACTTTATTGTAAATTAGATTATTTTCGTATTTTTAGTTGTGCATATTCTATTGGTTTCATGTATATTCTTGTAAAGAAAGTTAGCAAATTTTTGAGAGAAAAAATAAGAGAACTCTTCCCAACATCTTTTATGGTATCAAAGCTACTCGATTTTTAGGAATAAGAGTTAAAATCTTCTGCGATGATATTTGATTGGTGTTTACGATGAATGATAATGAATTGATCGAGATTGAAAAAGAAAAAGGAAGACCGAGTTTCGAATGAAACCTCTTGTTTTGACAGAGAATGAACTGAAGAAATCATTCCTTTTAGAAGAACAATAAGGCACAACGACAAGACGGTGAGATTTACGAATCGAGGCATTTTGTGCTCCTATTACTCTTAAGTATGGACATGAGGTTAAATTATGCTATCAGAAATATGGATATCCGAATTGGTGGTTGGAAAAGTACAGAAGATACAATAGATCGAAGGTGATTCATGAATTGAAGGTGGTTAGTGGGTTGAAGGTGATGATTCTGGAAAAGTTTGCGTTACATAGATGGAACGTGTGTCACAAACAAAAGTGCCTCAAATTAATCTAGAAGCCTTAAGAGGGCTAACGAAAGTTCAATGGGAAAAGTTGGTGCTAATGTTAGAAGCAAGATCAGAACCGATAAATCATATCTCTGATGTGAATGGTGCATATGAGTGGATTATTGATATTGCTGCATCACAAAACATGTTAGGTGTGTTACACACACTGACTGATATACATCCAGTTTCGCCATGTATGGTTGGATTGCCGAATGGGAAAAAAATGTGTTGGCTAATAGAGAAGGTAGTCTTGTGCTAACAGAGACTTTGACTTTGAAACGGGTTTTTTTCATTCATGAACTGAAGTGTAACTTGATATCTGTATCACATATGATTGATGAGATGGGTTGCATGGTACTTTTGATAAGTTAAGTTGCCTTGTGTATGATTTTCGCTTGCAGATTATGGGTGAAAGAAAAGAAGGATTATATTTCCTTCATGGTATTCAGAATATGAATGAGAAGAAAGTTGACATGCTAGAGTTATTAGGAGTTTGGTATAAGAAGATGGTTAATCCCTCTGACAAAGTGATTAGGAGGCTACTAGTGGTTGATATTACTGTTAGAATTGATGATTTATGAAGAGAAAGAGTATGAACACTCAAGAACACTCAAGAACACTCAAGAACAAATAAGAATAAGAAGGAGAGAAACTTATTTCCTTGATTCATTTCTTTGCAAATACATTGTAATATATAGAGAATACAAAAGACATCTTCCATAAACAAGGTCCATGAATTCATGAACTCCCATAAACAAGGTCCATGATTTTGGGAACCATGTTTTAAGGATCCATGAATTCATGAGCTCCCATAAACAAGGTCCATAATTTTGGGAACCATGTTTTAGGGATCCATGATTTCTTCATGTCAACACTCCCCCTCAAGCTTGACCATATGAAACAAGTCAAGCTTGGAAAGCCATGAAGTATTCCCTCATTAAAACCTTTACTTGGAAAAACCACTTGGGATAAAAACCAAGCAAAGGAAAAAGAGTAGAACACTCCATGGTGAGGGGATCACTGACATGGAAGGTTTATGAGTCCTAGTCTTGGAAGAATGGACTCACAAACTTTGCTGCTGGCCGCCTTGGTGAAGATGTCCGCCAGTTGATCTTCACTCCTTGTGTAGCATGGGAGGATCACTTGCTGCTCTACTGCTTGTCTTACCTTGTGGCAGTCTACTTCTATGTGTTTTGTCTTCTCATGGAAGACTGAATTGGACGCAATGTGTATTGCGGCTTGGTTGTCACAATGCATGGTCATGGGGTTGGTGATCTCAATCCCCAAGTCGCCTAGAAGACTCTTTATCCAGATGAGTTCACTGGTTAATTTCCTCATTGATCTATACTCTGCTTCTGCACTTGAGCAAGACACAACCTTCTGCTTCTTACTCTTCCATGTAACCAAATTTCCTCCAATGAATGTGCAATAGCCGGTAGTTGATCTTCTGTCTGTTCTGTCTCCAGCCCAATCTGCATCACAGTATCCAACAACCTCAGTGTTTCTGTTGCAAGCCATCCATACGCCTTGACCCGGAGCCTCCCTTAAGTATCTTAGGATTCTCTCCACCATGTTCCAGTGATGAACCTTGGGATTTTGCATGTGCTGGCTCACCTGATTTACTGCAAAACAAACATCTGGCCGGGTAATGGTTAGATAGATCAGCTTTCCAACAATTCTCCTATATTGCTTGACATCTTCAAATGGAGTATCTTCATACTCCCCCTCTCGCAGTGTCTTGTAGCCTTCTTCAAGTGGTGTCTTGGCTTGTCTTCTTCCAAGATCTCCTGCCTCCTTTAGAATATCCAAAGTATATTTTCTTTGGGACATGAAAAACCCCTCCTTTGATCTGCACATCTCAATCCCGAGGAAGTACTTCAGTTCACCTAGATCCTTGATGTCAAATGCGGTCTTGAGGAATGTCTTGGTGGCACTGATCCCCTCTTTGTCACTACCAGTAATGATGATGTCGTCCACATAGACTAGGATCACAATAATCCTGGACTTGCTGGTGAGAGTGAAGAGTGTGTGATCCGCTTGAGACTTCACAAATCCTCTTCCATTCAATGTAGTGCTTAGTTTGTGGTACCAAGCTCTTGGTGATTGCTTCAAGCCATAGATCGCCTTTCTGAGTCTGAGGACATTTCCTGGCTTTACCATCTCTTTCATTCCCGGAGGTGGTCTCATGTACACTTCATCTTCTAGTTCACCTTGTAGAAAAGCATTCTTTACATCCATTTGCCAAAGATCCCACTCTAGGTTCACTGCCAATGAGATGAGTATCCGGATTGTATGAAGCTTCGCCACTGGTGCAAACGTGTCTAGATAATCTTCTCCATACACTTGTGTGTATCCTCTTGCTACCAGTCTGGTTTTCTTCCTTTCTGGCTTTCCATTTGCAAGATACTTGATGGTATGCAAGAGTCTGCTGGTCACGGCTTTCTTTCCTCTTGGAAGCTCAGTCTCATACCAGGTGTTGTTCTTGATCATGGCATTGATCTCTTCTTCAACAGACTCTCTCCATTCTTTGTCTTGCATTGCCTCTTCATAGGTGTTTGGGATGTACTCTTGATCCAATTCTCCAATGAAGACTTGATGTTCTTCTGGATATTGAGCAAGCGAGCATAGTGCACTCACTGGATGTGCCACAGCTTTAGCATTGAAGTAGACTTTCGGTTGCCTGATTCTTGTGCTCCTTCGCAAAGGCTGTATCTGATCAGGTGCTGCCTCATTTGTTTCTTCTGGAACTTGATCTTGAGTCTCAGGAACTGATTCTGATTTGGTCTCATCCTGATCATGAGCTTCTTGTTGATTCCCCCTTTCAGGGTCAGGATGTGCAATTTTTTCATTTTCATTAATCACATCTTCTTCAACTACAGCTTCTGGAACAGGTGCAGTAGCTTCAGGGATATTCCTTCTTGTTTCTTGAGTTGCTGGAGACATGCCAATGCCGAAGTTCTCCAAAATGATTCTGAGGTTTGTGGCTCTTTCTGATTGCGGTAAGTCCCTCAGATCATCCCAATTCTTCACCTCATAATATCCCTTTGTTTCCACAAACTTCACATCCCTTGATATTAAAACTTTTCTGGCTACTGGATCATAGCACTTATACCCCTTTTGTGTTGGAGAGTAGCCAATGAACATCGCTTTTGTGCTCCTGGCATCCAGTTTGTTTCTCTGCTCCCCTGGTATCAGCACAAAGCAGAGACATCCAAACACCCGTAAGTGGTCCAAAGCTGGCTTGGTCTGGTTAAGGACTTCAAACGGTGATAGATCTTTGAGGACTTGAGTTGGAGTCCTATTGATCAGATAAGTAGCAGTCACCACCGCATCACTCCAGAATCTTTTTGGAACATTGGTGTGGAACATCATTGATCTGGCTACCTCCATCAGGTGTCTGTTCTTCCTTTCAGCAACTCCGTTTTGTTGAGGAGTATATGGACAGCTTATTTGATGAATAATTCCATGTTGAGCCAGGTACTGTTTGAATGAATGACTTGTGTATTCTCCACCATTGTCTGATCTGAGGATCTTCAGCTTGGCATTGAAGTGGTTGGAGACATGAGCTTGGAAATTCTTGAAGGCGTCTAACACCCTATCCTTGGACTGAATCAGTGTCAACCAAGTGTATTTGGATTTTTCATCAATGAAGGTGACAAAGTATTTGTGATTCTCCCTTGACACACATGGAGCCGTCCATACATCAGAGTGAACCAAGTCAAAGCAACTCTCATAGGTGGTGCCAGACCGTGGAAAGACTGTCCTACAATGCTTCCCCAATATGCAGGCTTCACACTCTTCATTCTTAGACACCACTCCAGGGAATATCAGGTTTAGAGCTCTTGTATGGGGATGTCCCAATCTGGCATGCCATATTGTGTTCTCAGCGCCATTAACGGTGCTAGCCAGGCAGTGAGGCATAGATGATTCTGGCACCATATTCCTCTCAAGATGATACATCTGCTGATGGTTGTGCCCTTTTCCAATGACCTTTCCTGTCTTCAGGTCTTGAAACTCAACTTCATCTGGTCTGAACACAACTTGGCAGCCCAAATCAATCGTAGCCCTTCTTACTGATAACAAGTTAGATGAAAATCCAGGCATATACAAGGCAGTAGATTCCTTATCAAACACTTTAAGGTTCCCTATCCCTTCTATCTTCACCTTATCACCATTTGCTATGACTACATTCCCTACGGCAGGCTGGATATTACTAATCAAGTTCCTATCACAAATCATGTGATGGCTTGCTCCTGAATCTATTATGATAGGTTTAGAGTCAAGAGAATGTGTACCAGCCTTCTTGGAAGCAATGAGAGCCAAGACAGTGCTCCAGATAAAGGAATTGGCGTCTTTTCTGGTCACAAAATCATCAGATGAGGTTGTACCAACTTGATTTCTCCACATGTCTTCAGTTGAATCACCCATGTGAGCAGAATACATGGTTCTCCCTTGAATTGCCTGATGCTCCTTGGGTTTACATTTATCCGGCTGCCCTTTGAGAGGATCACCATCATCTAGGCATGAAATCTTTCTTCCAGTAAAGAAATTATTTATCAGTGTGTTGAATGATGAGTCTAGGTGTAGGAGAAAGCTGAGGAACCGGTCGTTCTCATAGATGGTTTGGAGACTCTCCCATAAACACCCATAAGCGGTTTGAAGACTCTCCCATAGTCTCTTGGCGGTTTTGATGTGAGAATTGATCTTCAGGATTGGTTTTGACAAGGAGTTACAAATGAGAGCCAGAGCTTGTTGGTCTTCTTGAACCCATTGGTTGTGGTTGTTCACGTATCTATCTTCTTCAGCCATCCTCTTTGAAGTTCCAGCCTTCATGATATGGCTGTCCCAAAGTCCATGACATCCCAAGGTGATTCTGGCCACTCTTGACCATGAGAGATAATTAGGACCCTCAAGGGTCACGGAAATTATGTTTTCCTTCTCCATTTTTATGATTTGCGGAATGAGAATAACATAAAAGCTTTGCTGAATAAAAGAGAAGGATAGAGAAGGTTTGCGGAATGAAGTAGGAGCTTAAAGCTCTGATACCATGTTAGAATTGATGATTTATGAAGAGAAAGAGTATGAACACTCAAGAACACTCAAGAACACTCAAGAACAAATAAGAATAAGAAGGAGAGAAACTTATTTCCTTGATTCATTTCTTTGCAAATACATTGTAATATATAGAGAATACAAAAGACATCTTCCATAAACAAGGTCCATGAATTCATGAACTCCCATAAACAAGGTCCATGATTTTGGGAACCATGTTTTAAGGATCCATGAATTCATGAGCTCCCATAAACAAGGTCCATAATTTTGGGAACCATGTTTTAGGGATCCATGATTTATTCATGTCAACAATTACAGGTATGATTGTTTCTGGTTGTGACATATATTTTCGAGCAAAGCAGTGTCGTAATGAGTTCCATTTGAGTGAGAATAAAAACAAAGAGTGCTTTGAGATGATACATTGTGATCTATGGGGGCCATATATGACAGAGTTTTTCAGGAGCCTACTACTTTCTTACTATTGTGGATGACTATTCTAGAGCTGTATGAATATATATATATATATATATATATATTTGCTTCGGGATAAATCATAGGTTGAGAAGATTATTTTGGATTACTTTGCTCTTGTTCAGAGACAATTTCAATAAGCGGGTGAAGATAGAGAGGAGCGATAATGGGATAAACTTCATGTGAACAAAAGAGTAATTTTAGAGCACATGTGTGATTCACCAAACTTCAAGTTTTCGATTAATGAATTCAAAGGTTATAAATGTATTTTTTCTCTTACAAAATAAAGATAAAAATAATTAAGATAAATATAAAAAGTAGTACAAGAAAAATAATAGTTATGACAATTTTCCTACTTGTTTACACCAAAATTATAATATTTGTTTACACCAAAATTATAATATTTGTTTACACCAAAATTATAATACTTGTTTTAATAAAGTTGCACAAAATATTGTTCACGATGTCGGCACATGGATATTTCGGTGTTGATCTATATTGTATGTTTTATTTGACTTTCAAAATCATCATTTATCTCAGGCTTTTCTTAAGTATTTCTTCGGTAGGGACGTAGAGTTGGACGGTGCGCTTATCTCATTTCCGTCACTTACGTTATCAATGATGAAAACCCATCCTGAATTAGACAGACCACCAATAAAATTTAATCAATGGCAACGTTTTAGTTATGTTGTCTTCATGATTATATTTTTGAAAAAAAAAGAGTTTTTGTTACAAAAATAATTTTCAAAAAATTAACTAAATTATATTTTATTAAAAGATATACATATACATTTATATTTCTAAGATTAACTAATTTAAACTTAAGGTTTAGAGTTATGGGGTATGGTGTTGAAGTGAGTTTATTTTTTTTTTAAATAATAAATAAATATTAAAATTTTCAAAATAAAAATGTTGTTTCGATCATTTTCTTTCATGATTGTTATTTTATGACAAAAAATTTAAAATAACTATTTAAAAGAATTGTCTATTTTTTATTAGTCACAAAAAGTTACAAAACATAGAAATATAAAAAATTGTAACTAATTGTCTCATTTTCATACTATAATTTAGACAACCATATTTACCATTACTTATTGTAAGCCACATAAAAAAGTACGGTCCTTATAAGATATTTCCATATACTTATCTTCGTCTTAACAACCATACTACTTTCAACCAACATCTTAGAGTGACTCAAATTCGCCATCACTAGTTTTTTATTAAGAATTAAATGTGTAGTCTCATCGAGGGAATATCGATCATTGGACAAATAAAGTTTTTCCCATTCAGGTTTCATACTTCTAATTTCTTTCCTCTCTTTTGTCACTTCCTTCGACTGATCTCTCTACTTTGTAGGATATCACTTTATTTTATTTCGTTTGAGTTTATTAGACATGCTTCCATGAGATGTGTGTACTAATGTGATTCACCATCAAGTTCTCGAGTTACTTCTTTTTGACATTATCTTTTTTATCATTTTTTGAAGGGAAGAGAGAAGGGAACTGTACTTTCATTCTTTTCATACCTGAAAGAGAATTGAAATCTGATGTATACCAAGTCTAAGGCAAGAAAACTATGTAAATTAGCCGAAGTCAGCTTTTGATCTTCCAGATACCGAAACAAACATGGACGGCACTGGAAGATCGATCTACTTGGGTGTTTTAATGTTGTGAAATCTGCGGTGAGTGGTTAAAATAATGGTCACTAAGGTGTTAGCTAAATGGTTAGTTCCAAAGAAAATGGTAGTTCCTGAAAAAATTTGACTCGATAAAACCGAACAAAAGATAAAAAAAATTACTCATAAACACCAAGAAGAGAAAGCGGCGAGTAACATCCTCCCCCAGACTTACTTTACATCGTCTCGATGTGAAAATAAATCCAAAGGAGGGGCGAAAAAAAAAAAAAAAATCCTAAAAAGACCTGAAGAGAAAGCGGCGTTAGTTTGTGTCTGGAGAGATTGGATCAGCCTCCGGGAGATTTGTGGTTTGGTCGGAAGTAGAGAAAGATCTGAGAGGTTCTGGTTCGCTTCGAGTGGGTTTAGTGGGTCGCATAGGTGCCAAGGAATCGAAACCAGCTCCGATCTCGTTCGTGTTCTTGATATGTTGATCAGCGTCGGATACTTCATCTCTCCGGCTTGGCTTCATCGTACTCATCGTCGCCTTCTTTGTCTTTTGCTTTTTTAAGTTTACAACAAGACCAAGCAAAAGAGATATGATTCGTATGGTAGAAGGTTGTCCACTTCATCTTCGCCCGCCTTCCTTTTCTAATTTAAACTACCATCATTGATTATCTTAACTATCATATAATTAATTAGATTGAGTCGTTTTTATATTTCTTCGTTAATTAGAGGGTTTGGAAAATCATCAATCGATGTTTCGTTTTTTTTCTTTTGTGCATCTGCTTAGGTGACAATTATAAACAAAGGATATTGGTGACCATAATTAATATAGAATATGCATCTCTATGATGTAAACTTTTTATCAATTATGAAAATTTCTTGGATTGGTGGTAGACATACTTCATATATCCCATCTGCTTCTCCTAAATTCATACAGATTCAATGCTCAATGCTTGCAGAAAAATTAGACAAAACACGTTTCTTAAGAGTGCACAAACACCGTGTAACTCAGCTCGACCACCACCTCAATAATCTTCAGGCATATCTAAGACAAGAGAGTAATCTCAGAAGCAGTTGAGAGAAGAAGTTATGAGAATTTAATGTGAGATACCCTCAGCTTTTAAAAATTCTGGAAAAGACACCAAATGTAAGCTCCATATACTTCTTGAAGATTTTTTTCCAGAGAACTTTGAAAATGAACATGCTATTGAAAAAATATGAAGATTGCAAATCTTAATATGAGATAGGATTGATGTCAGCTTACTTGAAACTTGAAACTTGAAACTTGAAATTTAGTGATACTTGATACTACTTCCGTTTCAAATTACTCGTCGTTGTAGGGTAAAATTTTCGTTTCAAAATAAATGTCGTTTTATAATTTAAATGTAAAATTTAATAATTTTATATATCATGTTTATTTTTCTATTGGTTGAAATGTGGTTAGCTGTATAAGTAATTGTATTTTTATTTTGAGAATATGTAAAATTAAATATTTTCTTAATCTGTGTGCAAAAACTTAAAACGATAACTAAAATGAAACGGATGGAGTAATATATAAATACTAAACTAACAATTACATGTAACAACCATAACCTTGAAAATTGGTGTCACATATGTTACTACGACAAACAAATAATATAATTTGATATGCAAACTCATTTGGAGATCAAAATAAATAAATTGAAATTATTTGAATTTAAAATAATAGCTGTCAAATTTAGATGAAAGCAATAAAGTACACTCAAATTTGTGACTACACGAATCCTATCTGGGCTTTGCATGGTATGGGATCTCACAAGAGGCAAGCGCTGGTATTCGAATATGGGCTTTTCTTTGTTCGCGGGAATGGATATTCCCTCTTGAGTTCTCCGTAACAACTTTATTTGGGTGTTTGGTGCGTTAATTTTAAAACTTAGGGGTTGGAATAGTAATACCTGTTTTTAATAGACCAAATCGGAAACTAGAAAAACCTCATCAGCCGCCTAAAACCCTAAAACCAAACTCAATCTCTAAAAAAAAAAGAACAGAGAGCGCTTCCTTGTCCTAAACCAAAAAGATGCGTCCTTTAGACGAGAACGAGACGACCGTCGTCTTCGAAAAGATCTTCAAATTCGTCGGAAACAACCTCAAGAACCTCGTGGAGAACCCATCTCACGAAGGACCCGAACCAGAGCCGGCCGCTACTGCTTCCGCCTCCAGAAGAACAGAGTCTACTACGTCAGCGAGTCTCTCGTGAAGAGAGCCACCAACATCTCCCGTAAAAGCCTCGTCTCCCTCGGGACCTGCATCGGGAAGTACACCCACGCCGGGAGCTTCCACCTGACGGTCATGTCGCTGAACCTCCTCGCGGCGAACGCGAAGCACAAGGTATGGCTGAAACCCACTTCGGAGATGTCGTTTCTGTACGGGAACCATGTCTTGAAAGGAGGGTTAGGGAGGATTACGGATAGTATTGTGCCTGGAGATGGGGTTGTTGTGTTCTCGATGTCGGATGTTCCGTTAGGGTTTGGGGTTGCGGCGAAGAGTACGCAGGATTGTCGGAAGTTGGATCCGAATGGTATCGTTGTGCTTCATCAGGCTGATATTGGTGAGTATTTGAGGGATGAAGACGAGCTTTGAGGAAAAGGATTTGGTCTTTTGGGAATCTTTGGTTTTGATTCTGCTTTTTGTTTTAAGTTTTCTGTTTGAGGTTTAAGATATGTAACTTGGTGTTGGATCTATGAAAGTCTCGATTTTTATGAATCTGTTGTGTTTGTTTTATGAGTATCCTGTGAGCTGGCAAGTGTTGGAAACAGCTTCATTTGCTTTGGATTTTATAGCCCACAAGTTTCAAAATGTTGAGAAGCTTGAAACGTTTTCAAATTCACTTGATTTGCAAAACATTCCATGGACAATGTTGCAAGATGTTTTTGACCTTTCAGTAAACATATTGTGGCCATTGAAAATTCCTACATAGTTTCCATCTGCTTAACTCAAACACAGCCCAACGAGGCTTTAGAAATCGTCATCGTTTCACTTAAATCATCTAAAGTGCACTTCAACTCCAAGTCTTGGTCATTGTTTCTGCAAAGTGCAGAGATAAAGCACGGCTTCTGTTTCTCTATATGCAATTTTGTTTGTTTTAGTATAATATGTTTAATGTATCTGATCACCAAGCCCGTCTAGCTCAGTTGGTAGAGCGCAAGGCTCTTAACCTTGTGGTCGTGGGTTCGAGCCCCATGGTGGGCGTTGTTATTCTTTTTTTATCATTCTGTTTTCTTACTTGCAAAAGCACACACACCTAATAGTCTCAGAGAAGCACACACACCTTTCTCTCTCCCCTTTACCGGAGACTTTTGTTGCCAATTCCTCCAAATTACCGGAGACTTTTGTTGCCAATTCCTCCAAAGTCTCTAACATTTCACACTTAAGTGACTTATTGTGTCTTCAATATGTGAGCGTAGTTATTCATTTTCTTATCATTCTGTTTTTTTGCTTGCAAAAGCACACACATGTAATAATCTCAGATAAGCACACATGTAATAGTCTCAGATAAGCACACACACCTCTCTCTCTAGCTCAGTTGGTAGAGCGCAAGGCTCTTAACCTTGTGGTCGTGGGTTCGAGCCCCACGGTGGGCGTTGTTATTCTTTTTTTATCATTCTGTTTTCTTGCTTGCAAAAACACACACATCTAATAGTCTTAGAGAAGCACACACACCTAATAGTCTCAGAGAAGCACACACACCTCTCTCTCTCCCCTTTACCGGAGACTTTTGTTGCCAATTCCTCCAAAGTCTCTAACATTTCACACTTAAGTGACTTATTGTGTCTTCAATATGTGGGCGTAGTTATTCATTTTCTTATCATTCTGTTTTTTTGCTTGCAAAAGCACACACATGTAATAATCTCAGATAAGCACATATGTAATAGTCTCAGATAAGCACACACACCTCTCTCTCTCCCCTCTACCGGAGACTTTTGTCGCCCATTCCGCCAAAATCTCTAATATCACACTTAAGTGACTTATTGTGTGTTCGATATGTGGGCGTAGTTATTCATTTTTTTATCATTCTGTTTTCTTGCTTGAAAAAGCACACACATCTAATAGCCTCAGAGAAGCACACACATCTAATAGTCTCAGAGAAGCACACACACCTCTCTCTCTCCCCTCCTTACCGGAGACTTTTGTCGCCAATTTCGCCAAAGTCTCTAACATCACACTAAGTGACTTGTTGTGTCTTCAATATGTGTCCCTTTTTTCTTGTACTCTAAGCCAATTTTTTGAACACCTAAACAAAATTCTTTAAAGAAATCAGTTTGAAAAAAAATTGTTTCGCTGATATCCAACTTGCCGACTAAGCGAAAGCATAGGCTCCGCCTAAAATTCAAATCGAAACTATCAAAACCAGTTATGAGCAATGTTACCTTGTCAATATTCTCCAACATTATGCTTTTAACTTCTGAAACTTGAGATTTAACTTTTAAAACAAATTTCTCAAATCTATTCATTAAAAGTCGCCAAAAGTTTTGAGGTAGTAGGTAAGTATCTGCACGGATCAAAATTTAATAAACCATTACTTCAAAAAAATTGCTGTCCTAAAGTTTCTATATAGAATTTTGACAACTTTTGGCACCTAAATATTGCTTCGTGAGTTTTACCTCAGGGCCAGCCGTAGGTGTATGCTTTCATTTGTAATGTGAATCCATCATCGTGTAGAACTAACATTAACTAAATTAAATTAATTTTAATTATGGGTAAAGTTATTTGTTTGTTAAATCTGTAGGAGGAGGAAAATTGTCATGGAGAAAAAGAAAACGTTAACATTTTTAAAGAGAAAAAACTAAAGAGAAAAGACTCAGTAACTTAGTGTTTCTTTAAAAAAAACTTATTGTCCATAATTAGAAACTGGTTTAGAAAGACAAAACAGTAAAGCCGATTAAACAAATTAGAGACAACTTTAATTGTAATGCACACGGGGCCCCCAATAGGTTTGGAGTTTGGACCGCAGAATCATACCTCACGACATGCATTATCACCGATTGCTATTGATAAATCGATAATGATAGATTAATCAAAATTATTGGTATTTGTCTATATATACATGTATATTTTCTCTAAAAACTTTCTTTTGGTCACTTGTAAATGTGATAAGTTTGTTATATTTAAACCCAACTCATCACCAAAAATATAATTTTCTAAAGAAAACGTGATTTGTTTTTTGTATTTCTTCTCATGTATTGTACTTAAAACAATTGGACTCTAATTTTCTTTTCCTTTTTGTCGGCTGCCCCCCATATTGTTTAAACCAAGTTGTGATGAGACGAATAGTTGTTTCGAAAAAAACTTTCGTCCAACCATGTTTAATCTAGATGGGAAAATACAATGCCTTTGGTCCTCGTGATTTTCGCTAGAGAATCCGCACTAAGATTTCTGCTCTTCAGGTCACGTTTGCATTTTTAAAGTTCTCGTACATAAAACCATACCCTCGATCTTTGAAGTGAATGCCGGCCAGTCCTCTAGGTTTATAATCATATCCACTAAATCTGCATAGTCTGTCTCAAATTGGATCGAGGAAATGTGCATGTCTCTTGTACATGATGTTGCCGAGAGTAATCTTTTCATCTCAACTTGGAAGGCCAAGTGACTTATGTTTCTCCTCGCCTTTTAGGTGTACCCACAAATCCATGGAAAAATTCAGACCCCAACTGATCCTTGACTCCACCCTAATCCACTAATTGTGACATTTGTCAATCCATGAGGCATCGATTTGATAAGTTGGGATTCGGGGTATCCAAGGAGTTACGTCGGGAGGATCATCCAAATTTGGGTCTTCCTCCGCAACCTCTTTTTGGTTGGTCTTTCTCCAACTTTATGCCTTAAGGAAAGCAAGTCGGAGAATATCGACTAGAGAGTCGTTTTTTTTAACTAAAAAGTTTGTTGCTTCTCGCCTTCTAAATGTACCAACGTATCCATTCGATGTTTTGGTATTTAAATGTACTCATGAAGTAACATGGAGGGGACATATAGTTCGATAAAGCCCAGACGTACAAGACTTGGGTATTCAAAAAGAAAATAGTGAATTGATTCTACTGGGCCACCACATTTAATAAAGATCCTATAGATATTTATGTGTCTATTGGTGAGTTTCTCTCTCATCGCCACAAGGCCAGAGATAACCTATCACAAGAAATATTTCATTTTGCTTGGGCCTTGTATTTTCCACACATGACTCTGTAAGCATGTGATACTTAGTTCTAAAACGTATAATTGGTTGTGTTGAATTTTGGTAGCCGTAAGTAGTTCATATCTCGATTTAACTGAGTTTCTATGGTTCAATCATATCCATCTAAGGACCGAGTGAGAGAGCCTCAGCCCAAAAATCAAAAGGATGTCTTGAGGGTGGGAATTTTTTGTAGGAGGGGTATATCCCACTCTTTAGTGTCATCCCTGATAAATTAATGAACAAGGAGTTAGGATTGTGACGTCAACATTGTCCAAAGCTCTAGGAGGCCGAGCTGTCATATCTTGGAGTCATGGCTCACTCCAAACATCTGTATTATCACCCGATCCAATAGTTTTAAGCAATCCTGATTGGAGTAGATCTTTTGCTAGCCATCCTAAAGATGGTGAGTAAATCTTTATGTCTTCTAAGGGAGAAAAAAGAATCATAATATCTTATTTTTAAAGTATTCGCCAGTAGGAACGAGAGATGTAGAACTCAAAAGCCCAATCCACCCCAATTGAACCCTATTTTGTTTTGGTATTTTTATATTGCTACATTCGGATCGGACTACGGCTTTATATTTTACTTCCTAAGAGAAATTCAAAACCAAGAAATTTTAAAAAAAAATTAACCGAACCGAGCATTAGAGTAGTTATCTCAAAACCAACATAGAAAGCAAATCATAAATGCAGAATAACGTAATGTACCACCACATCGTCAATCTATTTGATGAACTCAACAACACATCCATTTATCTTTTGAAACGGGATTATAAAAGTAACACTGCTCTTCACAAATGTCATCTATTTTTCTGCATACATAACAAAAAAGGAACATGACATTGGTATTTCAAGTGGAATCAGCCGGTGTTTTGGGTTCATCGCCTGATTTCGAGGCCGCAGGAGGAGGAGTGCCTTCAACTCCCATCTCGGCTCTTAGATCATTGATGCTTTGCTCCAGCTCATTGATTCTCCCTCCCATGTCATCGAGTGAACAAAACATCAAAGTCAAGGAAATTAAGATTTAATGTAAACGGGACATATCAAAAACAAAAAAAAATGTGGATAAATATCCACATATTCCAAAATTGTAATTCTTAATTAGGACATACAGAGAGCAGAACAACAAGTATGTATATAGAAGAAATTCAACATGAGAACATCTCATAGAAAGATGTGGTACTATTCTATAGTCTATAGAAAAGATATTTAGAATCTCAAGTCATGAAATACGTTAATCATCTACTCTCTGCCATTGAGATAATTGTTGATTCCTAGTACTAAACTTATATTCAAGGATCATCACACATAACTGGAAGAAACAACCATATACTCGTAAAAAAGGATATTCTTTGTGATGATGGAGTCGGACATTGTCTGGAACCTGCTTTGCTGAAACACACAATCAAAACCAAAAATTTGAATCAGAAACTCTGTAATTTCCAGCACCTAAGAGAGCAATAGAAGCAGAAGAAAACGCACCATCTGCTGCAGAAGATTTTGGACCTGCAGATAAAAAAAATTCAAAAGGATTCAGTAACAAAACCCAAATGATAATCAGAAGCAGGGTAAGTAGAACATATGTATAATAGATGTAAAGTACTCACAAAAGCAGTCATATCAGCAGTGCTCTGCTTAGAAGAATCCTCAGAATCATGATGCCCATCCTGTCACTCACCATCAAATAATAATCATAAAACTGTGAGTCTCTCTACATAACATGCATCAGGCAAGGAGGAGGATGAAAGCTTGATGATGATGAAGAAGAAATCGTTGAAGGTATTCACAAGTTCACGCAACAAAATTTAAGACATGGACATTCCTAAGCAGAGACTACTTTAACAAAGAAAACATGATCATCCATCAGATATTCAACTTTCAATGTTAATCGAAACCCAACTGTAAGCTCAAACTCGTCCAGATTTCACAAGTGTAAACCTACGTTTAAGCGAGAACATAAGTTTCGAAACCCTAAAAAACTTGGATAATCAAGGTAGATTCCACTGGCCACTATATAAATGAAACCTAATGACATTTTAAAGAATTCATCGCAAAATCGAATCGACAGATCTCAAGAACACGGGCTTATGGTTCGTAAAAGAGAGAATCGATTCGAGTTTTAAAATCCAGCAAAGCGCATCGAACATACATACCATTTTAGGGTTCTTTTCTGTCTGTTCGGAGTGGATGGAGGATTCAGCCAGAAGCGAGGAGAAGACGGAGACGAGGGAGCGATGGTGTTATTTCACTTTTTCTTAATTAACCAAAAACTGATGTATACTTAAAATGTCTAAAATGCCACTCTCTACTTTAGTATCATTATGATTGGATTGAGTATTCAAATTTCAAATATGTATATATGCCTAACGTTTTGGTATCGAGAGAGATCTACATCTTTACTTTCCCAATTTGGTTTCCTTTAACCGGTTCAAATCAAATCAAATCTGCACTAACACATCCATTTATTATATCCAATCCTATTGTAATCAAGGGTTTTAAGTATTTGAATTAGTTAAGCTCTTGTAGGGTCAATAGAAAAAAAAACAGGACATTAGAAGATCATATATGATATGTTGTTACAATTTGAGCAATCTATCAAAAGAAGAGCGAGAAGAGAGAAGGCCTTCAGATTCTAAGATAGCTTCTGGTAGGTTTTAGAATAAGTTTGTTACATTGATGATTTGTACAAGAAACAAGTGGTGTTGTTAGGGATATCAATACCATCTAGGAATTTGACTTGCTTCTTGTATTTTAATAGATTTGGAAATCCAAACTAAATCAAGTGTTATTGTTTTATGATTTCAAAATTCATATTGAAATCATGTGTTATTGGTTTCATGATTTATAAATTTTAATTTAAATCAAGTGTTATTCAATCATTCAAATTTATTAATGGATTTGATTTCATAATAGATTTGAATGATTTTTTTGTTAAAAATAGAAAGACAAAAACTTCAGATTTATAAATACTAATTAAAATTTATGTGTTAAATTTGAAAATCAGTATTTTTTTAATTGATTTGTAAATACTATATGGATTTCTAAATATACATAAACCAATAACCCTTCTTAAGATAGTTGTTTGCGAAGTATCTTGCAATACTCAGGTTATCTTAAACTTTTAAGTGCTGCTCAGGAATCTTGGGCAAAAGCGACCAAATTATCAAGTCAAGAAAATCTGGAGACCAAAAATGGAAGCTAAGTAGTTCTGTGATAAATGATGTTTGTGGATGACAAGAGGCAGTAGCAATACTAGTGCATTAAAGAGAAGGCAATACTAATGAAGGCTTTCAACAAAGCACATTCATTATAGTACACAAAATAAGAGATCATACTCTGTCTCGATTGAGAGGACGATGATGCATCCAATAGGATTGGAAGAAACTGAAAAGATTGTTATTACAATCATCTGAATACGTATGTCACATAAGAGACGAGATCTTCTTTAGAAAACTTTATTGAGATGAGACGATCTTAATCATGGCTTGTGCATTGAGCCCTCTTAGATTCTTCTCACAAAACCTCTTCCAAGCTTCTTGTTTGTTGTTTCCTTCTTCACCTTCTTCATTCCATGTGAACTTCTCGTAAACAGAGTTCACCATACTCCTCGCAGCTTCCCTTGCCTCTGGTAACTTATCACTCAACGCATCCGCAGCCATCTGCGCAATCATAACCATCCCAAATTCTTCCATCTCATTCAGCTCCTAATACATAGACCAAAATCAATAAACAATTCAAGAATTATTGTAAAACACTTTTCAAGAAACAGAAAAAAAAAAAATACCATTTTAGAAACGCAGTTTGAAGTAGACACAGCCGCTTTGGCCCTGACACGAGGGTTACTGTGGCGGACATAAGTCTTGAGCTTGCGCAGAAGAGGCAATGGAGACACCGAGTTCACCATCGTGTTCAGAGCTTTGTCTGCTTCTTCACAAACAAACTTCTTGTCTTGTGAAGCTTTCATAAGCAGCTGTAATAACTGTTTTGGTTTGAGATTAAGTATTAGCTCTTACCCAAATCAGATCATACTTAAATACTTGAAATAAAATAAGTTACCAGATCGTCCATAGTTTTCAAATGAGTTAACTTTTCTCCAAAGGCTTTGAATATATCTGAACAAGCCATAATCGAAGTCTTGCACAAGGCGCTTCTAGGGTTCTTCATCGCTTTCACCATCACAACCATAAGCTTTTCCCTACACAGCTTCAAATCATCAAATCTCTCAATAATCAAAGATGATGAAAGAAAGAAAAAAAGAAAGAAACTTACAGAATGGGTAGCAACAAAGAAGAGTGATAAACTGCGAATCTCCTTGTGTTGTTGAGTGATTCACACACTTTGGTCCAATCCTTTGATGCTAATCCCTCCAGTAACCTCTTCAAGAGATTACCAACAAAGATTTGAGTGTATATGATCATCCAAAAACCCAAAGTATTCTAGATTTTCAGGTGAGAATCTGACCTGTACAGAGGATTCCGGATCTGGAAATGGTTTGAGATTCTCGGAAGCGATGTAGTCAACGGTCGATTCAGGCGGTGGTACGAGGTTGTTTTCGTCGTTTAGACCAACCTCTGGGTTCTTTGAGAGTTTCGGAAGCTTCTTAGGTCGTTCCTGTGAGATCGGAAGAGCGTTTTCGATGTTCCTCAGGGCCATTTGTGGAAGTTTTGAGACAGAGAAAAGAGAGAGGATGAGAGATTGTGATTTGAAAATTGTTGTGGTGGGGTTAAAGGATAGAATATAAAGATATAAAAGATAAAATAGCCGTTGGGGAGGTTTGGCTCCAACGGTCACATTCGTGGGTTCGGTTTTATGAACTTGAAGATGGGTATTCTCCGGTTCGCTAGATCTCTATCTGGAAAACGACACGTTTGCAACAGTCTATCGCTACGACGTCGTTAGATCTTAACTTTTATGCCCCCCCCACACGACTTTTTTACAGAAATATATGGGAGCGAAATAAAGTACATGTAACGATACTAATTTCAGATTCATGTTACTCCAATATCAAATCAAAATAAACATGTAATTGAGTCACTTCTTTCATTATAAGTACTCACTACTTATACTAATTTGAGTTCTCCGGTTGTAAGGAATGATTTGTATAAAAATAACAAATATACTCTTATTCAAATATAAATTTTAAAAATTCATTTAAATTTCAATATTATTAAATTTGATATTTCATAAAATAGTCTAAAATTCGTTATTACCAAAAATATGCTAAGTTGTGGAGTTTGAAGTTTTTAAGTGATTTTAAATTATTTGGATATAGTTTCTTTGAGTTGTTCAAAGAAAATATATAGGAGTATATTTAATTTAAAATTTGAAACAATTTGATTTTAATGAGTTTTTGGGTTGTAAATTAATTAAAAAATCTAGAGTGATTTTTGTTAAACTATTCTATAATTTTATATAAACTATGATTTTTTTAATAACTAATAATTCTTCAAAAATATTCTAAAAATAGTTGAAACACTCTAAAATTTTTAACTTAAATTTTGTTTAATAAAAATGAACTTCAAATTGTTTTATGAAACATAATTTTTAATAATGCTAGATTTTAAAGTGTTATTTTAAAAATCACATTTAAATAACAGTTAACTTGTTATTTTAATATAAATTATCTCAAATTCTTAGTTAAATACTTGTCTATAGAGTTTATTTATTAAAAATTTAAAAAATTAAATTTTATGATTTTAGATATATTTTAAATCGATTTAACAAAATCATTTAAAATATTATTAAAATTAAATTACCTCAAATTTTATATTTTTGCCAAAATAATTTCAATTTTTTTACATTTTTGTCATTTTTGAGTTATCCATAAAATTCAGTTACTACTTACTAACACCTCGGATTCAAATATGTTTTATACCTCTTTATAAGATCATTCAGGTATTTTACATTTAGAAATATATACACACTTTGATTTTCGGTTTCACTCGGTTTGGTCTCGAGTTTTAGTTTTTATTTTTCCAGGCCTAGCAAAACTCGATAGTGCTTGATGAACCATCACCCAGTTGATGAATGAGAAAATGTAATTCCATTGATGTCTTAAGAATATCTTACTTTGTATCTTTGGTGTTTATGCAAATACAAAAGGAAAGAAAAATCACTCTGCAGAACCCTAATTTCATCCACGTTCTCTTATGGTTCTCTCCTTCCGTCGACCTCCCAATCTCTAGGGTTTAGTGGTTGACTCTCTAAATGAGCGCCGTCGCCATCAACCGCAAGCGCAGCGACGAATCCTTATACTCTAACCAGCCATCCACCGCTCAATTCCGACGACATTCACCGTATTTCCAAGCTCCGAAGAAACGCAGATTCTCCTTGAGAATCATGTCTCAAGATCCAGCTTCGTCTTCAACCTCGAGGATCTCGAGGTATCCTGATGCCAAAGCTCCAATCAGACGAGAAATCCACGCTCCTAGCAAGGGAAACCTTAGATACGGTTCATCACCCAAGTCTAAACCTGACGATTGCTGCGAGAAGGGGAAGTTCTTCACTCGCGAGTATGATTACGCCAAGAGAACAGCTTTGGATGCGTTCAGGTTCCTCAACAAAGATAGAGAGTTCATCGATTTGGAGGAAGAAGATGCAGTTGAAGTCATTGATTGTGATGTGGGGAATTCGGTAGAGGAGAAGAAGAAGGTTGAAGTTATTGATTGTGATGAGGAGGAGGATGAAGAGGAGAAGAATCTTCAGACTCCTTCTTCTTCAGATGTTAACAACTTGAGAGTTGATGATACTAGTACGATGCTTGATTCGTTGTCTTTAGGTAGAGAGGAGACGACAGATGCTTCGAGCCTTGTAGCCTATAGAAAGCTTTTGCAAAGTGCAGAGAGGCGGAGCTCAAAGTTGGAAGCTTTGGGGTTTGAGATTTTGTTTAATGAGAAGCGCTTGTCACAGCTTCGAAAGGCTCGTCCAAAGCCTGTGGAGAAGCCTATTAAGGTAATCACCTTTGGTATTTTTTTACTCGAATTGGAGATAGTTAAATGCCCTTGCTCCCTTTGGATCTATTCTCTATAAAATGCATATGTTGTTATTGCTTATAGTAGTATGGACTGGAAGTAGTAATTGTTCTTGCTTTGAGAAGCATCATATAGGATGCTTGTTTGTCTCATTCCTAGATTTGGATTCATTCTCTATAAAAGCAGAAGATGTTATTGCCTACAGTCGTGTGATATAGACTGAAGCACTGAATAACAGTACAATGTTTGTTACCTCATTGCCAATAAAGCTGCAGTAATAGCTTATAAGCCACACAGTTAATGATCCTTATTATGTTTTATAAGAAGATTCCTTATGCCCATAAAGTTCTTGTTGTTAACTGTTTTTTTCATTGTTGTGGTATTGATCTAAAGAAGGTACCTCATGAACCCTTTATACCACTCACAAAGGAGGAGGAGGCTGAAGTCTACCGTGCCTTTTCTGGGAGAAACAGGTATGGTGGTTCTGTAAGAGGCTTCTAGCATGTTTTAGTGATTTATCAGTTGAACCAAACATGTGTCTCTTTTCTCAGGAGAAAGGTCTTGGTGACTCATGAAAGTTCAAACATTGATATTACTGGAGAAGTTCTACAATGCCTTACACCATCTGCATGGCTAAATGACGAGGTACTACTGTTTCCTCATCCCAATATTTTGCATCATTAAGAGCTATTAAATAACATATTTTTCTTTGATGTGTTCCTTTTCTGGATTTTAGGTTATCAACATCTACCTTGAACTTCTCAAAGAAAGAGAAACTAGAGATCCCAAAAATTATTTGAAGTGTCACTTCTTCAATACCTTTTTCTATAAAAAGGTTTGTTTTATTTTTATGTGCTCACATGATTCGTAAGAACAGTATGGATCTTCTTATCTTCTGCATAACATTACTGGCGATGACTTTCGTTCAGCTGGTAAGCGACTCTGGTTATAATTTTAAAGCTGTTAGAAGATGGACTACGAAGAGAAAGTTGGGATATGCTCTTATTGACTGTGACATGGTATGTTTTTCGAGGAACCTGAATTTTTAGCTCCCTTTGTTAATTTTACAAGTTCCAGTTTAGCTATTTTTAAACTGGTCTTTGCCTTATGCAGATATTTGTTCCCATCCACAGGGGTGTACATTGGACCTTAGCAGTTATTCACAACAGGGATCGCAAGTTCTTGTATCTCGATTCGCTAAATGGGGTTGATTCTAAGATTTTGAATGCGCTGGTATAGTTTAGTTTCTAACTCTCATTTCAGTTTTGTTTAGTCTCTTATTGACGTACTGGAGTCATTAGAAGGATATCAGATGCTTTGGACCTAATGAACGTACTATTTATCCTTCTGGATACATCTCAGTTATTATACTCACACATAAAAACAAAGCTGACTAAAATTTAGAAAAGTCTTATCATAGTACAGCTCATTATTTCTTGATTCTAAGCTCTGTCCGTGGACACTTTGGATTCGAGAAGCTGTTATTGCATTTTGATATCAAACACTAATGTGAAAATATCCTGATGCTGATATGCGTGCTTCAGGCAAAATACTTGCGCGATGAAGCTCAGGAGAAAAGTGGAAAAGACATTGATGTTAGTACGTGGGAAATGGAATTTGTTGAAGACCTTCCCCAACAACAAAATGGGTACGTGACTATCCTGGAACTTGCTATGTATGTGAAAGAAACTATTGTTCGAAAGCACTCCTTGTAGAATCAGCTAATTGTTTAGTTAAAAGTATAGACCTAGTTTGAGATTTTGATAAAAGAGATTTACTTGATATGAATTTTGATTAGCGGAGCAACAAGCATAACTGCTCACCAGAAAACAAGTCATGATTTTCATAGTTTCCTGCTGGGCTGTTTCAAGAATATCATTGTCTTGATGGTGTGGTATCGAATCACAAGCATATTCCAATACACTAGATTCTAAACTAACAGCCACAAACTGACCAATTAAACACAATCTGAATGGCTGGAATCTACCAAAAAAACCCTATGTGCTTATGCTTCTAACTCCTCTATTTGAGCACTGTGCTAACTTCTATGCTGTTATTTTTTTTGTTGCAATATTGTATATTCATCAGGTATGACTGTGGAATGTTTATGCTCAAGTACATGGACTTTTACAGTAGAGGTCTAGGGTTATGTTTCAGCCAGGTAAGCTATCAGAATCCAGATCCCTCCATGCTTCAAGGAATTGTAGTTATGCGATTCGTATGTATATCTCATAAGCAGTTTATAATCCTTTGCATGTTCTACAGGAACATATGCCATACTTCCGGCTAAGAACGGCTAAGGAGATTCTGAAACTACGAGCTGACTAAAGTTGCTTGGGGCTAGCAGTGCTTTTTTTTGCTTTACATTGTTGATTTGATCAAACTTTAAAGTTTGCACTCAGCTTAAGAAGCAGAGGTAAACACTCAGAGCCCAAAGCTCTCTTATTTTTTTGTTGTATTTTTTGTGTAAAAATTGTAGATGAAGCTTGTTAGGTTTGGTTTCTAACTACATAGAATAGATGTTCTGAGCTGGTCTATTATCTTCTCTATATTCTCTCAATTTCGTCATCACATGTTTAGTGAAACCGGTATGACATCAAATCCGGTTTAGTTTCTTGATCTCGATTTAAGTGTTCTTATCTCGCAATCAACTTTTTTGTGCACAAAAAGAAAATCAACTATTTTCTTTTTTCTTTGAAAGCGAATATTGTACACAAATTTCTCCAATACATTACATAAAATTTATAAACCAATGTGTTACGAAAATACAACACCTTCAGTTAAAAAGTTACACGTGACTGTTACTACGGCAATATTATGAAGCATAGTGAATGTTACGGCTTCTTTAACAAGAAAAAAATTTACCACATATCTTCTTCTTTTCCCGACAGAAGCTCTGCCTTTAATTTACTATATGCTTCTTTTCCTTCATAATATAACAGGTTGGTAGCATCAACCAAATTACAGACATTTTTCAACCTTATATCTTTTTTAGCAAACGCTAGATGATCATCGCAATACATACTCTTCTTTGTATGTTTTCTCTTTCTTTTTCAACATAGATAGAATCTCAAAGTAAACGACAAAAGAGGAAAGAATGCTAATTGTTAAAGACTAATCTTAACCTAATTAATCTGATGAGATTTTATAAAGAAAGAACAATCTCCGTATATGGTATTGTTATGTTTCGAAACTCCTTTGTTTACTTACTTGGTAATCAAGCTTCTCCCAGTTTTTCTTTTTTTCGGAGTTTTAAGTTTTCCTTTTTCTCTCTCTCTCTAGAAAAATCAGCAAATCTGATATTTATTTGTTTTTAAACTTTTAAGAAATCTTAGTACAATTATCTCAAATTATTTTAAATTATTTTTTTAGTCGATATCTTCTTCTTTTCCACACAGAAGATCTGTCTTTAATTTACGGTCTACTTCTTTTTCTTCATAATATTACAAAATGGCTGCATCAACCAAATTACAGAAATTTCTCTAGCTTATATCTTTCTTAGCAACCACGAGATGGTCATCGTAATACATATTCTTCTTTGTACTTACTTGGTAACCAAGCCTCCCCTAATTTTCAATTTTCTCGGGTTTTAAAGTTTTCATTTTTCTCTCTCACTAGGAAAATTAACAAATCTGATATTTTTTTTAAATCTTTAAAAAATCTTAGTACAATTATCTAAAATTATTTTACATTTTTTTCCATAGATTATTTTAAATAATATTATATTTTTCTAGTCGATATCTTCTTCTTTTTCTAGACAGAAACTTTGTCTTTAATTTACGGTTTGCTTCTTTTTCTTCATAATCTAACAGGACGGCTGCATCAACCAAGTTACAGAAATTTCTCGATCTTATATCTTTCTCAGCAACCGCGAGATGATCATCGTAATACATACTCTTCTTTGTATTTTTCTCTCTTTTTTTCAACATAGCTAGGGTCGCAAAGTAAACGAAAAAGAGGAGAGAATACTAATTGTTAGAGACTAATTTTAGCTTAATTAATCTGATGGGATTTTATAAAGAAAGAGCAGCCTCCGTATAGGGTATTGTTATGTTTCAAAACTCCTCTTTTTACTTACTTGGTAACTAAGTCTCCCCCAGTTTTCCTTTTTCTCGAGTTTTAAAGTTTTCCTTTTTTTCTCTCTCACTAGGAAAATCAACAAATCTGATATTTAAAAAAAAAATCTTTAAGAAATCTTAGTACAATTATCTCAAATTATTAAAAAAAATTTTTTGCCATAGATTATTTTAAATAATATTATATTTTTCTAGTCGATATCATCTTCTTTTTCTAGACAGAATCTCTGTCTTTAATTTATGGTCTGCTTCATTTTCTTCATAATATAATAGGACGGCTGCATCAACCAAGTTAGAGAAATTTCTCGAGCTTCTACCATTCTCAGCAACCGCGAGATGATCATCGTAATACATACTCTTCTTTGTGTTTTTCTCTCTCTTTTTCAACATAGTTAGGGTCTCAAAGTAAACAAGCAAGAGGAGAGAATGCTAATTGTTAGGGACTAATCTTAGCCTAATTAATCTGATGGGATTTTATAAAGAAAGAGCAGCCTCTCTATAGGGTATTATTATGTTTTGAAGCTCCTCTTTTTACTTACTTGGTAACCAAGCCTCTCCTAGTTTTCCTTTTCCTCGGGGTTTTAAAGTTTTCCTTTTCTTTCGCTCTAGTTAAATCAGCAAATTTGATATCTATTTGTTTTTAAATCTTTAAGAAATCTTAGTACTATTATGTGAGATTATTTTAAATTATTTTTCGCCATAGATTATTTTAAATAATATTATATTTTTCTAGTCGATATCTTCTTCTTTTCCAGACAGAAGCTTTGTCATTAATTTATGGTCTGCTTCTTTTTCTTCATAATATAACAGGCCGGCTGCATCAACAAAGTTACAGAAATGTCTCGAGCTTATATCTTTCTCAGCAACCGCGAGATGATCATCATAATACATACTCTTCTTTGTGTTTTTCTCTCTCTTTTTCAACATAGCTAGAGTCTCAAAGTAAACGAGAAAGAGGAGAGAATGCTAATTGTTAGAGACTAATCTTAGTTTAATTAATCTGATGAGATTTTATAAAGAAAGAGCAGCCTCCATATAGGGTATTGTTATGTTTCGAAACTCCTCTTTTTACTTACTTGGTAACCAAGCCTCCCCTAGTTTTCCTTTTTCTCGGGTTTTAAAGTTTTCATTTTTTTCTCTCTCACTAGGAAAATCAACAAATTTGATATTTTAAAAAAAAATCTTTTAAAAATCTTAGTACAATTATCTCAAATTATTTTAAATAATTTTTCGCCATAGATTATTTTAAATACTATTATATTTTCTAGTCGATATCTTCTTCTTTTTCTAGACAGAAGCTTTGTCTTTAATTTACGGTTTGCTTCTTTTTCTTCATAATATAACAGGACGGCTGCATCAACCAAGTTACAGAAATTTCTCGAGCTTATATCTTTCTCAGCAACCGCGAGATGATCATCGTAATACATACTCTTCTTTGTGTTTTTCTCTCTCTTTTTCAACATAGCTAGGGTCTCAAAGTAAACGAGAAAGAGGAGAGAATGCTAATTGTTAGAGACTAATCTTAGCTTAATTAATCTGATGGGATTTTATAAAGAAAGAGCAGCCTCCATATAGGGTATTGTTATGTTTCGAAACTCCTCTTTTTACTTACTTGGTAACCAAGCCTCTCCCAGTTTTCCTTTTTCTCGGGTTTTAAAGTTTTCTTTTTTTCTCTCTCACTAGGAAAATCAACAAATCTGATATTTTAAAAAAAATCTTCAAAAAATCTTAGTACAGTTATCTCAAATTATTTTAAATTATTTTTTGCCATAGATTATTTTAAATAATATTATATTTTTCTATTCGATATCTTCTTCTTTTTCTAGACAGAAGCTATGTCTTTAATTTACGACATGCTTCTTTTTCTTCATAATAACAGGACGGCTGCATCAACCAAGTTACAGAAATTTCTCGAGCTTCTATCGTTCTCGAGCTTCTATCATTCTCAACAACCGCGAGATGATCATCGTAATACATACTATTTTTGTGTTTTTCTCTCTCTTTTTCAACATAGCTAGGGTCTCAAAGTAAACAAGAAAGAGGAGAGATTGCTAATTGTTAGGGACTAATCTTACCCTAATTAATCTGATGAGGTTTTATAAGGAAAGAGCAGTCTGTATAGGTTATTGTTATGTTTTGAAACTCCTCTTTTTACTTACTTGGTAACCAAGCCTCTCCCAGTTTTCCTTTTTACGGGGTTTTAAAGTTTTCCTTTTTTTTCTCTCTCTAAGAAAATCAGCAAATCTGATATTTATTTGTTTTTAAATCTTTAAGAAATATTAGTACAACTTTCTCAAATTATTTTAAATTATTTTTCGCCATAGATTTTTTTAAATAATATTATATTTTTCTAATCGATATCTTCTTCTTTTCCAGACAGAAACTCTGTCTTTAATTTACGGTCTGCTTCTTTGTGTTTTTCTCCCTCTTTTTAAGCATCACAACCAAGTTAAAAAATTAGTAATTGTTGTAGATCAAGAGAAACAGAAGAGAGATTTTGTGTATTGTATATTGTATTGTGTATGTCATAAACTTACAAGGAAGTTACCTTTATATAAGGAATACAAATAAGTAGATCTATCAAAGAAAAGGAAAGAGTACAAATCCTAATCCAATTAGGAAAAGGAAAACATCCTAAACCAATAAGGAATATGTTTCCTATCCTTCTAAACCTAAACCCATATGTAATAGGTTTAGTAAACCCATCGCCCATAGACTTTGTGGTCGGGCCGGATATGGACGGGCCGGATGGACTGGTCGGTCTGCTTATGACAATACACAATATGGTTCATAACACTCCCCCCTTGGATGTCATAATCATGTAACACGCCTTAGATGTTGCCTCATTAAAACTTTTGACCAGGAAAACCCAATGGATAAAACCATAGTTAAGAAAAAAAGAGTACAACACGTATTACTCCCCATGTTTTGTACCTCACTGAAGATCTTTCAATCTATGCATTCCAATCTGATGTATTAACTTCTTGAACGTCGAGGTTGGTAGTAATTTGGTGAATAGATCGATTGAATTGTCACTTGAACAAACATGTACCACTCGAACCAACTTGTACCACTCGGACCAATCTTGTACCACTCAGACTTCTCCAGCCTTTTGTAACTTGCACATGATGGTTGGTTCGTCTACGTCCACGGACATCCCACAGTCCACACGGATGTCTCAAATATTTTAAGAAATCACAGTACAATTATCTCAAATATTTTAAATTATTTTTTCGCCATAAATTATTTTAAATAATATTATATTTTTCTAGTCGATATCTTCTTCTTTTCCACAAAGAAGGTCTGTCTTTAACTTACGGTCTACTTCTTTTTCTTCATAATATTACATAATGGCCGCTTCAACCAAATTACAAAAATTTCTCTAGCATATATCTTTCTCAGCAACCACGAGATGGTCATCGTAATACATACTCTTCTTTGTGTTTTTCTCTCTCTTTTTCAACATAGCTAGTGTCTCAAAGTACACGAGAAAGAGGAGAGAATGCTAATTGTTAGGGACTAATCTTAGCCTAATTAATCAGATGGGATTTTATAAAGAAAGAGCAGCTTCTGTATAGGGTATTGTTAAGTTTTGAAGCTCCTCTTTTTTCTTACTTGGTAACCAAGCCTCTCCCAGTTTTCCTTTTTCTCGGGGTTTTAAAGTTTTCCTTTTTTCTCTCTCTAGTAAAATCAGCAAATTTGATATTTATTTGTTTTTAAATCTTTAAGAAATCTTAGTACAATTATCTGAGATTATTTTAAATTATTTTTTCGCCATAGATTATTTTAAATAATATTATATTTTTCTAATTGATATCTTCTTCTTTTCGAGACAAATGCTTTGTCTTTAATTTCCGGTCTGCTTCTTTTTCTTCATAATATAACAGGACGGCTGCATCAACTAAGTTACAGAAATTTCTCGAGCTTATATCTTTCTCAACAACCCTGAGATGGTCATCGTAATACATGCTCTTCTTTGTGTTTATCTCTCTCTTTTTCAACATAGCTAGGGTCTCAAAGTAAACGAGAAAGAGGAGAGAATGCTAATTGTTAAAGACTAATCTTAGGCTATTTAATCTGATGGGATTTTATAAAGAAAGAGCAGCCTTGGTATAGGGTATTGTTATTTTTCGAAACTCCTCTTTTTACTTACATGGTAACCAAGCCCCCTAGCTTTCCTTTTTCTCGGGTTTTAAAGTTTTCCTTTTTTCTCTCTCACTAGGAAAATAAACAAATCTGATATTATATTTAATCTTTAAGAAATCTTAGTACAGTTATCTCAAATTATTTTAAATTATTTTTTTCGCCATAGATTATTTTATATAATATTATATTTTTCTAGTCGATATCTTCTTCTTTTTCTAGACAGAAGCTTTGTCTTTAATTTACGGTTTGCTTCTTTTTCTTCATAATATAACAGGACGGCTGCATCAACCAAGTTACAGAAATTTCTCGAGCTTCTATCGTTCTCGAGCTTCTATCATTCTCAACAACCGCGAGATGATCATCGTAATACATACTCTTCTTTGTGTTTTTCTCTCTCTTTTTCAACATAGCTAGGGTCTCAAAGTAAACAAGAAAGAGGACAGAAGGCTAATTGTTAGAGACTAATCTTAGCCTAATTAATCTGATGAGATTTTATAAAGAAAGAGCAGCCTCTGTATAGGGCATTGTTATGTTTTGAAGCTCCTCTTTTTACTTACTTGGTAACCAAGCCTCTCTTAGTTTTCCTTTTTTCTCGGGGTTTTAAATTTTTCCTTTTTTCTCTCTCTAAGAAAATCAGTAAATCTGATATTTATTTGTTTTAAATCTTTAAGAAATATTAGTACAATTTTCTCAAATTATTTTAAATTATTTTTTCGCCATAGATTATTTTAAATAATATTATATTTTTCTAGTCGATATCTTCTTCTTTTCTAGACAGAAGCTTTGTTTTTAATTTACGGTCTGCTTCTTTGTGTTTTTCTCTCTCTTTTTAAACATCACAACCAAGTTAAAAAATTACTAATTGTTGTAGATCAAGAGAAAGAGAAGAGAGATTTTGTGTATTGTATATTGTATTGTGTATGTCATAAACTTACAAGGGGGTTACCTTTATATAATGAATACAAATAATTAGATCTATCAAAGAAAAGGAAAGAGTACAAATCCTAATCCAACTAGGAAAAGGAAAACATCAATAACCAATAAGGAATATGTTTCCTATTCTTCTAAACCTAAACACATATGCAATAGGTTTAGTAAACCAATCGTCCATAGACTTTGTGGTCGGGCCGGATATGGACGGGCCAGATGGACTGGTCGTTCCGGTTATGACAATCCACAATATGGTTCATAACACTCCCCCCTTGGATGTCATAACCATGTAACACGCCTTAGATGTTGGGTCATTAAAACCTTTGACTAGGAAAACCCAATGGATAAAACCATGGTTAAGGAAAAAGAGTACAACGCGTATTACTCCCCATGTTTTGTACCTCACTGGAGATCTTTCAATCTATGCATTCCAATCTGATGTGTTAACTTCTTGAACGTCGAGGTTGGTAGTAATTTGGTGAATCGATCGATTGAATTGTCACTTGAACGAACATGTACCACTCAGACCAACTTGTACCACTCGGACCAATCTTGTAGCACTCGGACCAATCTTGTAGTACTCGGACCAATCTTGTAGCACTCGAACCAATCTTTTACCACTCGAACTTCTCCAGCCTTTTGTAACTTGCACATGATGGTTGGCCCGTCTACGTCCACGGACATCCCACAGTCCACACGGATGTGTTTCTTTGTCATCGACCATCTCATACTTTGATCGGATGTGATGCGTCATCCCGTCGACCATCCCATACTCTAAATCAAACACACACATGAATTTTGGCTGATGTTGCTGCGATGGTTTGTTTCATGGATTGCCAAGATATTGCATAACCTGTCTGAGATCTAATAGATAATCTGCATCAGTAAAACCAATTAATGCCTCTTTGGGCTGGTCAGTATAAAATAAAACTAAGTTGTCGAATTTCTTTTATGAAAATACATGGACTGATTTGGGTCATTCTTATATTCCTCTTTCACTAAGTATTCACTTAGCATGTTGTACCACATGCGACCGCTTTGTTTCACTCATAAATAGATTTGTTCAGATTTATACAATGATGTTCTTTGAGAACCTTTTCTTATCTTTGAGCTCAATACCTTCTGGTACATTCATATATATTTCATTATCTAGTGGACCATATAAATATGCAGTTACTACATCTATTAGCTGCAAATCTAATTTCTCTCTTATGGCCAGACTTATTAAAAATCGAAAGGTAGTAGCATCCACCATAGGCGAGTATATCTCCTCATAATCTATTCTTGGTCTCTTGTGAGAATACTTGTGCAACAATATGACTTTATATCTCACAATTTCTTTCCCTCACAAAGACCCATTTACTTCCACTTGTTTAACATCATAAGGTGTCCTTATTATTGGACCAAATACATTTCTCTTCCTTAAAGAGTTTACCTCCACGTCTATAACTTCTTTTCACTTAAGCCAATCTGATCTACGAGGGCACTCTATCATTGACGTGGGTTCATTATCCTCGTTTATATCCATAAGTTCAAGTGCTACTTTGTATGCAAATAAATCATCTATGTCGACATCTTTTTCTGTTCCAATGTATTGCAGACATGATATAATCGATTACAATCTCATTATTATCAGGACCATTAGTACCCTGAAGCTTGGCGTCCCAAGCCTCAGTGTTTGGTACCTTAGAGCTGGCCGGCCTTATGTCCATGTTTGTGATTTCTTCGACCTCAGATTTGTTTTCATTCTCTGCACCTTTCTTTTGTGTACGAGGATTCTTATCTTTGGAACCTATTGGTCTACCATGTTTCAAACGTTTTCTAGACTCTTGTAGCAACTCGTTTATGTTCTTCTTGGACTTCAATACATATTGGTGCATTACAAGCTGGTATATATGATTTAGTCACTTTCTTTGGATCAGCAAATGAGTTTGGCAATATATTAGCTAGCTTTTGTAAATGTATAATCTTTTGGACGTCTAAATCACATTCTTTAATCCGAGGATCTTGCCACGACATTGATGGTTGATTCCATTCTATTTCTTTTACCAGCTTATTTTTTCTCTCCCTTATGTTGGATAGTCGGACTTATTAAAATGATAATATGTGTACCTAGCCTTAAATAGATCACCATGATCGGCTCTAGGTACTTAATAATTGTGGGAGATTCATATCCAACATATACCCCCATCATCCTTTGAGGTCCCATCTTAGTTCTCTGTGGTGGAGCAATTGGCACATCCAAATGTCTTTAGATGAGATATATCTGGCTCATGTCCCATGATTTAATTGAGATGGGGAGTATCTATGCTCATTAGATGACCTGATGCGTATCAACTCTGTTGCATGTAAAACTGCGTGTCCCCAAGCTTAGACTGGGAGTTTTGACCTCATAAGTAATGGTCTAGTAACGCGTTTAATAAAAGATTCAGCCAAGCCATTTTATGTATGGACATGCGCCACACTTATGTCTCACACTTGCCCCCATGGACATACTATAATCATCAAACACTTGGGACATGGATTCACCAGCATATTTTAGACATATAGTCTTCAAAGGAAAATCTGAAAATGGGTTCTTAGCCATTTTACTGGTGATGGCCTAATGAGTTTTCCTTGTGTACATGCTACACACGTGAGATTCTTTGGGATAACTCTTCAGTCTTTCAATGTGTGCCCTTTTGTATTACTTATCAATTTACGCATCATGTTTGAACCGGGATAGCCAAGTCGATCATGCCATAAAGTGAAATTCTCATTAAACTTTTGTTCACTTCCGCATCTAGCCTCTATCATATTGATCTTGGCATAATAAAGACTAGTAGAGAATGCAGGTATAGTCTCGACCACTTTCTTATGGCCTTGGGCGTATTTCTTTGTCTGAAGGAACTCTTTGTTTCCTTCGCCCATTGTTTCTAAAAGGAAACCATTCATTCTTATATCTTAGTAACTCAATGGGTTTCTCTGAGTGAATATAAAGCATCAAATATCTCTAGATGCGTGCCCTATATGCAATAATAATATAATATACATGTCTGGTTGTGGCCCTAAATTATCCTGGCTATACCCGCAATTTGTGCTTATATTGGCGTTTCATCTTATTAAGTAAAATCAGACAAGTCAATAAAGTAAACTCAAAGAAATCATAAAGACAAAGAAAACATAAAGCAAATCAAAGAACAAAATACTATGTCGAAATCAACTATTTTTTAGACAATCTGATGTTTCATAATCCATAAGATCATCTTGATCATGGTCAAAGTCACCATCGCCATCTTGGACCAAATGGGCTTTATGATTCTTCCTTTTCATACTCTCTTGGTAGAGGTCAACTAGATGTCTGGGAGTCCTACAGTTCTTAGCCCAATGATTACCTATTCCACATCTATGGCACATTTATTTGGTCGAGTGTTGTGGTTTAGAAATACCACGGCTTCTACCTCGACCACAACTGAATGGGATTGATATCCACGGCCTCTTCCATAGCTGTTCCCGCGGCCATATGAGTTGTATTGGCCACGGCCACGTCCTCTCCATCCACCACGGCCACTGTCGTGTGGTCTATCACTCTGGACGTGGTTAGATTATTTGGATTCTTTCTTATCCTTTGTGGCCGTATTGGCTTCAGGTAATGGGGTTGATCCAGGAGATCTTAATTCACTGTTTCTCATCAGCAATTCATTGTTTTGCTCAGCTAGCAATAGACATGAGATCAAATCTGCATAAGTGGCGAAGCCCTTTTCACGATACTGTTGTTGTAACAACACATTACTTGCGTGAAAGGTGGAAAAGGTCTTTTCTAACATATCCTTATCCGTTATATTCTTACCTCATAGTTTCTGTTTAGAAACTATCTTGAATAATGCTGAGTTATACTCATCCACAGACTTGAAGTCTTGGAATCTAAGATTTCTCCAATCATACATAACCTTTGGTAATAACACCGTTTTCTGGTGATCATATCTCGTTTTTAATGTTGTCCAAAGGTCTAGAGGATTCTCAATAGTCAGATACTGATCTTTGAGACTCTCAACAAGATGATGGTGAATAATTAATATTGCCCTATATCTATCTTTCTCACTGGTATTATTGCCTTATGTGATACATTCACCAAGTCCTTTTGACTTTAGGATAATCTTTGTATCCAATGTCCACTGTAAATAATTATCTCCAGAGAGATTTAGGGCTGCATAGTCCAAATTGTTGATTTTCGACATCTGAAATTATATGTTTTGTACTTTAGGTCATGCGGCCATACTTAACAAATCACTCGACCAAACAAGATATTCCTAACCAGCAACCTAGCATAAGAGATCTATATGTTCAAGTAACCTTAATCAAAACAATCAATTAGATCATAATCTATTCTAGGTGCTTAACAAGACTAGTCATACGGATAGTAATGTAAACAAGTAACCAAGTTATGCTTATCAAATAAATCACACGGCCAAACAAGGCAAGACATTCCTCATAGTCAATTTTTATATGCGGCCATGAAGCAATTAGTTTGCAAGACAATCCTAAAGATCAATGTCTATATATTCAATAGGTTATATGAATGCTTATCAAACAAGTTTAATGACCAAACAAGACAATCCAAGTCATATATATCAAACAAGACAATCCTAAACGATCAATTTATATATGTGTTCATGCGGCCAAGATGGTATAATGCTAACAAGCCACACAGCCATATGAGATGATGCAACAATCCTAGCAATCATGATCTATATGTACAGAAGTGGATCATGTAACAATCATGTGGCTATATTTAATCAAAGACAAACAATTTCAAGTATGAGCAATTCGGATTCAATTAGGGTTTGAACTTATGATTAGGGTTTTAGCATTATGGTTAGGTCAAAAACGGATCAATCAATCTACTATACAACCTTAACTCTCAAATACCATTCAATCAGGGTTATCAATCAATCAAGTTCAAGACTTAGCAACATGGATTCTATGTGCTCATAAGATTAGGGTTTATCAAGACTATCAAAACGGATTCTATATGTGCTAGGATCATATGCGGTTTCAATGCTAAAACATTCAATCATGGTTTAGCAATCAATCAATCAGTTTCAGGTATGATTTTAGCAAGCCTAGCATTCGAGATCTATATGCACATAAAATCGGACCATATAACATTAATCTGGACAAAACAAACGGATCATGCAAAGACAATCTATCTGATTCCAAGCATGTATTTAGCAACCATATCATACCGGTTCTAGCAAGATCATACGATTAAAACTAGTTTATAAAACAAGACATCAATCATGCAAAAACTATCAACCTAGCAATTTGGACCTTGGTCTCAAAACAATCGGATCAAGCAAAACAATATATCTAGCATACTATCCTAACCTCATTAACAATTAGATCAATCAACAAAATCAGACATTAGGGTTTCATATATGCGGTTAGGGTTTTAGGGATTTAGAAATTGATTAGGGTTAGATCAAAACAATCAATCTTAGCAAACAACCTCAATTCTCAAAACAATCAATCGAATCAATCAAGTAGTTTAAGGTTTTAGGGTTTTGATTCAATCATTAGTATTTTCGATTTGGGTTTTGAGATTTTAGGGTTCTTAGTGTTTACCTTAAACCATCGCTCTTGAATGGACCACCAAGAGAGAAAATCGCGAGCTAGAACTTTTGTCCTTACGGTCGTGTATCCTTGCGAGCTGGATGCCCTTGCGGTTTGTGTATCCTCTCGGTTTGGACTTGCTAAATCGGTTTTGAACAAGGCTCAGGATCGTCCGTGAAGCAAGCTTGGATCGGGATCAATGGAGGTTCACGATCGATGATGGTTCTTGCCGTCTAAGGTTTTTAGAGAGAGAGATGGTAATATTAGGGTTTATGTGTCGGATCTTTAGCTTAGGGATTTAGAGGCTATTCGTGCTGATAACGTGTTGTAAATCAAGAGAAAGATAAGAGATAATTCGTGCTGATAACGTGTTGTAAATTAAGAGAAAGAGAAGAGATAAGTCGTGTATTGTGTTGTATTGTGTGTGTCATAAACTTACAAGGGGGTTCAATTTATTTAGGGAATACAAATAAGTAAATCCATCAAGAAAAAGAAAATAGTATAAATCCTAATCCAGCTAGGAAAAGGAAAACATCCTAAACCAATGAATAATATGTTTCCTATCCTTCTAAACCTAAACTCATATGCAATAGGTTTAGTAAACCCATCGCCCATGGACTTTGTGGTCGGGCCGGATATGGCCGGATATGGACGGGCCGGATGGACTTGTGGTCGGGCCGGATATGGACGGGCTGGATGGACTGGTCGGTCCGGTTATGACAATCCATAATATGGTTCATAGCACTAATTGAAAATATATTATGAATGAGTTTTAGTGCGATCCGAGATTTTTGGATCTTCATCTTGTATGCGTCCGGGCACAAATAATTGAATGGAAAAGCTTATCGTTTGTACGATGTCACCTGTTTTGTTTGGAGACTTGGAGTCATACGTAAGAGACATGTTCATCGTATATAATCATCCGCATGTCTCACTGACCCTCATTAGATTTCTTGTGTCGAAAATACTTGTTTATTCTCCAATTTTGTTAACATTTGATGCAAGTATCGTTTTCCCCCATGGCAACCTAATGTAATATGCAAATTTGAGTCAGAGCGATAATATGATGATGGTATTATCACAAACCATTCACTTACATATTACAAACCTTTTTAAAGATCGTTTAAAGGGAGACATTCTTTCATGTGTTTTAATACAATCAGGTATGACGTTATTTCCTGTAAACTTATATTTCAGAGTTTACCACCTTCACACCTCAATTAACTTTGGCAACAATTATTAGAAAACTCATGGGCCCACAGCAAGGCCCATGACCCCAAACTATTTCCCTCCCGTTGTGTATATAAACACCATAAACCCTAATAAAAACTCCTAAGAAACCATCACCGGAGATTCTGACGGCGGCTTAGCACCGACGGCTACTGCAATAGATGATTGTTTATCTTCTTTATACCCTGGAAGAATATAACGTTTTTTGTTGTAGCTAAAAGCTAAGCTCTCGTTTAACTGACATATATACTATATTATATAACAAGTATTCGAATATCTAAATAAGAAAATGTCAGCTCGTTCACTCTCCAGCGCCGTCAAATCTCTTTGCTCCACCGCATCCATCAGGTATGGTTTCGCAAAATATAACATGTTACCGTGAAAATATTTGTATTAATATTTGTCCCCAAAAAATAAAAATTGTCGTGCTGTTGGATACTAGGAGGAGTTACGTTGCGACAGCAGCAGGAATCAGTGAGGGAGGATCCACCAGAGTTACGGTGGGGAAGATGGAACAAAGAGCAAATAAAGAGGCAGAGTCTTCGTGGGCTCCAGATCCAGTCACGGGATACTACAGACCCTCTAATCGTGCGGATGAGATTGATCCAGCTGAGCTCAGGGAGATGCTTTTGAAAAACAAAGCCAAGCCTTTCTGAGGATTTTGATTGGTTGGTTCTACGGTAGACTGTGTCGTAGTGGATTGTCATGATTCCGTTTGTTATGTTTGTCACTTTGTCTATTTGCTCTGGAGACTTGAAGAAAAATAAAGAAAATATTAATCAGTTCAAAATATTGGATCAGTTTTATAATTCTGAAGTTCTGACTTGGTGTTTCAATTCGTATATATGCTGACTTGCCTTATAAAAAAGATCTGGATGTTTAAAATTTAAAATTTGAGACGATTCGTCATTTTAATCAGAAAATGAAACATACTGATGGAAATAGATAAATTAGTTTAAAACGTCAATAAAACAAGATAATTTCGTTGTTGAATTATATATTTTGTCTCATCTTATAGTTTTTTACAACATCAAAAACAACAAAGAATCATGTAAGGTAGTATCATATCATGGTTGCTTTTTGTGTCCATAGTCGACAGCTAAGAGATTAATACAAATGTAAATAGACTATTTTTGAGAAAAACAAATCTTTCAGGTAGACATTTTTTAAGTTTTTGTCACAAAATAGACTTCAAAAAATAAAATGAGTAAAACAGATTTTTTTTATTTTAAAATTTTTAATATATATATATATATATATATATTAACTTTAAACCTTACCTCCAAAACTGTACTTCATAACTCTAAACCCTAAGTGTAGATTAGTTAATCCAATGGGTATAAATGTATATTTACACTCTTTAATAAATTTTATTTTGATTATTTTTTTCTATGAAAACTATTTTGGTGACAAAAACCATTTTAGATCTATCTTAATGTATTCTTCTTTTAAATATATGGTAATGCGGGCTACTTAGGGGACTAATCGGGTAAAACTGATATGACCCTTGATTAGTTCAATCAGCTATGAATCTCGTGAAACAGAGGGAATAGAGGGCTCAACCGCTGTTCGACTCCTCACGGGAGTTGAGAGTAGGATTTCTTCCTTTGCCTTTCAGATGCAGTTGGGAGTTTTAATACAATAACATGGTTATGATGACAGAAGACAAAAGGAATAAAGAGAATAGGTTTTGTGGTAAAGTAGTAACAGAGACTATATTGTAGATCTCAAACAATCTTGTTTTCCAGTTAGGATAAAAACTAGAGGGCATGACTGATCTTTCAAAGAGGTATCATGCCTACCATTAGAATAATGGACGTATCACAAGGTTTAGATAAGACTTACTACTAAGCTTCAAACAAAATGTACTATATTTATCTTAGCTTACAAAAATTTAAGTAACTCATTATAACAAAATTTATTACAGAAATAGCACAGAAAAAAAGACATTGACTTAATCTAGTTTGGCACAAAGAAAAAGACAAGAACACAAAATTGCACACTACAATAATGGCAAAAAAAATTATAAAGGTTAATATTTGTGGAAACCCAAAGGTGACTTGTTGTAAATTTTTCAAAAAGAAGAAAATGGGATTAAGTGAGGAGAGGGACACGTGAAGTGAGGCCTTCCTCTTCATCTGCAACAATATCACTCGAGCCTTTGCTTGAACCGACCGGTTTGGCGTTTCTGTAAATTCCATAAAGTATGAGTTGCATTGTCCCAAACACAAACCCCACTCCGTTTGGCACCTACTCATTTTAATCACACAAATGGAAAATTAATTAGGTTAACATAAAATTGAATTCAACGCCTATCCCAAATCTCACAACAAGACGTATTTGCAACTGACCCCACCGAATAATAGTTGTTGATTTTAAGACCAGACACTTTTTAGAAAATAGTATTATTTTTTGAAACGTTTCACCAAAAAATGTTGGAGAGTCGGAGTCCACAACTTTTAAAAACTATTTACTTGTGCAAAAGATCGAGATTCTTTTTTTCTTGTAAAATGGTATGAAAATGAAACAATGGAGTTGAGTAGGGTACTAGGCTGTCAAACAAAACTATACAATATTTCGGATTATTGTTGGAATATGTAGAGAGATCGTTACAATAATTACAAATTAATAATATTGAAATAATATTGTTTATTACATTATTAATTATTAACTAAAAATAGCAGCAAACAAATTTTTAACTAAAAATTATTATCAGATACAATTTAACCAATAATAAAACAATTCAAATCATACAAATAGTTAAGTATAATAAAAAATCATTAAGCATAATAGGTTTGAAATATAGCAACTTAAAAAAAAACATTTACTCAAAAATATAATAATATGATATTAATAGGATCATATATTTGTATATACTTTTTAATATTTATCGAATGAGAATCTTATCAAAAATAGCGATATAATTTACAATATTCTAACTCAAACCAAAAAATATTTATTAGTTAATTTATGGAATTTCTATTGTAATTTTAACATAGTTTTAAAAAGTTCACTTTTATTCTTTATATATGTCCAAAGCAAGAGACAGGAGTGACTGGAACCACATGAGACTATAGGATAGATTCGTAAAATAGCCAAGTAGAACTTAAACGACACTTACAAGTAGAAAAACATCGTGTTGGAGTGAAGCATATACAGCCCAAATCGCGCCGTTTAAGAAGAGGAAAAACGACAACCAAAATGGCATGTATTTTACGCTCTTTGTCGTCACTACTGTTTTCTGCAAATTAATCAAACACTATTAGTCTATTATATTATCAAAATGTGAAAATGAGATGACACAAATCTCTCTCTGAGATTTTTATGTATAATGGACCCATCACGTCATGGTTTGCATTATTAGCTGAAAAACTAGTAAACACGTGGAGTTACATACTATGACAATTGCGAATATATTTAAATAAAAATGAAAAATATAATGACGTGAGCTTCATAAAATGACATATGGTAGTTGGTTTATGATTGCTTGTATGATCGAAATAACATTTATTAACGTTACTAAAAATGACAGCTACCACCAAAAATAAACCACTAAACTTATTTCCTGAATTCTGAAACAAAATGATTCTACTATCAACAATATTCGAATAACACTAAACTAAAAGACAAATGAGTTAGTAAACTGCAAAATCAAAATAAATCATTATGTTTTTAGTATAAAATATTGGACTTTAAACCAGGTGGGTCGTTTTTAATTGTGGACGGCTAAGCTTTTGTTTGGAATGCACTCAATAAGGGCAAAGTCAAATAACCAGCCTGATTGAATAATGAATAGTTTGATGTTGATATAAAGGGGACCTTACTTATTTCAAAACGTGGGTGATATAAAATAGATTTTCTGAAATATAATATAAAGTTGTGGAGATATATTATTAAGAATGACCTTACCATAGCAGAAAGAGGAGAACCATACATTATGATGTTGAGACCAGCACATATGAAACCCATCGATTGAGAACGCATTTTCTCATCTTTAAACGCACTTCTCGTGGCCGCAATCGCTGCGATTGGGAAAAAGACGTTCAGCATTGCCACCACCACGATTGTGCTTAACTGTAAGAAAGAAAAAATAATTATATCAACCAAATGCTTTGTCTATGAACGTATGGATACATTAGAACAGGTCATTCTAGTATAACTTATAGTAAAAGGATCATATAATTTAGTTAAAAAAAAGTTGGTTTCATTTTTTTTTTGCCAGAAACCCAAACAATGTAAATAATTTCTTCTAACCAAAATTAAACATGAGAAGTGACTGAATGATTACATAACACTCTTTTACCACTAAGCCAACAACTCATATCACATATTTTAATCAATATGACTTACAGTAATGTGATATAGAAGACTAATAACCAGATCTAAATCTGAACAAATGCATCAAATAATAGAAGATTCTAACCAGCTATCATATAAGAAACACAGAATATCAAGATTCAAGAAGCACACAAGGAGAGATATTGTTACAATATCATGTATATATAAGAGAAGATAATATAAAAGAAAACCTTAAGATGTCGAGGGGCGTATATGAGGAAAAGGGAGACATAGATGATTTCAACAAGAGCACCAAAGCCATTAACGGTGGAGACAAGATATTCTCCGGGAGTCACGATGCCGTAATATGTCCACAGCGACGATCCTAACAACGTGCAAATGTAAGGCAAGCTTTTGTACTCCTCCGTTGATTTTCTCTTCACTATTTTCCAAAATGTCTCCCTGCAGGGTTTTTGTATATTTTGGACCGATCGATCAATATGATTGAAATAATAACTATATATTATACATCTCAATTTTGTTACTTCTTCCAAAAAGATCGATAAAGAGAGAGAAGTAGAGAGCTCACACTGGTGAGAGGAAGACGAGTACAGAGATTACATTTCCTGCGTCAACACAGTTATTGCTCAGTAAGGTGTATCTAGAGTTTACCAAGACGCATATTTGGGCACGTGTGAAGAAGGGTGTTACCTATGACTCCAATATAGAAACTTGCTTCTGCCATTTCTGGAGAAAATATTTTCAGAAGTACAAAAACTAAAGAGGATGCGAGACTTTTATCAAACTAACAATAAAGGGATGTGTGAGAGAGACTGAGGGATAGAGGGGGAGAGGATATACTTAAATAGGGGAACATACTTAACTTTCAGGTGAGATATGCAGCATACAGACATACACTCTTTCATGTATTCAAATGGACCGCAAGCAATTCTTATCCGCGTGATCACACGTGGAGCTAATAATTTCACACTAGAAAAAAATTGATTCATGATCTCGACCAATATAGCAATTTCTTCTCTAGTAGAAATAACTAGACCACCACGATGTGGTTCTTGATTGATATTTTTGCTTAAGATAGACCGCATTCATTGTCAATAGATTCATAGGGTATGAAGTCTTAGAAAAATATATTTTAATTTTTTTTATCATAAAAATAAATTAAATAACTAGGCAAAAATTTAATTTGGTGTAACACTTAATAATACACGAACTATAATAAAAAAACTAATTTAAATATTAAAAACGAATAAAGTATCAATATATTAATTTTAATAGAAATTTCTCAGAGTTGTAGTCCCACCTCAATGTTTCTTCTATATGTCCATCACTGAATAAACTTCAACCACAACATTTTCTGATATTTTGAGACCAACCTTCTATGATTTCTTATGTAACCTTCGAGATTAATAATATGATGTATATTTTAAACCCCATGCCCCTTGAAATTCAATAAAATGGTGATACATATTTTAGATACGGAATTACAGATCAACAAGAAATATTGAAATACTAGTGAAATTTGATTCTTTAAATAGACTCATATGTGTGAAATCATTGTCACGGGCCTTTAGGTTGGTGGATGGCTAGGCCGTTTCAACACCACTAGCCTCTATTCAGGATCAATTTCACGAAAATCTTAACCAAATATAAACACAGACTAAAAACTATTCGAAAAATGAAGTGATAAAGATTACGTGTTCGAACAACGCGACATAGATTATTATATAGAAAAATAAAATAGGATTCTTCGTCACAATACAAAAATCGAAAAAAAATTAAAGATGGTACAGAAGTGGCCCTGAGCAGAAGCGGAGGAAGCTGGGACTTCCGACCATTATTTATAGAAGTAATATTTAAGCCATCATTAACCCCATTTCTTAGTTTTTTTTTTAAAAGTGAACCAATCGCGAGTTGACACGTGTCAGTGGGGCTCGTGAACAGTGTAAGAAACTCTTAAAAACCGGTTCTTCCGTCAAATTCCAATAGTTTAGTAGTCTCTGGTATGTGTAACTTTTCGCCTTTAAATGTTGAGCAGTTCGAACTGTGAGTTCTTCAATCCTTCTAATTTTGCTTTAAAAAATAATTTATTAACTAACATGACTTATTTTATTTTATTTTACTTGCTTCTGGTTTTATTATTTTTTGGCCCGACTCGATGATATTTTCTTGATCTTAAGAGCTGGAGTAAACATATTTATGTATAAAATCTAATCTAGATATTTGCCTTGAAGTCGAAAGTAAATAAATATTGATCCTTCTCTTCTAAGGTTTAAAGTCTCTTTTGTAAGTAGTAAATAAATATATTGATCCTCTATTTGGAATTTTTCTTTTTTGCCCCAGAGACATGAGGAAAACGTAACTTGGAGTCTGGAAGACGATAACGAGAGAAGAGTGCCAGCATCATGCTTTATGTAGGAGAATATGATTCCTAGATTAAAAGTCCATAACAATTTGTCTATTATCTTCCATATTATTGTTTGAAACCGGGAGAATTTGTATTTTTGGATGATCGGAATCATACCTTTACAACAAATTTACTCAGGGTTTAGGGAGCCGAACATCACTTCTTTGAGATTACATGGACTTTCATAGCCTGGACCGATTGAAATCTTGGCAGGAGATGCATTATTACAAAGGCGTATGGCCTCAGTAAATACCAAAATCTCCTAGTTCGACCATAATGGAGCCTAGATGATCAAAATGATCTGGATGGACTCGTAGTTTGGGATTCATATTGCATTGATATGAACACATGTTTTTGTGGCAGACGGTATAGATATGCGCATGGCTTAGTAGTTGTGGGAACCGTAATTCGCAATGTCCAAAATTTTAACGGAATAAAACATTACTTTCTTTGAGAACATGTATTCTATGCGTAATCACACAAAAAATATAGTTTACATTGTGTTGACCCTTTAGTATATTATATCCTTGAAATTTATTGATATAGCTAGGTGATCAAAAAAAAAATCTAGGTGAAGTTCATTTACAATTTTCTTTTTGATTTTTTGATAAATATTTAGATAATTAGGTTAAGATCCGCGCATTACACGGGATGAACATTGTATATACTAATTATTTTACATAATATTGCTTATTTTACGTCTTTTTACAAATTATGCGATAGTAAAATAATAAATATATATTGAATAACTAGAGAAGTCAGTAAATATTACATATATAATTAAATTGGTGCGAGCACATAACTCAAAATAACCACTCTTGTTTATTTACAATTTTTGATAAATAAATTCAAACAATCACTTTAATTTATCTTATATGCTATATAATTAAATTTAAATAATATATATATATATATATATATATATATTAATACGGCTATCCACTAAATGAGATTTTATACTCTTATGATTTTATGATCATTTGTATTTTTTATAATAAAATATTTTAAATCACTTACAAAAAAATTCTCAAAATTCTCAATATGTAACATTTACTAATTTTAGTAATTGATAATCATTTTTAAAATTAAATGCAATGTTTGAAATCAAAATATTAAATTCTCAATATTTGTTCTAAGAATTTTTTTGAAATTAAATTATTTAGGTATACATAGTTTAATTTAACTATATGCAAATTTTTGAACTAAAAAAAAATTCAAAACATAATATAAAGGAAAAAAATTTTATTTTTATTTTATGGTTAATGTGATTGTTTAATTTATTTTAATAATGTCCCAGTGGAGAGTTTTTTTTCATGTTACGTTTTCCTCAAATTAGAAGCTATTAGAAATGTTGTTAGATAGGGGTGAATGATTGGCTACTCATTTGGGATTTTGTTAGGTATTTTGGGGTTTGGGGTATCGCATCATAAGGGTATAAAATCCGTTTGGGTGTTTTTATATTTTTGGGTATCTTTAGTTCGGGTAATTTCGATTGGGTTTGGGTTTTTGTATTTTCACAAAGTTATATAATTCTTGTAAAGAACAAATGATCAAGCCGAAAATTCATAATTTATAATCTTAGATCATGGAACTATTTCCCAAAAAAACATCCATATCTCGTTGATCGTGAATCCTTTAGCTCAAACACAAACAAAAAGAAAATCTTCAAAGATGAGTCATATGTGACTTCTTTTTCTTCATCCTCGATAGAGAGGAAGCTGAAGAGAAAAGTGTCTAGTTTGATTAATTTGAATGATTTTTTTTTGGATGGGATTTGAATCGTGAATATTGAAAATCTTAATTATCTGCATGAGTTCGGATGTAATGAAAGGCATGATAAGAGATATAAATTTAGGTTAATATATATAGATATGTTCGGATGACTTCAAGTAGTGCTTCAAGTTCAACTGAGTTGGGTTTGGGTATTCAAACTTGTTCAATACAAATTCGTTCTGATTTTTTGCTATTTTGGTTTGAATTTTAGCTTGAGTTTTATGGATCTGGTTCAAGTTTTGGGTATAATGGTGATGCCTTATTATTGGAAGATAGAAAAATGTAAGTAAAACAAAGAGGGACAAAATAGTTTGGACTACAAAGAAAGTAGTAATGGGCCTGAATAACGAATATCGAATTCCATTGGAGTGGACCAAAGCTGCGGAAATATAATTGAAGTGAGTAGAGAATATAATTGATTTGTACTTTCCACTCTCCCCACACTGGTCGCTCTGTGCTCTTCTTTAGTCCATCCTCAGCAAATCACCGACGAAGGAAGGAAAAGAAATGAGTGAGCGGAGGATGAAGAAGAGTGTGAACGGAGGAGCACCGGCGCAAACGAATCCGGATGATCGGAGATCTAGTGTTCCGGAGCTTGAAGCATCTCAAGCGGCGGTGAAGCGAGCTGTAATAAAGAGTGCTGATATGAAGGAGGATATGCAGAAGGATGCTATCGATATCGCTATCACCGTTAGAAACTCTTACTCTCTCTCTATATCTCCTTTTGATTTTAGGGATTTGTTGAGGTTTTAGGGGGTATAAGTGACACTGATTTGTGCGTGCCTGTGATGTCATATCTTGAGTTGGATTTGATCTTAGTGCGCTCATGTTTATTATTGATGATCTCAAGTACAGAACTAGATTCCGTTTCTTTGATAGCTTTATTGGTTAACTATGAGTCTCTCTGTTACAGAGGTTATTAGCTCAACTGAAACTTCCATGTCTTGAAGTATCTGCTGGAGTTGTTATCATGTATAGTTGCTAAATAAAGATTGTACATTTTCAGAATCTGGGTTTTACTTCTTTGTTGCAGGCATTTGAGAAGAACAGTGTGGAGAAGGATATAGCTGAGAATATAAAGAAAGAGTTTGACAAGAAACATGGTGCTACTTGGCACTGCATCGTTGGTCGCAACTTTGGTCTGTACTTACTTCTCTCTTCACTTAAGTTCGAATGAAAGTGTGATCTCTTAGTAACTCAATCTACCTCTAAGCTTCTCTCTTTCTTTGGCTCGTTTTTTGATTTTGCTGCTGTCTATTATCCTAGTCTGGTTTATAGAGTGAGTTAGATCAATTGTTTGGGGGTTTTTTTGTCCTAACTAACTCATTTTATGAAAGGTTGTTCTTCTTGCGTTTTAATGGTTTAGCATTGAGAAATGTATAGGTTTGGTCAGTGACATGCGTGTTTAAATGATTAAAGATTCTGGTACCAACTAGCTAGGGCTTGAAGTCCTCTGAAGGACCTAACTTAGTCTGGTACACACCGTTCTTGGATTCAACCAGTAGTCTTTGCGTCCTGTGCTAAATTTACACCTGTTATGAGTTTTGAACTTAAAACCAATTGTCTATAAGTGGATTGATACTAAACCCTTTTATGTATTAGTTAATTATTTTTCCAACTACCTGTCAGACTTTCATTCATTAACATCCTGTTCGCGCCCATAAGATGATTATCCAACAAACAATTGAGACATATGATAAAACCGTACTGGCAATTTATTGTATTCATAAGAATCTGATTGTTGCTCTACTTGTGTTCTTGCCTTAATGATTTTTACTCGTTTCTCTTCCCATAGGTTCTTATGTAACACACGAGACAAACCATTTCGTTTACTTCTACCTCGATCAAAAAGCTGTTCTGCTCTTCAAGTCCGGTTAAGAATTTGGAAACCAGGAAAGCTCCTCTCATCGTTGGAGATGTTAAATCGCATTATTATCTTCACGTTGTAGTTAGTTCCTTGTGTTTTACGTATGTATGTGGTCCTTTTTAAGGCTTTTCACCAACAAAACTGGATTATGTATATTCGATTTTAAAACTCAGTTTTCAGAAAATTGGATTTCCGGTTTGTGTGGGCTGCTTCTTCCTCAATTGATCAAAGTCAAAACAGTATAAAAAATTCTTAAAACATGTCTAAAAATAGGTTAAGCAAAAGTTCAGTTCTACTTCTCTACTATTAGGCTGCTCATGATTAACCATTGTCTCTTATGGTGGGTTTCACAGTCTTTTAGGGTGGAGTTTTTACTTTTGCTAAAATACGTTTCTTAATTTTTAACTAAGAATATTTAAGAACCATCTCTTAAATAGTACTACCTCCGTTTCATTTTAGTTGCCGTTCTAGTTTTTTCACGTAGATTAAGAAAACATTTAATTTTGCATATTTCTCATATAAAAATATCATTACCTATAAACCTAATCACATTTCAACCAATAAAAAAAATAAAATACTGTAAAAATTAATAAATTTTACATGGGTTGACGATCTATTTCCCCATGAGAACTATAATATATCACCAAATGTCTCTGAAACTATTACCTCTGTCTATTTTCCTCTGAGAGTAAAGTTTGAAACCTATTTTCCCCCAAATACATAGTTCGAGATTTATTTCTCCATAATAATCAAATAAGATGGTTTAATATCGGTTTATTGTTTTAAGTTAAACCGTAAGGCAATTAAGATTGATGGTTAACCAAATAAGATCCAATTAAGAAGATTTAAACCTGATTTATACCCGATTTAAGGTGGATCAGGTAAATCGGGTATAATTTGCGTTTAAATCATTCTTAATTTGATTATGTTAGGTTAACTATCAACTTTAAGTGATTTACAGTTTAACTTAAAACAGTAAACCGATATTAAACCGTCTAATTCGATTATTGTGGAGAAATAGATCTCGAACTATGTATTCAGGGGAAAATAGGTTTCGAACTTTACTCTCAGGGGAAAATAGACATATGTGATAGTTTTGGAGACATTTGGTGCTATATCATAGTTCTCATCGTCGACCCATTTTACATTGAAATCATAAAACGACACTTATTTTGAAACAAAGATTTTACTCTACAACGACATCTAAATTGAAATGGAGGTAGTAAGTGACACAAGAGACGTCTCTTACTCGAAAAGCGTAAAAAAAGAAAAAAATATCAAATCATAAGTTAAGAATCCCACCCTAAAAGACTGTGGTTAACCATGGCATTATGCCCTAAACTTTTTGCTTGAGTTTTGGTTGTTTTTTTGTGTGGACATTTTCATTTCATTTATTAGAATGAAGTACAATGGCCTTGTCAAGTGTATACCAGGATATTACATATTGTTGGTTATTAATCCTCGCTTTCTTAGCTAACTGATTCACAGTACTTATAAGGTTCCTAGGTACATAGAAGCTATATTGATTATTTGTAGCCAAGCATTTGATGTCTTGAATGTAAGAAAAAGCTTCTGATATCCTAACTTTGTGCGCTTGTTTGGCATACGAGTTAAGGCTCAAATTCCTTGTGACTTCCATAGAATCTCCTAGAAACGCTACCTTCTTATAGTTGAGTTTATGTATTTGTTGGATCGCACTCCACATAGCCATTGCTTTTGCTTTTAAGCTTGAATTAGTTGATTCCATTGTAGAGCTTCCTTGGAGTCTAGGTATGCCTTCTTTTCTAAACAAGGACCATCCTATACCCATCTTTTCAGATGGTGACTTCCAAGAGGCATCTACAATACAAAAGTATGCTGCATCTTGTGGGAGTATCTCGTCAATGGATCTTGGTTTGGGAACATGTTGCATCTGTGGTGCGGGGTCATCTTTCTCAGAAGCATCCTCCCAAACCTTCAAATCCATCAGAGCAGTATTTATGACATGAGTTATGTGTTCCCTTTTGTTCTCAAATACCAACTTGTCTCGCATTTTCCGAATTCTCCAACCAGTAAATATAGAGAGTTGAACTTGTCGATTAGGGATGTAGACTGAAACAAGCTATGGAGAAAGTCTAGGACTTAGATATTGTTGATCCAAAGGTTGCATTTTTCCATCGCAAGTGTCCATATCTCCCTTGATACTCTGCAGCGAATGATCAAATGATCAACAGATTTTGTTTCTTCCCCACATACTTGACAACCATTTTGTATTTTATATCCCCTAATATTACGGGAGATGTAAAGTAGTCGTAAGCTTACGACCACATTACAACTTCTTGGAGGTTCATTTGTCGTCGAGGTGCAACCAACTTATGACTCAATGTTATGTCTGCCTTACGACCACAAAATTTATGTTTCGTTTACGACTAGGTATATTAGTCATAATTGTACGACTACTTTACGACCAAAGTCTCTGGTCGTACGTTATGACCACAATACGTATAAATGTGTATTACGACTAGTGGTTAATGACCAAATGGATTTGGTAGTAATTTGGTCGTAAGGTTCCATTTACGATCAAATTACTACCAATTCCGTAGTCGTTATGTCCATGTATTCTTGTAGTGTTTTGAGTAACTCGGAGACCATCATTAAAGAACATTCCACCAAAAAAAATTAATCTTAGGAGGAACATTATTTTCCAGATTTTTCCAACAATTTATTACGCACTTGTGAGTTTGGAGAAGTAGGAACATGTATATTTTGATTCTCTGCATCTATCTCCTTCTGTAGATGATATCCACTTTTGACTGTATAGGCACCTGTTATTCCATAGCTCCATCTTAGTATATCTTGGCTCTCCGTACAACTTGGCCTTATAAGTAGAATCCTACTTACATGTATTCCTGAATTAGTCGTTTAATCTTTTCAATATCTCATGTTTTGGTTCCTGACATAAAGAGATCTTTAACCAGTAAGCCATGGTTAATTAAATCTCCAGGGCCTCTAGGATTCAATGTGGAAATACCAGGGAGCCAATTATCTTTCTAGACTCTTACTCTTTGACCATCACCTATGATCCATCTAGCTCCTTTTTGAATCAACGATTGAGTCTGAATAATACTTCTCCAAGCATAACTGGAAGTTTGGAAACTTTTAGAATCTAGAAAGCTAGCTTTCCTAAATTTTTTAGCTTTATAGATCCTGGCCAACAAAGATGAAGGGTTGTTGATTAGCCTCCAAGCTTGTTTTGCAAGCAAAGCTTTATTAAAAGCTAGCATGTCCCTAAATCCCAACCCTCCTTTTTTAGACAATGTTATTTTCTTCCAAGATATCTAAGATATTCCCTGCCTATATGTATTAGCCGACCACCAAAATCTATGCATAGATATAGTAATATCTCTTATCATGGCTTTAGGCAGCAGAAAACAAGACATAGTATACGTAGGTAAAGTTGTAATTACTAATCTTAAAAGTACTTTTTTACCTGTTGGGGAGAGAAACTTTGAATATAAATTTCAATCTTGTTTTTAATTCTCTCTGTGATGTATTGGAAGACTTCTCTTCTCCTTTTTGCTATTTTCTCGGGAAGTCCTAAGTATTTGCCAAAACTTCCAACTTTAACTATTCCAAAATCTTTCATTATTTGATTTTAAGTTTGTTGTGGAGTACCTTTTCCAAAGGAGATATCAAATTTGGAATAGTGAACTTCTTGACCTGATGCCCTCCGATAAACATTAAAGATATATTTCAGGTTCCAGGCTTCTTCTTCAATGGCTTTGCAAAAAAACTAATGAATCGTCTGCAAAAAGTAAATGGGAGATTGGAGGACCACTTCCTGAAGCTTTAAAACCACGTAGTCTCTGCTGGAGTACGTTCTGCTTGATCAATCTTGATAATACCTCAATACATAATATATAGAGATAAGATGAGATATGATCACCTTGTCTAAGTCCTCTCTGAGGCTTGATGCACTTTGTATGCTCCCCGTTTATCAAGACTGAGTATGATGCTGAAAGCCTGAAATGATACATCTCATTATCTAATTCCTCCATTTCTAGCAGAAACCCATTCTTTCCATAACTAAATCTACAAAGCACCACTCAACCCTATCAAACGCTTTAGCAATATCAAATTTAATTGCTATGAACTTATGCTTAAGATTCTTGGATTGAAAAGAATGTGTCACTTCATGGGCTATAAGGGCGTTATTTGTAATAAGCCTATCAGGAATAAATGTTGATTGGTTCTCAATAATAATGCAATTTAACCATGGTTTCAAACGCTCAGCCAATATCTTTGAGGTAATCTTATATGCAACATTGGCTAAGATAATAGGCCTATAATCCTTTATAGTGGCAGGGTTTTCTATTTTTGGAACTAAACAAATATGAGTTTGGTTTAACTTAGGGTCTAGCAAGCTATGCTGGAAGAAATACAAAAGATATTACCCCTGGCTTGATGGATTCCCAGTGATGTCGGTAGAAAGCTGCAGTCATACCATCAGGCATGGTGCCTTATCATGATTTAAATCAAATACCACATTTTAATCTCTTCTTTCGTTACATTACTAGTAGTTTTTCGATTGATTTCATCTGTGACAGTACGAGTAATACCTTCCATAAGGTGAAGATCAATGTAACTTCCATGAGTAGAGTAAATTTGGTTGAGCAAAGATTTCTTTGGCCCGCGTATATACTCTCCTTTTGTCATCTTGTATATGAACAATTTTGTTGTGGCTGCGTCTTTGCTTAGTTTTCGCATGGAAGTACCTGGTGTTTTTATCAGTTGCTTTTAACCAAAGGATGCGACTTTTTGTTCTCCAGTATTCCTCTTTCAACCTATATTGTATTGAGTTTTTAAATCTCCTAAGTGAGCATAATCAATGGTAGAAGCATCATAAGCTTTCTGAATTTCTTCTTTAAGATGGGAAATTAACTTCCCAACACTGATTGCTTCTCCATTAAGATAGGGCTATGCGGCATTTTCTGATGAGTGCATATATGTCTCCCTTCATTAGATTAGCATTCTCTTGTTGTCAAACTTCATCTACAGTTTTTTGAAAGTTTAGAGTAAGTCGCCATCTTGAGTCATATCTGAATGCCTTACCTATTTTCCACTTTTTATGATTCGTATCAAGCGGTAGTGGCATGTGATCAGAGCCAATCCAAGAGAGCAGATTTATAGTAGCCATTGGATACATTTCTAGCCAATCACAATTTGCCAAAACCCTATCAATTCTACTCATTATAGTATATTTAGATCTTCTACCAGTCCATGTAAATCTCCCTCCCATGCTCTTAATATCATGCATGCCTAAGATTGATAACATCTTAGTAAATAAAGAAAAGGAAGCAACAGACGTTGTAACTCCTCCTTGCTTTTCATCTTGTCGCTTTATATCATTAAAATCTCTGATCATCATCCGTGGCTTGTTCTGCAAAAACTCTGCATATTCTGATTTTATTAGTTCACACCACTGCTCATTTCTATACTTGGCAATAGGATTTTCATATATATATGATAACCAAAAAAGTGTTGGCATCATCATGTACCATTTTAGTATGATACAAAGAAGGGTTGTCCAAAAAACTAATCTTAAACCTATCATTCCAAAAGAAAGCGGCTCCTCCACTACTTCCCTTAGCTGACACTATAAAAGAGTTACAGTATCCTATATTTTTAGCTAGATCATGTACAAGACTATCTACAAGTTTCTACGAGAAGCATTATATCAGGATTGTTGGACTTCCTGATATCCTTGAGGTACGAAATTGTCAAGGGGATTCTTAAACCTTGACAATTCCAGTGTGAAAGCTTCATGGTTCCTTGAGTGCTTTGAGGAGAACCACTAAACCTTTGTTAGTGTGTTCTGTCTCAAGCCGCTTCGATGGAGTAACTGCTTCATCATGTGCGTTTTCTGTCTTCCTTCTGTTAGTTTCTTGCTCGTATTGTCTTATTTCTCATGTTTCATGTTGAATTTTTTGCATCGCATCTACTTGCCCTAGCTTGTGTTGCCTTCTATCTATATTAACATGCTCACTTCTTTTAGTCTCCGTGATAGTTTTCAATGCCGTATTAAATGCTTCCCCGGTCTCTCGTATTGTGTTGTATTCTCCTATAACAACATCAAGTTCTGTGGCAGGCAGATATGGGTTCATACCAATGTCCATGAGTTCGTACTTCCTTTGTTGCTGTTAAGATTTGGAGGAAACCTAAGTAGTATAATAGTTTCTCTCATCTTATTAACTTAGCCAAAAGGCTTATTTATACAAAGCACATAATTTGTCTAGCAAGTTCTTTACATAATAGAATAGGAAATCTAACTTATACCTTAATGCTAACTTTCCTAATAGTTACATGTAAATATATTCTTAGGTGATCTCGTTATCACCGAGATCTCCTAATACCCTCCCGTAAGCTCATACGTGGTAATACGTATGAGATTGGACAATCATCAAATCCTTTTTGATGGTGTTTATACCCCACCATAGGACCATCAATAACGTCTATACCTCGCCAAGATCATCAATTCAATGAAAAATACTGTAGTAGTTGTATATCTTCATCGTCTCATGCCACCAAGGCACCAAGTGAACTGAACGAACCCATTCGATCCATGCTCAAAGTCCACAGCAACATCAAATCATCATTCCATCGGATTCGTACCGTCGAAATCACTATTTTCAAACATCTTTAGGATCACCATCAGATTTGTAGTAGATAGATAGCCATTAGATCTGAGAAAAAACTACACATGCGAATATGAACGGACTGTCAATAATCCATGCTCATAATTCACAGTGTCATCAATCATACGTAGCCCTCTTTGTAGTATGAACCACGTATCTTCTATGTTTTTTTTTAAATAATTGAAAATAGTATAAAACCAAATAAAATCCAGTCAAAACACCATCAAAACCTTAAAGCAAAGGCGAATAGTAAAGCTCGTACATAAGATCCAAGAACGTAAACTTTTTTTTTAATAATTATCAAAATCAAAAATATTTAAAACCAACAAAACTAAAAATCAAAAATTTCCAACAAATAAGAATCAAAATCGAAGGAATAAGGTCAAAAGAAAAAATTGAGATAAAATGACCATAACCCACTAGGATTAGAATCGAAAACTTTGATACCATGTTAAGATTTGGAGGAAACCTAAGTCGTATAATAGTTTCTCTCATCTTATTAACTTAGCTAAGAGGCTTATTTATACAAAGTACATAACTTGTCAAGCAAGTTCTTTACATAATAGAATAGAAAATCTAACTTATACCTTAATGCTAACTTTCGTAATAGTTACATGTAAATATATTCTTAGGTGATGTCGTTATCACCGAGATCTCCTAATAGTTGCGACTGTGTGTAGCTTGGACATGTTTCAAAGTCATGTTTAAGGCTCCCATAGAGAGGACAAAACTTCTGAAGACCTATGTATCTGAAGTTTAGCTCTACTGGTTCCTTATCTTTCAATAAGTTCATTGTTCTTGTAAGTGTAATTACGTTGTCTACATCAAGACAGAACCTTTACCCATACTTTAGCTTTCCTATTGCCAGTTGGTTGTTCTAGGAATCTAGATTCTATTTTCTGTCCTAAATAACTTGTATCCAATATTAAAAAAAAAATCAGAAAATGGTATTACATCTTAGTTGAAGGGTTTCATATGTAAACAAATATAAGTTTGGGGACCGAAAGAGTAAATTCTGCTTTTAAAATTAGACGCAATGGCAAAGTTCAATTTCTCCTGGACTCCTACGATATAGACGGAGAGAAGGAGAAGGAAGAAGAAGAGAGTATTCGGTATCAGATCGGGACGGAGAAAATGTCAACTTCGATGATACAGAGGCTGTTCACGCAAGGCACCAAGATCGTCTGCGTCGGCCGTAACTACGCCGCACACGCCAAAGAACTAGGCAACGCCGTTCCGAAGGTTCTTCTCTCTCTCTCTCTCTCTTTCGATCACAACCCCTATCTCTCTGTAAATCCAATCGCATGCGTTCACAATCCATAAATTTCGATGTTGAATTGGTGAAACAGGAACCAGTTATATTCTTAAAGCCGACTTCGTCATACTTAGAGAATGGAGGAACGATTGAGATCCCACATCCTCTAGATTCACTTCATCACGAAGTGGAGCTCGCTTTAGTGATCGGAGAGAAGGCTAGAGATGTACCCGAGGCAACCGCCATGGATTACATTGGAGGTACTACTGTTTTCATTCTCTAAATTGTATACATGTATCATCTCTGCTTAAATTTTTGTTGGTTTTAAAGGATATGCGGTTGCTCTTGATATGACTGCTAGGGAACTCCAAGCTTCGGCCAAGGTACTGGAAACCCTATTTTACTTCATATCAATCGCTCTTGTTACCTTGTTTCTTGCTCTGGATTTACTGAAACATTGATCTTAGAACTCATTCTTTGATGAAATGTCTTTGATTAACCATCTTTTAAGACTGATTTCAACCACCATTTTCCATGGATGTGTGGTTTTGCATAGACAAAGATGCTTTTTTTATCATAGGAAGATATCTAGATATGTTGTTTTTGCGCTTAATTAAGCATTCATTGTGTTTAAAATTCTTGGCTCTTCAGGCATGTGGTCTCCCATGGACTCTTGCTAAAGGACAGGATACTTTCACTCCAATAAGCTCTGTTGTAAGTATTCTTCTGAAACCCTAAGATGATGCTAGTATATATATAGATTATATTTTAAAAAATGCTACTTTCTGTTTTCTGTAATGGGCCCATTTATTCCCGGTCTGATTGCAATATGACCAGATGGGTAGGAGTTTGACCAACCCTGTTGTGGTGAGTTTGTATCTAGTTGAGAGTTGAGACTAGAAAAGTCTCGCAGTGCTGGAGGTTTTTTAATTTCACAGCCAACTTGACATGATATCATATGCCTTTCTTGTTGAAAATTGTCACTAATTTTAAACTCCCAGTTTCAGTTTTATTTCTCTTGCTGTGTTGCAGCTGCCAAAGGCGATGGTGCATGATCCCGATAACCTAGAACTTTGGCTGAAGGTTTGTCTTCTCCACTGTCTTTGTCTTGTAGTCACTTTAAAAAGTTGTTTCCCTCGTTAAGTATCTGCAAAGACCAAACTGAATCCATTTTGTGAATAGGTTGATGGTGAAACAAGACAGAAGGGTTTGACAAAAGATATGATCTTCAAGGTCCCGTACCTCATCAGCTACATAAGTTCTATTATGACTCTTTACGAAGGAGATGTCATCTTGACAGGTATTTTACTTACAGTTTTCTGTGTGTTTTCCATGTTTAAAAACATCCAGAACCAAACTTTGGAGACAATGCATTCAAATCATAGGTACACCAGAAGGTGTTGGACCTGTAAAGATAGGACAGAAGATAACCGCAGGGATCACGGGTCTATCTGAAGTTCAGTTCGACGTTGATAGGCGTGTAAAGCCTATGAGCTAAGTGTTTTGTTGTGTTTCATCAAATTATGAAATTGTCAATCTCTTGTGTTTCCTTACACTTGAGAAGGGAGTATAAGTTTGCAAAACTAATCCATTTACAATATTTCATTAAACTATCTGATCTAGTTTTGAATTTGTCTTCTGGATTTATTTATATAATAAATGTTGATTATGAATATCTAAGCTTTTTTTTTGTAAATATCTAATTTAGGAGGGTATAGTGAGATTGATAAGTTTTATACTTTTATTATTCTTACAAACAACTCAAAATTGAGGATAAAACAAAAGATTATAATGATAGTTTTTTCCAGGAAATGGGTAGTTTGACAGTGACTTCTAAAAAAAAGTGAACAAATGAATTTTCCCGGGAAAATACCCATATATATTAGAAAGAATTAAATTTAAAATGGTGTTGATGTTTTCTTCGTCCTTTTGTGACTTGTACATATTAAATGATATTAAAGAAAGTTCCTGGCAAATCAGATAGAAAATTATTTATTTTCATGGAATCTGTCAGAATAAAGCAAAGTCTACTCTTCACCTTCCCTGTATCAAATCTTCTCCTTGAGGTCGACCCTTTCCAACCAAGAGACGAATCATTTCGAGCTTAACCCAAGAGAGAGAGAGAGAGATGGATGGTAGAGATGTTCTACTTACAGGCGAGACAGACAACTACGATGGCGTTACCGTAACAATGGAGGAACCAATGGATGCTGAGGTTTTCACCGAAAGGCTTAGGGCTTCGCTTTCCCATTGGAGACAAGAGGTCTTTACATCAATACCACTCTCAGATATCTATGGATTTGATTGGTCTGATAGTTGAAAGTCTGAGATTTTTTTTTTTTTAATTTTGCAGGGGAAGAAGGGGATTTGGATAAAGCTACCTCTTGGATTGGCTAATCTTGTGGAGCCTGCAGTTACTGTAAGAGATTTGTGATACAACTTTTCTTGTTTTGTTTGTTGACTTTTTGGTAAGAGATTTTTATTTGATGACTGATTCTGCAGGAAGGGTTTAGATATCACCACGCAGAGCCTTCTTACTTGATGCTTGTGTCTTGGATCTCTAACACTCCTGACACAATCCCAGCCAATGCTTCTCATATTGTAGGTGTTGGTGCTTTGGTCCTCAACAAAGACACCAGAGAAGTAATAAAAACCTTCTTTGAATCACACTCTCTCACACTTTAGCATTTTTTTGTCAATGATGTTGGTTTATGAAAAGACATTACTTTGACTAAAAGCAGATGAAACCAAATTGAATGAGCGCAGGTCCTCGTTGTCCAGGAAAAGAGCGGTTATTTCAAAGATAAAAACGTGTGGAAGCTGCCTACTGGTGTTGTCAACGAGGTGATTTTCGTCAGTTTTTTTTTCCTGTCATCTTTATTGCCCAAATAGGATATCTTCCTCTGTGTTTCTTAAGTGAATATTATAAAATCATAGTTAAAATTTATACTCCCTCTGTTTTTTAAAGAGTGTCATTTTGACATTTTTCACACAGATTAAGAAAGTTATTGGAATGCGTTATATTCTTATTAATTACACATATTCAATCAATAAGATTATTAGAAACTAAAATTATTTATAAAATCAATGCATTTACAATTAATATTCAGCTCAAAATTGCATTGGAATTCTAAAGTGACACTTTTTGTGTAACAAAAAAAAATGCTAAAGTGACACTTATTTAGAAACAGAGGGAGTATCAATTAAATTTTAATTTATAAAAAAATAGAAAACTAAACATTGAAAATGAGTTAATATATTTGAAAAAACAAATATAAAAGGGATTAAAATCATATTATGTGATTATATGGTGGATGGTGTTAGAGTTGATGTTCTTGCGATTGTGTATTTTGTTATATGAACACTTAAACACCATATAATAAAGTCTATATAAACATATGCTTAAAATTATTAAAAATAAAATATTATAGTTTTAATTTATAGACACTCGTTCTAACATAAATGTAAATATTTTTTATGGTTTCTATTAAAAGTTGCTCTTTACAAATATATTTAACATCACAAAATAAAGCTATAGCCCTAGTTCACAAATATAAAATCAAAATTAAAACTCTAACCCAGTAACAAAACTAAAAATGAAACTTATCTTAAATTATTTGTATCAGAAATTTAAATATTTTCATTTAATAACATGGAGAACACCGATTTGAATTCCCTTCTAAATCCAAAATTTTAGACTAATTAAAAAAATAATTAAAATAAATTATATACACTAATGTAAACATAAACTACATATAAAATTTTAAAATACATAAATAATAATTTATACAAAGAAATAATCTCAGTTTTCAAAGCGAAAATCAAAATCTAATATGATATTACACCACATCATCAAGACTTAAGTCAAAAGAGGTCATTACCACTCGCCAAAGTAAGTGAACGAGCCAAAATCTATTTTTAAATCTTATTTTTACTAAGTCGTTCAGTCATTCTGAGATAAATTCATTAGAGTTATTATGAACAAGTATTAGAGATAAGATAGCTAGATTTCCTATTTATGCACAAAGAATTGGATAGAAATGATAGATTTGCACTATAGGCAATTATAAATGTTTTGATCTTAACATCAAGTCTAACATACCACCCACCATATGTGGCAACGAGTTTTCACACCTTAGGCCAAGTCCTTCTTGTGAGTATATTTTGATCTTGAAACCTATCATAGGTTTATAAATGTGGTTTCTATCATGCATCATAGGTTTGATTCTGGCTAAGAATACCTCATTTTCCGTTACTAATTCGATTATCTATTTTCCCTTAATCAGTTCAGACAAAGGCCAACCAAACGGATTCAAATAAACCATTTAAACCCCTTAGCCAAATCGTAATTGTCCAGTACGCGACCAGGCTATCGGCCATGGTATGCGTTATTGGACAAGCCACTTGGCCATGGTCTGCGTTCTCGGACCGGTCACTTGGCCATTGTCCATCACTAGACCATAAGGATGAATTGATGTAGAAGAATTGAAGAAACTGTCAAGTATAGAAGAGTGAGAGATAACTGCTTCAATCGCTTGACCATATGATCAATCGGATTGATCACATGTTATGGTCGATAATAGGTCCATTTATTCACCTTTGACCAACCAATCTTCAAGTAACCGTTGGTGGTTGCTCTTCTCGCTTAATCGCTTTGGTCAACTCCCTTCTTCTCGACCAACCATCTCTCTTTCCGCGTTCTTATCCTTTTTGAGTTTTTAGGAATTTTTTCCTAAATAAATTGATGCCAAAATTCGTGCCTAAATCCGAGTATATATAGATTTCTTGGTCAACCACTTTATCAAGCTAAAAGCCACCTCTCGGCCAACCAAAGATACACAAGTCCATTCACATTCGTTCAGCTATAAACCATCTAACACCCCCCCCCCCCTTAACACACTTGGCATGTGCACCTAGGCTTGTTGTCAAACCTAGTAACCAACCTTGCTTAACCACCAACCTGTAACCGTCCAGCTTGGCCACTAACTCACTCCAACCAACCAATTGCCTCACACTCCATCCAACTGATTTGAGCTTTCCGGCAGTTCATCTAGTTGAGCTTGGATTTCCAGCTGATCCGGCTAGCTAAGCTTAGACTTAGTGAAACACCCGTCCCATAAATCTTTGGAAACCGATGGACAATTCTAAGTAAGGATTGAGTAAACTTTCATCAAGTAAACATAAGAAAATGCTATAACTTTATTAATAAAATCGAGTTTAATAACTGAAGACAATAAGCATAATGTTTTGTAAAAATTCCATAAACATAGAGTTTTAAACATGCCATCATCACACACAATCTAGCATGCAAAATGCTAAGACCGCGAAGAGCGTTTTTTATCTTTGAATAATCAATTTGAAGAACTAATAACAAACTTTCCATAAAAAACTTTACTAATGCGAAAACTAGAATATATGAATCCAAATCGCCACAACATAACAAACGAGTAGCATGAACTCACTTCCTCACCTTAGATGAATCTCAAGTTCAAAGACTCAGAACTTTTCTAGCTCTTTCCAGCGATATACCTCTTTGCTCCTCCTCGTTCTGTCCTTCTTCCAAACTTCTCTATCTTAAAATTGTTCTTGCTATGACTTTTCTCTAGGACTCGTTTGTGAGAAAAATGAGAGGGTCCCTTTATATAGCATTTCATGGTCTTTCACATCAAGCCGGAAACTTAAATTTATTTTCCTAAAATTTCCCTTAATTAATTTTTCTTCAGCTAAGTCTCATTCTTTCCAGACTTGGCCCTTTCGTTCAGAGCATGACATGCTTGTCTGATAGTCTTTCCGACTGACCGTTCATGTCCTCGTCCATAGTCTGTCTTGGCGATCCTAGCAAGATTCATCAGGGACATGACATATATAGTCTAAGATTGATGTTGATGTAGTAAGTTGGCTTATGAAGCCTCTCAGCAGATTTACTAGGAGTGTTGAGGGTCTATTATTAGTCAAGTCTATCTTGCTGCCACTAACGAGAGCTTTCCAAATCCACAGGGTGAGGATATATGCGCTGGAGTAGCTAGGGAAGTGGAAGAAGAAACTGGTGTATGTATTCTTGCTTTCAGATTTTCTCGAGGATTCTTTATTTACTTGTCACTTTTTTTTTTGTTTTTTGTTTTTACTTTAGATTGTTGCAGATTTTGAGGAAGTGTTGTCTTTCAGGTAAATTATGTTTTCATTGCCTTGGCAAACATTTGATCTGGCTTACGGCTTACTCCATCAGTTCCTGATTTTGGTTTATATTTCCTTTTACTCGTGTAGGCAAAGCCACAAAGCATTCTTGAAACAGAAAACAGATCTGTTTTTCCTGTGTGTCTTAACTCCACGCTCCTACGAAATCACTGAACAAAAATCTGAGATCTTGCAAGCTAAGGTAACTTTTCACTATTGATGAGCCAAGAAATTTTTTAAAACTACTATCGCTGCATGTACAGTGGATGCCGATCAAAGAATACGTAGAGCAGCCATGGAACCAGAAGAAGGAGATGTTCAAGATCATGGCTGACATCTGCCAGAAGAAGTGTGATGAAGACTACTTGGGATTCTCCACTGTGGAAACTAGAACAGGAACTGGTAAAAAGAGCTTTGTCTACTGTAATGCTGATCACGCCAAGAACCTAGTAGCAACGAGTGACCAGGCCTCCTCTTCTCTCTGATAACATTCTGTTGCATCTCAAGCACTTGTGTTTCTTTTTTTCCTTTGGCGTATTCTAATCTATTTTCAGTTATTACTCTCCAAAACATCTAAACCTTTATATTTCATGTTATTAATTCCCAGCTTTATATTTCATGTTATTTCTGGTTTTATCCGATTTAGTTGGATGCCCGGGCTTATTTATCCAATACAGGCTCTAAATTTGAATTGTCAGTGAACTAGATCATATATCACACAAATATTCTTGTTTTATTTGATCGTTCAGTGACGATTGTTTTTATGTAGTTTTGAAACGTTAAACATATAAGATAGATGATATAAAGTTAAAAGTGTAATGGAACAATTTAACAAAAAATTGAAAAACTATAAATAATAGATAAAGTTTTGTCACCATAGGCCAATTAAAATACTTATCTTATTTCATCTGAAAAATTTGATTTACTGGTCATGTCAATTTTAGTAATTGGATAATGTACATAAATTGTATCACTTATATACTAGCTGCACTAGTTATATTAGTTGTTAATATGTTTGGTTGGATGGGTTATATTAGTTGTATAAATTGAAGGAGAGAAAAAAGAAAAAGAAAATCTTGTGGATGTGGTTGAAAAACATATGAGATGCTCTAGTAGTTGAGGTTAATGAGGAAGTGGATCTAAGCCAAATGAGAAAAAAATCGTGTGCTTGTTGTTAAAGAAATGAGAAGGTGATCATATAGTTAAAATTAAGCTTTCATTGGTGTCACAATAATAATTTTACAGCTCATTGATCCATTCAGATTAATATCGGTTGTGTGAGATTTTTCTGAGACTATTTGGACTTTTCTAGATTAGTGTCCTCTCCCAATATTAATGGGCTTTGGCTCTATAACGACATCGTATGAGGTGGTTCCTGTCATTTAGAAGCTAGGGAATCAAATGTGTCTCACGAAGAATTAAAAAAAAAAGAACATAATATATGTATCATTGTATACGACAAATTAACAAGTTTGTATTTATGTTGTTTTTGGAGGTATTTTTTTTTGTTTCAAAAGTGTTATTCTACATTTTCATTATAATTTTATAAATTTTATTTAAAAAATAAAAACAAAAATATTATGGCTTCAAATGATAATGCAAAATATTGCATCACAGTTAACATTAACAAAAATCTCTACCTATATTTATATATTAGGTAATAATCCGCGCGCTTTGTGCGGGATAAGATTATTAATTTTGTTATTTAATAAGATAAAAAGACACTAAATCTGTTTAATCTAGATATCAGTTCAGTTTTAAGTTGATTTTTTGGGTTTTAATCTACTAAAATATAACTACCATTCTAAATCCATATTTATTTTGGTTTGTTGGTTAAAATGTTTGAGGTTTTTGATTTTTTTTGCTGATAACCAAAAACTATTATTATTTGTTTGGTTTCATGTTATATGAATTTTATACAGTCCTGATGTCAAACCAATGGTTTCATATTATAATTTCTAACTGCATTAAGAATCAAATCAAATCTAGATAATATATAGTTGAAGAAAAAAAATTATTAAGACAAACTATTTCATTACAATTTGGTCGATGGTGAAAAGAAACATTAAGAAAAGAATACTTCATCTTTCAAGAGAATTAGAATTTTCACTTGTGATGAATATTTAGTTATATAGGTGCTTACGTTAATGGGCACATGTATGCGCATGTAAAGTATATAAAGGTGGTTCATAAATATATAGAGATACCGTTAATTAACATTAAAATACATTTTTGTTCAAAATAACATATGAAAGATAAAATTATTAAGAAAATAAGTAAAAATAAAATAGACTTATACATTAGTAATTTTCTTTACAAATTATTATTTTTATATAGAACCTTTGTATAACCCGTGGAAGCATGCATGTGAGTTTTATATTGAAAAAAACCCGTAAAGTAGTACATAATGTGAACACAACTGAGAAATTCTGTACACGTGATATGTCACCATACTCATTCTCAAATCGCTGTGAGGCTACCACGTGACAAACATAGTGTGAGCACATTAATATTAAATGTTTCTCTTTTAATATAAGGGATCTATACGTTTTTGTTGCTATTATAATCTTTTTTTAAAACACTGAATTGCATTTGAAGACACCATTAAAAAGCTTAAATAGTAGACATGATTCTTAAGTATGCCTTTGAACTGCTGGTTAGTATAGGTAAAAGGATACAATCTGCCCTAGCACGGTTTTGTGGGATGGACCAGACAACAAAAGGAAGATGAGTTGGGTGACATGGAACAGACTAACCAAATCAAAATCTCAGAAAGGACTAGGTTTTAGGGATATACAACTATTCAGTCAGGCACTATTAGCAAAGATCATCTGGAGAATTATCACAATACTGAATTGTCTACTAGCAAGAATCCCTAGAGGATAATATTGCCACAAACAAAATTTACTAGAGGTGGAGCTACCCTCAGTTTGTTCACACAGCTGGAGGAGAATACTACATGGCATGAACTTACTACGGGAAAATCTGGGCAAGGCCATTGGGAATGGCCTATCAATAAATGTATGGAAGGACTCCTCGATATCACTCGATGAACAAATCAAACCATTTGGGCCTGTACAGGAAGAAGCTTTAGACCTACGAGTGTCTGACTTGCTTACTGAGGACCTCAAGTGGAACAAGCAAAGAATTGAAAGATTTTTACCTGAGTTTACAAAGCTAATTCAGTGCCTCAAACCTAGACAAAGAAGAGTAGAAGACATCTACATATAGCAACCTCTTCCATCGGGTATCTACTCTACACGATCAAGGTATAATTCAGTGGCAAACCTCACTCAAGAACCCAATGTTAGTAGACCTATCGAAGAATTTAATTGGATGTATGGTCAACCTCATGTTCACCCAAGATGAAAGTCTTCCTCTGGTCTATCATCCAAGGTGCCTTGTCCCTAGGAGAGAACCTACAAAGAAGAGAAATCAGTACATATGTCATATCCCCGAGATGTAACGATATTGAATCTCCTATTCATATTTTTTTCCTTTGTCTGTTTGCGAGAAAGGTCTGGAGTAATTTACCTCTAAGAGAAGTAATTCACATATCTGCCACATATGACTTCAACTCAGCAGTGGTCCGGTTTTGCTCAACTACTTATCTACCACCTACTGAAGTGTCAAACACCATCTTTCTGTTGGTGTGTTGGTATATTTGGAAGGAACATAACTCACTCATCTTTGAAGGAAAAAGCGCACAACCTGAAGATGTAGAAACAAAAGGTATAACGATAGCAAGAGAAAGGAATAAGCACAATCTTCAGAAGCTAAAGGTTAGAGGACTCATGAAACTTCACAGATCAATATAATCAAGGATTCACCTCAACCAAATCTTCAAATCTTCGTTTGCAAAACAGATGCATCGTGGGACGCGACTCAATACAAGGCGGCCCTCGCTTGGATCTTAATCAGAGTATCATGTACGCATGGAGGAAAAGATCATCGATCCAAAACTTTGTCAATTCGTTCGTTGGTCGCTGAAGCTCTAGCAAACATGCAAGGACTTTATAACGCTGCAAATCAAGGGATCTCGAATCTGTGGATTTGTTCCAATAATCTAACGCTCATTGGAGCAATCAACAACAAGACACATAAAAAGTAATTGCTGGGAATCATCAAAGACATCCACGATTTATCATATGCATTTGTTTCAATCGCTTTTTTCATATTGCTAGGGAGAACAACGAAAAGGCGAATGCTTTGGCAAAAGTTGTACTCAGAAACTCTTGTTTGTAATGGATCCCTCTTGGGCTGGGCCTTTAGGCTCTTTTTATTAAAGTATTTATGTGACAAAAAAAAGCTAGGGAGACTATGTCTGCAAGAACTCTTTAGAGTTATGACGGTCCCCGTTCTTGATTGATGGCTCCAATGAGCTCTTGGAAGATTGACTGAAACCAAATGTGTGTTATGTTGAAGGTTTATGCATGCATCAGAGCATCGCAGGTTGCTAGCGCTTCCACGAGAAGAGGAGAGGAGACATGCAGATGGAGTCGAGATCCTTGGTCGAGTTCTGATGATCTTAAAGCAGTGAAGATTCATCCAAGTCATGCCGATAGGGTTTTTGCTTTCCATGCCGCATCCGTTCTACAAATCGTTGGTGAGAGATCGTCTTGGAACGGTGGTAACGAGAACGGTGGAGGCATATATATAATCGGTTTGATTTGCGCTCGTACTCACTCTCGGGCAGAGGATATGGCTCTAGTGATGACGTCCTGAATCGTTGATTGCATATTTGGAAGATCAGAAAGTTTCGGGCACACCAGATTGTCCAGCAAATCCACAAAAACAAATTGATCAAGATTTCATAGGGTGGGAGAGTGATCCATGATTTAGATTCCTCGAGGGTTGACTTGAAGTAAACCCATTGAGAAGATTCTAAATTATCACACCAAGGTCCAAGATTCCACATCTCTTCGGCGAATCGACAGTGTAGGACCATGTGTAGAGTTTCCGGTTCATCACACTGGCAAGAAGCTGGTGAGATCCATTATACCTCTTCTCTAAAGGTTCTCAATAGTAGGGATAGCTTCATTTGCAACTTTCTAGATAAACATCTTTAGTTTAAGGTGGAGTTTAGTATACTAGATTGACTTCTTCCAATTGAAATTTGGTTGGTTGTTTCGTATCTTACCATTTAGAGCGTATATGTATGAAAGGAAAATATTGTTTTATTAAAATTATTTTGTTTAGTGTGTTTCAAATTTAAATCATTCAAACATTCGCTTCTATGTAATTTATTTTACAGTTCAATAATTTTTTTTCCAACATATGTCATTTCATTTTCAAAAAAGCCAAAAATTACATAGTTCTAATTTTTTGTTCTTGCTTCCTTAGCTAAAACATCTACATCAGCTAAAAACGACCAAGACATAAAGTGGAAGGTGAAACTAGAAGATCTTGAAATGTTGTAGATGTCGTGTATTATAGAGGAAGCCTCCGTTACTTTAGTATAGAACTGATTTAACTCATCTATCAGACGCTTACAATCACATATAAAAGACACATTCTCATACCACAAGCTCTTGATTTATCGGACTAGCATTAACAATGTCATTGCCTCATCTTCTAAGGTTGTATTTGTTGGCTTGATAGAAGAGGAATCATGAGCTTTTGGATGCCTTCTTTACTATGTAAGGACCATCCTATACCTGCTACCTTTTTTCACTCTTCCAGGAAGCATCAACTAGGCAATATAAGATTGTTAATGTCAGAAGTACCTCATTTATGCTTTCAGTTTGGTTCCTCTGCGTTCTGGTACTTTGCTCTTGAGAATCTTCACTGTCCATTGCGTCTTTCCAACTCTGATTCTCTCTTATTGTTGCGTGTATAACTTTTTGAATGTGCTCTCTTTTATGATGGAATAATATATTGTTCCTCATTTTCCATATATTCCATCCTGCAAAACAATTCAGAAGTTCTCTCATGTCCTGTTTGGCACATTCCAGCAAAGAATTAATATTCGCAATCAAGTTATTAGAGGAGCTAGTAGACACATGAAATCGAGTAGGAATCATCTCTCAAATTTCTTTGGCAACTCACATTCAAACATCATACGGTTGAGAGTCTCAATGCTCTCTCCACATGTTGGGCATGTATTATCTATTGAAATTCCTCTCTTCCGCATATTATTCATCACAACAAGACTATATGAGCTACTCTCTACCAGATTTTTTTTTTTAATTTTGGAGGAATTTTTAGTTTCCATATGTTTGAGCAACATTTCTTGACTTCCTCCGAAATCATTCTTTAATTTGAATGGGAGCCGTGATCTTCAATCTCACATTGTAAATGATATCATGTCTTAACACTATAGTTTCCATCCTTAGTGTATGACCATACTAGAGTGTCATGATTACATATTTGGCTTGGTCGAATATTTAACGCATAGTTGGCATCAAGACCAGTAAGGAGGTCTCTAACCAGCTGGGTATTCCATACTTTATTATTTTCTTCGAGTAAATCGTTGACTCTGAGATGAGGATGAGTAGCTGATCCAGGTTCAGTAGCAAGAGATGATATCTTGGTTTTAATCCAATTATCCTCCCACACCCAAATATCTTTCTCATTACCTACAATCCATTTACTTCCACGTTTTAATAACTTCTGGCTTTGAATGATACTTCGCTATCCACAACTTGATGTAGTGTAGGTTTTAGCTTGCAAAGAATTTGAATGACGATAGTATTTAGCTTTTATAACTCTAGCCAGAAGAGATTCATTTTGCTTCATCAGTCTCCATCCTTGCTTTGCTAACAAGGCTATATTAAAATTTTCCATATCTCTTATCCCTAAATCCCCATCCCTTTTAGACTTAATGATTTTATTCCATCCTATCCAAGGGATCTTATGCTTGTCCTTGATAGAAGTCCACCAAAAGGTTCTCATATAAGAAGTAATTTCTTTGAGGAAACCTTTTGGTAATAAAAAACATGACATATCATAAGTAGGAAGAGCTGTAACAACCACTTTTAAGAGTACTTCTTTCCCAGCTTGGGACAGAAACCTATTGTACCAACTATCTAGCTTATTTTCTATCTTTTATTTTAAATATTCAAAAGCTTATTTTCTCTTACGTCCTATACGTTTTAGTAATCCTAGATACCTTCCACAACCCCCAATTTAATTGATCCCCATTACTTCTTTTAGTTGTTGCTGGTTAGTTGACGAAATACCTTTGGAGAAAGTGATGGATGATTTAGTATAATTTGCTTCCTGACCCGATGCTTTTTGATAGAGGTTCAATATTTCCTTTAGTTGCCTACACTCCTTCACTGTTGCTCTACAGAAAACAAGAGAGACATCAGCAAAAAATAAACGAGATATTGTTGGGCCACCTTGAGAGGCTTTATACCCATGAAGTTTCTGGTCGTGAATGGCTCTTTTTATAAGTTGAGAGTCCCTATGTACATATAATGTAAAGATAAGGTGACATGGGATCTCTTTGTCGAATTCCGCGTTGAGGTTTAATTATATCAGTGGGCTCACCATTTATGAGAATGGAATATGATACAGTCGACAAGCAATTGTAAATCGATTGACACCAAGTATCACAAATTCCATTCTTCTCATTATTTGATCTATAAACTTTCATTCGACCTTATCAAAATCTTTGGAGATATCTAGCTTAAGAGCCATAAATTTACTTTTAAGGTAGTGGATAGAGAATGCATCAACTCATGGGCAATGAGAACATTATCACTTATCAGCCTTCCAAGGATAAACGCTGATTGGTTTTCAGATATGGCAGTGAAGATAGGGTTGAAGTCTCCCAGCTAAGATCTTAGAAATAATTTTATATGCTACATTGGAGAGACTTATTGGCCTATAATCCCTAATAGTATAGGGAGAGTCTATTTTAGGGATAAGGCAAACGTGTGTTTGGTTAGCTTGGGGTCAAGGTGATTCTGATCAAAAAAATATTTTACATAAGAAAACACACCTTGCTTGATGTTTTTCTAGTGATGCTTATAAATTCCTGAATTCATGCCATCAGGCCCCGGTTATTTATCCGGATTTATTGCAAAGGCAGCAACTTCTATCTCCTTCTTTGTGACTCATGCAGTTAAATTTGTATTCATGTCCTCATATATAGTCACAGGAATACCTCGCAAAAGATTTTCATTAATAACACACCCTTCACTAGTAAATAATCTCTTAAAATAAATCATAATTTTTTTCTCTAATATCAGTTGTCTTTCTCTTGGTATCTCCATAATCATCTTTTAAATGGATGATTCTATTCTGACTCAGCCGTTGCTTAGTTTTAGAGTGAAAGAATTTGTTGTTTCTATACATGCCTTGATCCATTGAATACAGCTTTTAGTTCTCCAATATTCCTCCTCCATCCTATATTGCAAGTTGAGTTCAGTCTTGAGGATGTTGAGGGCAGCATAGTCTATCGTGGAGCTTTGATACATCTGTTGATCTGCTCCTTCAGCTGATTGATCCTCTTCATTGTATTAGTCTGGTTTTGACTTCTCCATCTCGACAAAGTCCTTTTGCATTCTCAATGACCCTATGAAAATCCTTAGAAGGAATATTTACACATTCATTAGTCCAAACATCCTTAATAATTCTTCTAACTTCAGGATCGAACCTCCATCTGTTATCATATCAAAATAGACTATGCTTGTTTATTTTGATATCTTCAGTACATACTAACAAGGGTCTATGGTCTGATTCTATCCATGGTAATAGCTTAACGTGAACAGTTGGGTACATATCTAGCCAGTCACAATTTACCATTGCTCGATCTATACACGACTTGATATGATAATGAGCTCTATTTCCTACCCATGTAAATTATCCTCCTGTACTTTTTAAATCATTTAATCTAGAGATAGAGATCAGTGACCTGAATAAGGAGAAAGAAGCTTCTGGTCATAGAAGACCCCCTTATTTTCATCATTGCTCTTGATCTCATTAAAATCCCCAAGAATGAGTCTTGGCCTATGCTGGTTGAAACCTGCAGAAACGTCTCTAATAATATGTTTCCATAAGATCTTTCTATATTTAACTTTTGGATTTCTATATATATAAGACATGCAAAAGAGTTTACTTCCATATTCCACATACATATCAGTCATGTTCATAGATGAGTTTCTCAAAAAGTGAATTTTAAGCTCATTTTTCTAACCCCTCCACTACTTCCTCTAGCAGAGATACCAAAAGATTGGTTATATCCTAAGTCTTTAGCTAAGCTATTTACAAAAGTATCTACATGCTTACTTACGAGGAGTGTGATATCAAGATTATGAGTTTTCCTAATATATTTTAGATGCGGAATTGTCAAGGGACTCTCCAACCCTTGGAAATTCCAGTGCAAGATCCTTATGGCTTCTGTGGTGGTTTGTGGAGAACCACCAAACCCTGATTTTCGTCAGGATGAGGCTGCTCTAACATAATCCATCTTACCGGATTTTGCTGATCTTCTGTATCAGTTTCTTCAAGGGTCTTCTGTTTTGTTCCTTGATCACATACTTGACAAGCTTCCTTATTCTGTGAGGATGTTACTATAATGAAGCCTGCTATCTTTTCCTGGGATATCTGCACCAGCAACCATAGGTATAGAGGAGTCCATCTCCATGTGTGTTGTTTTGTCTGCTTCTGGTGTTCCTCCTTTCTCCTTTAGTGCTAGATATTTAGTGATTGCATCATGTCTTTCTTCTGCTGTAACAAGCAGGATGGTCCCTTTGTCCATCAAATCCAACTTTTGTTGAGATAAAAGCGATGATTAAGTGCAATACTCGTACTCATGCCTAAGGCTCCCACATGTAATACAAATTTTTTGAAGTCCATTGTAGTGGAAGTCTAATTCTACAGGAGATTCATCCGCAAATATCTCCACTTCTTTGGTTAAATTAATAACATCATCTATATCAGATCTTACTTTAACCCAAACTTCAGCTTCCTTCGTGTTTTTTTTGGCTCAAGAATTGATACTTCTTCAACATGTCCAAACTTAGAGCCAATACTCCCGACAATTTCTGGTCTTTTATATGTGTCTAGAAGCTTGAGGATCTTAATTTTGAAGGGGATATACTGGAGAAAATCTGATTGACTACGATTCGCCCACTTATCCAAAGCTACCAACCATCCTCTATAATTATATGAAGCTTTGTCGAGAACTTTCAGCAAGTGTTGCTCTGAATTGAAATAAAAGTTTACCGTACCATCATCATTCACTTGCGATTCAACTTTTACAACTAGCTGCCACGCCTTCGGAAGAGTGACCTTTATACCGGCGGGGTTCTGATGTTATGGGTTAAGACCTTTTGCTACTAGACAGAGTCAGATGATCCTTTTGAAATTGCCTCTGCATTTCTTCATGCACGGACCATCTTTCCTTGTTCGCCCCAAGCTTCAATCCTTGCATCGCCTTCCAAATCTCCTTAATATAATCTTCTTGTTGATAAAAGATTTGATTTGGATCTGGATTTTCATCTTCATTTTGCATGATTGGATGATTGATTTTTAGAAATCGATTAAGATTTGATGAAAGTTGAGTTTTCTCCGAGAGAGGTTTTTCGAATCGCCTAGCGGAGAGAGAAGTTGTACCCAGTTCAATAATTAATCTTCACATACATAACAAAATAATTGTGAACAAAAAATGATCCACCAAAGGCAATCATTACCACCCACATCTAAGGGGTGGATGGAAGCTTTAAAGTATGGGGTCACGTGTGCCCTGCTATTTTTTATTTTTATATAATTTAAATAAATTTGACCAATGTTCTTATTTAAATATGTTTTGGATATTTTTTTATATTGTGTCTCTAATTAAAAAGATTTATGCATACACTCTTGCCTACATACAACAATATAAACAAATATCAAGCTATAGATTACATACTAACAAGATATCAATTTGTGTTATGCCTTCGTTACTTAACCATTTAATATGTTACTTAACCATTTAAAATTATGAATACCTAATCATATCCATCTTAGTTTCATATTTCACCAGTTTGGCCTCGATGGCCACCTTACTATCCAAATGATTCCATACGGCTTTGAAACTCATCAACGCAAAAGCCACTATATGATCTAAAATGTTAGAGTCTGGTATCACCCCGTTCCAGATCTAGTCCAATATCTTAACTCAAACAAGGTAAAACCCAAACCAAGTGTTATCAAAGCCTAGGAAAAAACAATAAACCCACAAAGGTTAAAACCTACTCCGAACTAGAAGAGTGTCGAAGACAAAGCTCATCTAATCAAAGAAGAATGTAAAGCAATCAAAGACATTAAACACTATTGTAAAGGCACATGAACCATGCCGTAGTACGATTCACCTCCAAAAATCTATAAAAATAAGGAGACAAGCCAAGAGAAAGGAATCTTTTTCATATCTAAACTATACTTTCAATACATTCACTCTCTTGTACTCAGACACCCCTTGTATTCATTAGCCATTCCCTGCTTTATTCTCAATAAAACATACATTTACCAGAGTTTCTTGTAACCCAAACTATTATCTATTAAATTTGTAGAAAATTTTCCATAAACTAAATGATTTTAGATTCCAACACAAAGATTTCATAAGGCTCTGGATCGATCCAAAGGCCACCATATGACCCTAAATATCACATTTGCTCTTTTTAATAAGGCAATGAGCGGCTGAGTGATTTCATGATCCAACACAAAGATTTCATAAGGTTCTGAATCGACCCAAAAGCCACCGTATAACCCCAAAGATCACATTTGCTCTTTCTATCTATTTCATTTCTTAATCGACTTAGCATTTAATGATTTTTTATGTTCTTTTGTTTTAAAATCAATAATGTCATAACTAAAACAAAGCAATTTTCATAAACAATTAACTTAATAATGTCATCATCAAACATGCTCTAGACTAAAAACATAAATAACTTTCTATGAATCCTAGATATTCATCTTCATAGACTAAAAGAGGACTTTTCATAAACATCAAAATAAAAAGATGAATATAAATAATTCGGACACTTCACATTATCATGAGTTGCATCCTCATTTTAGTTGATCTGGAAGATTGACGACTTTGAACTCTCTAGTGTTTTTTTCTGCAAAGATTCCAGACTTTTCTCATCTTTCAATCTTCATTTTCTAACCTCTTTGACTAACTCATGTTTTTATAAGTTATCCATGGAAATCTATTTTTAGTTAAGGGAAGTAATAGTTTAAGAGCTCTTTTATTGACATTTATAGATTTGCTCACCAAATTGATCACTTATGTTGTTGTCTTATTTGGCTTGATCATCTTACTCACTAAGTCATGATTCATAATTTACAAGATATTTCACATTTTATTCCGGCATGCTCTGTTCTTTTTAGTTTTCTAACGTCCTCCTCCCTCCACGGTCTAACAAATCGGAAGTTTTTCAGTTTACCTATAATTCATTAAATGAATTTGTTGTTAAGTCGTTTTCAGATTCAGTGGGTCACATAATTCATGTCACAAAATGAATTCAAATACTCAGAGTTTTAATACTAAATACAATATAATCTTTATTAATAACTCAACGATTATAAGTTTAAAAAAAATTAAAATTCAATCATTCTTATATAAAACCTTTCATGAAACATCTCGTTTAAGTTAAAACTATTTCACTTTTAGATCGTTACAGATTTTCTCATTTGTTTGATATATTTTTTCATAATGAAAAAAATAGGAGAGATGCTCTGAACATAGACCTAGAGACTTGAAAAAAAAGTAATTTTGACAACCTTTATAATTGAATTTTTTTTTTAACTTTTTGTAAAAAGATGTATCTTTGTTACTACTTTGGTCAGAAGGAAAAGGAAAAGATAATGATATCCGAATGCGTAATAGTTAAGCTGAACTCAATCCTCTTTTTGTCAATCAATATATTATATGGTTTGTATAAATTTCTATATTTCGGCTGATCAATTTTTGAATTCAATTATTTTTCTTTATTTAATTTATCTAAAAGAAAAAGACAAATAAAAAAAAGTTTTCTTAGGTTTTCAAAGTAAAATCGCGAGTATTAAAATAGAATCACAAGTTTTTATATTGTTTTCATAAAAACATTTTCAAATACATTTCCAAAAAAAATCTATTTCAAAACTTTTTCGAAACATAAAACGGGCTATCAAGAGAGTTTTCATGCAAGTTAGAGCATGTCTATCAAAGGGTTTTTAGGGAGTTCTTAACCCAAAAAGTGGAGGATCTCATCACTTTTCCTAATAATCCGTCTCTAAAAATTTTTAATTAAGAAATGTCTCTGGCACTGTTTACGACACGTGACGGTTCGCGATTGGGTTATTTTTTTTTTTAGTTTAGAGAAAAAGAAAAAAAGCAAATTGAGAACCCATAGGAATTCTTATAGATGGATGATCTTAGGTTTTATACACATACATCATTCATTATGGATTATGATCATTTTTTATATATCAAACATTTAAAGGAAAAAAGTTGAAAGCGTACCCTCTCAAAGATTGAAAACACACAAAACCTCAAAATAAAATCTCACTAAAAACAACAAAGAAACCATCAATGAAAGCGTCAATAAGTAAATGGTCAACGTTGGCGTCTTCAAATTCCTATGTCCCAAGAAACCATCTCTCTTTCTTTTCTCTAATAACACTCGCCATTACTAACAAAACCGCAAAAGCTTTATTTCCTTTCACCCAACTCTCTCTCTCGATTCTCACTCCGGATCCGAAAGCATGAGTTTTAGAGACCCGAATCCAATAACTAGCACACCCGGATCCTTCTCGGATCCTGCCGGCTTCGCTATTAACACCAGAATCATGCTCACCGCTGTACTCATAATCCTATTCTTCCTCATTCTCATGGTCTCTCTCCACCTCTACTCTCGCTGCTACCTCCACCGCTCTCGCCGTTTCCATCTCCGCCGCTTAAACCGCACTAGACGCGCCGCCGCCGCTATGACCTTCTTCGCCGATCCTTCCTCCGCCGCCGTGGTCACCACCACTCGCGGTCTGGACCCCTCCGTCATCAAATCTCTTCCCACTTTCACGTTCTCCGCCGCAACCGCCTCGGACGCCGCGACCGAGTGCGCGGTTTGCCTCTCGGAGTTTGAGGAGAGCGAACCGGGTCGGGTTTTGCCCAATTGCAAGCACGCGTTTCATGTTGAGTGCATTGATATGTGGTTTCATTCTCATTCTTCTTGTCCTCTTTGTCGATCGCTCGTCGAACCTGTGGCCGGCGTAGTAATATCTCCGGCGGAGGAAGTCGCGATATCGATTCTTGACCCGGTTTTCGGTGACGGCGTTATAGCAGCTGGGACTTCCGATCGTGAAGATTCCAGGGGAAAACGGGCGGAGAGTAGGAATCTCGGAGAATCGGAGAGCGAGTTGACTCGGAGTCACTCGTTTAAGTCACGGGTGACATCTTCCGGCGATATTTAGCATGCCGGAGAAGGGACTCGTTGACTTTAAGACACTCAATGTTACCGCCACGTGGACGAGTATGATTTGTCTGAAGTTTCGTTGTTTAGAGTTAAAATGCAGAGATAAAAAATAATTCTTCGTTACTTTTCGTTTCCAAAAAGGGTTAAATTAGATTTCGTTGTTTAATGAGTTCGGAGGACACGTGACGTAATGTGAATTGTCTTTGTTTGGACATTTAAAGTTTTACTACTATTTGAACAGAGAGACACATCGTAAAATACATTACCAACAGAAAAAAAAAGTAAATTCCGTGTCAAAATTGGCAAAAGAAAAACGATTTTGCCAGACTAATGTTATAAACGGTTGATACTTGAAGCCATAAACGATTTTAATGAGAAATCGTCTCTAATGCCTTCAGGTGAAAAATTTAAAGCTAAAATATCTCTATTTTTTTCTTTTAATTTTATATATCAAATGAAAAATCATAAAATTTAACTCGAAACGTCAATATTTTTTATTTGATTTATAGAATTTGATAAAAATATTTCAAAAATCAAAAAATAGTTTTTTCATATTTTTCCGAAAATCATCAAAATATGATTAAAAATAATTTTAAAATATTTTTTTTTTCGAATTTGAAACATATAGAATTTAAATATTTACCCATGGGTTCACTGATCCATAAGGGAGGGGTTTGGGTTTAGTTTTGATCGCTTTAGAATGATTTATTTGGGGTTTTCATTTAATGGGGAAGGATATGAAGATTAGTGGAAGGTATAAGAATTTTAAATTTTTTACCCGAGGGCATTAGAGATGATGGCTCGATTTTAATCTAGAAAAAGGAACGATATTACATTGAGTTGAACCGAGACTTGGAACTTACAACAGACAACCACTAACAAATGTCTACTTCTAGAGAACTGAGACTATGTTTAGTTTTGGAGAACTGAGAGAGTAACCGAAGGCGTACCTGCCCAATCATCAATAACATCTACTTCGGAAAACCTCTCGAGTAATTCCAAAAAAGCTAAAACTTCACAGGCAGCAAGATAAAGAGACATAGGCATAAAAGGATATGACCTTTCTCTTACCTTAGAGAGAGAATGCTCTCCGCCCCTCTTACCAAACCCAGATCATTCAAACTTCAAAGGGGAGAGATTGTGTTGTGTTTCTTTGTTGTAACTAATATACTACATCCGTTTCATTAAAATACAGTTTTAGAAAGAAAAAAATTGTTTCAAAAAAATAAATTTTTGTGTTTTATGAAAATATTGTAATATTCAAAAAAAATAATTGACTCTATTGAATTACTATGGTCAAAAATTATTGAAAATTGAAGATTAAAAAGTGATATATTTATTATAGTGATAGTGATTCAATGTGTTTTTTTAATATATGTGAAAACATCAAAAAATCTATATCCCCTAGTCCCCTAGACATTATTTGTGAAGTGATTTGTATATGTGTCACTACCACATTCACTTTCAACAAAAAAAAGATGACATGTCTTGGAGAAAATATGACTTGGCACTAGCCTAATTGTGACATGTACAAATTTCCTTATAAAATTATTTTGTTTTTGTTAAAAAAATTTAAATATGGTAATAACTATTAACTCATATATTTTCATTAATGTAAACTTTCTATATAAGTATTCATTTTGGTAAGACTATTAAAATATATTAATTACTAATAATTCATATATAATTATTAAATTAATGTATAGATCATATTAATAAAAATAAGATAAATATAATTATGAAAATTATTTATGTCAACTTATATATCATATTTTCTATAGATATATACAATGTAGTAAAAATAATTAGAAGTATTCAAGTCAAATACATAACTAAAGCAACACTAATCAAATAATTTTTTTGATAATCAAATTAGTAACATTTTACTTCTTGGTTCATTTTATTACTTAAAACTGATTTTTCTCAATTTAACATACCTTAACTATAACAAACAAAATCCAAAATGTATTATTATTTATATTATATATATATATAACTAGGTGATCAAAGATAGATTTAAAATAATTATTATAAATAATATAAGTAATTTTTATTTTTATATATAATTTTAATTTTATTTAAATTTAAATAAAATCAGAATTAAATAGTTAAATAAAATAAAAGCATAAGATTAAAAAATTATGTTTATGATCTTTTCAAACTATTTAATTTAAAATATAATTATGATGATGTCTAAATATAAATTATATTTTAAATAAAATATATTTTAAATAATTATTTCTGCGCATGGCGCAGGAAAACACCTAGTTTATGAAATATATGAAGTATTTTCTTCTATATGGTTTATTCCCTTCTTTGTTATTATCTTCTTTGTTTTCTCTCTTTGCTCCCGACTCTTGATTTTAAAGAGAGAAGAAGAGAAGTTTTGTATTTTGTTATTTGTTTCTTCGATCTAAGAATTGATCGATTTTGTCGTGTTCAACTCAAATTAAAAAGTTCTATTGCTAAACTCTTATAAATTTTGTTTTGGGTTAATTGAAATAAAGTTTCCGATTTGTTTTAATCGGATTGTCAACTTTCCGATCCGAGTTCATCTCAATAGCGCTCTGAAGTTCAATCATCTTATCCACACCAACCTCTCTTCAGTTGGTTTCCTCGATCATGGATTGGGTAATTTTGCATCTGTTTATCCGCAATCCTTAGTGGTGTGATAAAGTTCTTTGTTCTCTTGTGTCGAAGACGCGAATGTGCTCCAACCTGTTTCTGATGAAGATTGAAGACGACGGAGGGGGGAGATCGAAGAGATGCTATTTCCATGGTGTTTCCGGAGCCCGGGGGCGAGGCAGAGGTTGATCGTGAATCACACGGTTGAGTACGTGTCAATCAACCATCATCTCACGGTATTGCATGAAAGATGAGTGGCACCCTCTTTCTTATCTAAATCAATACATTGGATTTTCTAAGCTGTTTTAATCTTAACTAGATTTTGACCCGCGCAACCGCGCGAATATTTGTTTTCGTTTTTAATAAATAAATATTTACATATTAATGGTATATACTTGAATATTGATTAGATATTTAAATGTTTATATGACTATTTAAAATACAATAATTTTACAGTTTACATATTATAATTTAATTAATTGTTACAAACATCACATTAACTTGTGGGTTCTTAATATATATTTATTTTATTATATTTTGTTATTAAAAAGTTATTATACACCTAAAAAACATATTGAATATTATTTTATATTTAGTCTATATTAAATTCTGATCTGTGCTTCAAAATGATAAATTATCTTTTAGTAGTTTTTATATTTATCCATTTTAAATAATATATTATTGTATATATAATAAATTTAAGATATGTTAATTTTTGTACATCTATTATATAGTTTCCTAATGCTAACATGTTCTGCTAATGTATTATATTTTTGTATCATAAAGGTTTTATATTTATGAAAATAAAATATATTAACTTATCAGTTTAATATAGTTTATAATATTTAGTTCAATATAGTAATTTTCTATTAATGAGATATATCGTGATTATAAAATAGATAAAAATAGGATAGAAATTTTATTTTTCATTTCATAAACGATAGCTGAATATATATTATGTACAATAATATTTCATTACTAATTACGTAATTAGTGAAAATATTTATATAAGTTTTGAAATTAAGATCTTGTTATAATATTTTTCAACAGATTTGTTAAAAAATTATAAAAATAAATTTAAAATGAAAATATATCATAAACTAGTTAAATATTATATTATTAGACTTAAGTACATTTAGTAAAAATTTTAAAAGATAGTTCAAATAAAAAATCACACATGAAAAAGGTGATCATTTTTATTTTAATAGAGAAGATTAATAAGTAGAAATATACTTATGATATGTTGACACGTTAAATAAGTTAATACATCCATTCATACGATACATATATAACAGAAATATACTTATGAATATGTTGTAGACCTATATAACTTTTGTGGTAAATATTATTGATGGTAAACCTTATATTAGATCCGATTTCATTGAATTATCATTTAGGTTTATCTATTTTTTGACTGAAGGTTTATCTACTTATTGACATGAATTCACGAGACTCTTAGTATTTTTTTTTTGAACACCAGATTCTTAGTATATACTCTATAATATTTGGGTAGACACGAAGGCATTTTTTAAAATGGTAAAGGATAATAGAGAATATATGCTCACTATATTCTGGTAAGATTTGTACAGATTTCATTTATTTTAACATTTGAGTTTGCCAAATATGGTTATAATCACAATACTATTGGTTTACAAATATTCGACTTTAAAAGTAGGAAATTTTGTTAGTTTAAATAAACATACCAATATTTATGTGGTTTGAGTTAAAAAAAGAAAGAATATACACATATTTGTGAACAAAAAAATCTTTTAATAGATTTTTCTTGAACCATAATTTACGGTTTATATTTATCAGCACAAATCTATATTTTATTTATTTTAAACATATTAGCTTTCAAATATGGTTATAATCACGATATTCCTGGCTTATAATTATTGACTTTTTAATTCAGTTAAATAAATATACCATGATTGTGTGAACAATAAATTATTACCCGAATATATATGTTTGTTTTAGGTTATATTAATTTATATGACTTTTAGTATCCGATTTTAATATTCTTGTTAATATGGCACCATTTTCATCTTCTCCAAATGCTTACTGTGTTGGGTTTAGAAAATAAAAAGTTATTTACAAAGATAGCAATATTCATGTTCAAGGCTGACAATATAAAATTCAATTTGTTGTTAAACTTTGGTCTACATACAAAAAATCCATATTTGCAGGGAGATATGAATCAGAGAAATATGTGAATTCATAGGCAAAGTTGATGCCCTTCAATGGTTGATGAACTGAGGCACATCACGGTATAAATATGAACAGAGAATTACATGGAAGAAAGTTGTCAAAGACAAACAACCCAAGAAACATGTACACATGAAAATGACAAAGAGACATGAATTATGACTTAGAGCAGGTGTATGAGAAAAAACTGACTTGTGAAACATTTAAAAGTATGATTTTGGTGACGTTATTTTGAATAGAGTTAAAAGAACATACATCTACTAACATATGTTGATAATATGAGGTTTAAGGTAATCTTAGTATTAACATTAGTGATAAGTATATTAAATGTAATGACTTTCTAGTAGATGGTCCAAAATGAAATATCACACATGAAAAAGATCGTGACTTCTATTTTAACTAGGATCGGACCCGCGCGTCCGCGCGGGTGTTTGTTTTCGATATACTTATAAACATTTCAAAACACATCAATTTTATTTTATTTTAACATTTTCATTTGTGTTACTTTAGCAATTTGTTAAAATTATATTTTTCATTATTATATTGTGTTATATATTTTTTATTGGATATATGTTGGATCAGTTATTATGTAATTTCTTTTTTAAAAAGTTGTAACTATGTATTAAATACACTGCTTTTACATATTTAAAAAAAATTAATTGAATTTAAATCCAAATATGTGTGTATATATATGTATTTTTAAAAAATAAAACATTACATAAATGATTTTCAAAAATAAAAATAAAAATATAAAACATGTGCCTGACCTGAAAGTGGAGTTTATTTAAGAAAATATATTATAAATTTTAAAATAACTAAGAAAAAAATTAAGTTTATACAGCAAGTAATGTATAGTTTATATTTTGCTTTACAGTGAAAGTTAATTATATATTTAATGAAATTGTAATCAACAAATCATGATATTATCCTCCATAGGTAGAGATGAGTATTAAATTAATCAAAGTCTAGATATTGATCTGTGCGTCCACGCGGATTATGGTTTTCACTTTTTGTTACTAAACCCACCTCATACAAATAAATTGAATGAGTAATTATGATAAAAAATTGTGACAAAGATGGGCCAGAATAATAACTAAATTTTGTAGAAACCCAAATATTATTGGCAAACATATTTTTTTAAGGAAAATATACCTAATTTTTTGTTTGTTTGTAACTTTTTTGTCGGTGTTACAGCTTCTCTCATCTTCTTTCTTGTTGATTACTTTTTAACAAATAAGTTAGCTAATGGTAAGCATTTAAATTATTATTCTCTTTACGATAATATGTATCGTCATTCTAAACAGACCCTTATAAGTATAATGTATCCATGATTTGTACTAATACATAAGTTAATAGTATAAATGGCTAGATTTGAGAGACATGTATAATAGATTATTTCTTTTTAAAACAAATACAATTAATAGCATATATTTGTAAATTTTAGCTAAAATATATATGTGGTTAATTAATTGCTAAGATCGCATGAGCAAAGTGTGGATATAACGTTTGTCATTTATAGAATATATACTCATTATAATTAGTGATAACAGAAAAAGATTATGAATATTTGTCAAATATGGATAAGTTAGAAAAAAATAATTGGTTGTCTATATTTTAGGAATGTTTTTATAAGATATAGAAAATTTTGATAACCCAAAAACGTTTAGTTTGTTTATAATGTATAATTTAAATATATTTATATATTGCAAATAATATCGTGTACATACGGAATATAGGTGGGTTAAATTAAAATTTGAATACATAATTTAAACCGGTGGATTTGCAGATAATAGTCTATCTTATAATTATTTCTTTTATAATATTAATTTATGTATTAGACATGTTTGAAGATAACCTATTAATTTTTGTATAAATGACATGTTTGCTAAACCATTTCATTGATAATGATTTTTTAATCATGATATATATTGGATCGAAATCAAGTGGTTAAATATTTACACAAATTGTTTTTTTATGTGGTGAACTAAACTTTAAATTATTGGTTTTGATCCTGTAGACCGTATCATATTTGGTATTGAATCACATTTGTTTTGATTTCTGCAGAATAATTTTAAACCGAGGTATATTCAATAACAAACCACGTGAGTTTAGGTGCACTTGGTTTTGTAAAAACGTTTGGGCAGGATTGTTAAGTTATTAAACGACTGTGTTTAAGTCTAGTGGCATTCAATGGTAAATATTAAGAAAAAGTTAAAGTTAATTACAAATTGTACTTAAGATATATGTTTTAGAATATAAGTAAAAATGATTTATTTTAGAATATAAGATATATATTTTGACATTTAATTCAATTTCTCGGTTTAATAATTTAAAGATGGTTTTGATGCAGTGATATAGACTCTGGTGAAAAGAAATAATAAAACTCATTTTATGGTTACAAATATACAAAATATAATTATTGGGTCAAACAAATTAGTAATGGGCTTATTGTGAGCATATGTCCATATAAGAGTTGATTTAATTTGTGTTTGGATGTAGGGATAATATCAGTGGCAGAGAATTGTAATTTTTGTGGAAAACTAAGGGATATTTCCTATTTGTACTCCTCTTTTAATAGATTAGATAGTATAAACTAGATTTTTACCCGCACATCCGTGCGGGTAACCTTTTATTTTATAAATATATAATTTTTATATTATATTTTGTATATAATCATTGTTAGATAATATATTCTTGTCATTTTTAAAGATAAAAATACATAATATATAATTCTAAATATAAAAGTTTAACATATGTTAACAATTGTTTTGTATAAATTATTACATAATTTACAAATTTTAATATTTAAAGGGTGAATAATATTTTAATCATTTCAAACGGTGAATGATATTTACTTATTTATTTAAATGAGAATATTTTTTCCAAAAAATATTAGTTTATAAATTTAATAGAATTTTCATATGTAATTCATTTATTACTTCTATTTTAATATAATAGACTATAATTTAAAAAATTATAAAATTAGCATATAATTTTCTTGCGTAAGATAAAATTTTAATTTTAATTAATTTATAATAATATCATACTACTAATTACGAAATTAATCAATGTATTAATTAAAAAATATTTGTTTTAAAAAAAGAAAAGATTTTGTTAGATTTTTTCAACAGATTTTGTTATTACTAAAACTAAAATTTACATTTACAGTTAAAGTATATTTTTTATTAATACTTTTACAATTATGTAGATTCTTTTAGAAATGTGATATATTAATTATACTAATATAAATAATCAAAATGAAACTGAATATATAGACATAGTATAACTATTTTATAGTAGATAAAAATGGTACTTCTCTTTTAATAGAATAGATTAGGGTTGTAAATGATGATGTGTTTTGAACCTAATCAAAACATCAGTTGTAGTTTGGCCAAATGGACTTCTTAATGAAATATTCAGCTGGCGAAAAAATAAAGACACATGGGCCATTAATGGTAACTTTATGTATGGTATGATGAAATTTCTCTAAAAATGCGATTTCGCAAATGGTAACTTTTACGAATGAAAACGTAGTGCGAAAAATAAAACAAAAGATAAAAACACGATTAAGTATGCTTGCGTTTTTGCTTAATTTTTTTAAATAAACTTTCATTCATTAAATGAGTAATTTTGCGTTTTTCGTTTTTATTCTGAAACAATTAGAAAATTAATTATCTTCATTCATTTTTACACTACAATATTTTTTCTTTTATAACTGTCAATTTTTACTTAAAACACTATCAGTTATATCAGTAGCTATCTTTGCACAAATCAACTACCATCTGTAACGTGTAAAAATATTAATAACTCATTGGGGGTGACTGGTTATGATGTAGCTGTGGAAAATTTACTGTAGAATTTATTCTATAGGATATTTTCTTTAGTTGTAAAGGATGTAGTTTTAAATTTATTGCTACGACAATATTTTTTACGGCTAAAAATAGGACTTTAAAAATAAGGTGTTTACAACCATTTTTTAATTTTTTTAGCTGTAGTTTAAAAACCAATATAAAGTATGGATGGTGATTTTAAAAGCCGTAAGTAAGAATTAAAACTAAAGTCACCTTCTACAGCTCAACCAACCACCCTAAATTTTTTCCTCCATTTCAAAAATTAGATATTGTTTAAGTTTTTTTACACGGTTAAGAAAATCATTGAAAGTTTACTTTTTGTTAAGGATTATCTAGATGATTGACGATAATAGTTATCTTATTTCTTGTAGTTATCTCTGTCTTCGAGATAGTGTTTATCTAGATCTATATGACGGTCTACTCCATGTATAAATAGAAAGATATGAATGAGAATAATACACATCTTTCCACAACACGTTATCAGCACGATAGTCCCTATCCTCAAAGCTAGAAACCAAAAAAAAAAACCCTAATCTGCCGTCGAATTTCAAAAACGTCGTTCTCTCAAACCGTATGGACCCAGAAAACGTGTAATATATCAAATCGAAGCTCTCGACGAGAAGAATCCGTCGGTCTAGACGGCTCGTCAATCCGATCTCAGACGCGCCCTCACGACCTGTTTTAGTTATCGCCGCCAGATCCACATAAACCCTAATTCCGGCTCAACTTCAAACCGTTGTATCTCCCAAACCCCGTGAAGCCAGACGACGATCCACATATCAAATTGAAGCCCAAGACGAGGGGAATCTGTTGCCGCAGATGGTTCGACGATCCAATCTCTGAAGCGTTCTAAATCTCAATTACAAAACGCGCCGCCGACTTATCTAAAACCCTAATCTCTCCTTCCATCGACGGCGAACTTCAAACGGTTTTTTCTCTCAAACCGTGTGGACTCAGAAAACGTGTAATATATCAAATTGACGCCCCGGACGAGACGAAGAAGTCTGTGAAAACGGTTTGACGATCCGATCAGTGACGCGCCCTCACACACGATTACAGTGAACGCCGTCAAGCTTTGAAAACTGCATACAATTTCAAAAGCTAAGATTTCTCATAAACCCTAAGTTTTTCATGAACCCTAATCTTCTTTCTCTCACAGAATAGAGACTTTGGAATATATCTAATCTTTCTTAGCTTACAAACTTGATATCAGCTTGAACAAAGTAAGCTCATGGATTGGAAGTTTGTAGCTCATGAGGAACAACTATAGGATCTTTCTCATGGTGGTCCAGTTTTCTATACATCAAACCATAAGGTAAAGATCTAAACCAGAAAACATAGATCTATAAAAATAACCTTAAAAGAGTCTATAGAACTTGAATAATATGCAATCTGCATATGGTATGGACATAAAGCATGAAGTAAAAGAAGTTGTATACTATTTTACTCAAGCCGTATACTATTTTACTCAAGCTGTATGCATTATTTAATCAATCCGATGTTTTCTTGCTATAGTCTCATTCGTTTGATGAAAGATCCCAAGACATACGAGTTCATGAGTGCATGAACATACTTGTTTTTCGGATCCGAGAACACTCGTATATATTATATATGCTATAGTTTTGAATCGCATGAAAAGCCTAAGACCCTACTCGTATAGATTTGGTATAACCGCATACTTGCGTTACAAGTTTTATAAACCCTAGCCATATTATTTAGGGTTTTACTTATAAATCGTATATACATATATATCTAAAACCGAATATTAAGATATATACATAAAACTGTATATATCTAAAACATATAAAGATATGTATCTGCATATATAATAATAAAAACCATAGATATAAATATATATATAAAAAGTATACGTATATATATAAAGAAAATATATATCCGCATATTTATATACATTAAAAAAACACTATATATAATATATAAGAAAGAGATATTATATATTTTTTTAAATTATAAAGATTAAATATGAATGGGTTTATAATCGAGAATTCATTTCTTGATTGATTATGTAATTGAATTCATTTTTATTCGAGCTATATGTCTCGACCAACCAACATAAGTTTTGAAATCATAAAACTTATAAATTATATAATTTCAGATGTGGAAATTCGAGCCCTTGGATTATACTAGCCTAAATCTCTATGGAGATAATTATGTAGAATGGGTAATGAACACTACAGTTTCCCTCAAGTCAAGGACTCGGGAGATGTATTGTTGATAGTAATAAAGCAACTGAGAGTGAAAAGAAAAGAGCCATAAAAAAAATTATGCGCTATCATCTCACTGAGGATCTGAGAAATCTGTGCCAAAATATTGAGGATCCTTGTGACCTCTGGGCGAGATTAAAAACCAGAAATTCAATGATACTATGGCATAAGGCCATGTTTGACTTGAAAATCCTCAAGTTCCACGACTTTGAGTCTGTGGACAAATATGATTCTGCTCTAATGAAAATCGCTTATAGTCTTTGAACTATGTGGTGAAGTGGTAACAGAGGAGGACTTACTGTATAAGACCTATTCCACATTCCATCGACATGATAAATTGATCTCATATATTACTAAGAGATTCAAAACCTATAATGACCTTTTGTCATACCTGTTGAAAGAGGAGCTGAGAAAGCCGCATATTAGAGAGACCATCAGCGAATATGATAAAATTATGAAAAGATATTACGAGTATAAAAACAGTGAGATGAAACTTCCTGAAAAGGCTAAAAAATCCAAGGAAATTTTCGAAAAAAATTCGAAAATCATTTTGAAAAAAATTCGAAAAAGGAAAATTTTCGAAAAAAAAAATTCGAAAATCATTTTGAAAAAAATTCGAAAGAAATTTTCGAAAAAAAAAATTCGAAAAAAAAATTCGAAAAAAAATTCGAAAATCATTTTGAAAAAAATTCGAAAATCATTTTGAAAAAAAATTCGAAAAAAATAAATAGAAAAAGGAAAATTTTGAGGAAAAATTTGAAAAAAAAATATCGAAAATCATTTTGAAAAAAAATGAAAATAATAAAATCATAAAATCTATATTATAATTATATGATTCTTATTTTATAAAGATGAGTACAAAAAATTAAAGAGTATAGTTGCCTAATTAAAAGAATTATGGCCAAGGCAATGCCTAAAGGGCCAGAGAGATCCAAATGATCTATATTCACCCATGAGACCCATTGAATTATAAAGATTAAGTATAAATGGTTTCCCCAAATGAGAAACAATGGGTAAGAAAGGAAAAAATAGGATTCCTACGAAAGATTTGAAATAAAAACCGCCCAGAACTATACTTATGTACTCTACTGATCTAAATTATGCTAAGGATTAATATGTTAAGAGGCAAAAAGAGCCATGGATACCCAAATTGGTATACCCACGAAATTACACTTAATGGCATGACTGGATTAGCTACCCAGGTCTAAAACTTGATTGCTATTGCAAAGGCACCAGAGTTATCCCATAAGATCTCACGTTGTGTAACATGTACACAAGGAAAACTCATTAGGCTTTATTGTCCTAAGCATCACGAAAAATAAGTATGTTCATGAGGGGGAGTGAGGATTAAACCCAGTGATACATGACCATACAAGAAAATTCGCGTAACATGGGTTGTAACCATGTCATAAAAGGCTTAGAGATTCAGGTTCTCTTGGTGATAAATCACCCAAGTCCAGCCTAATGCTTAAGGACATTATGAATTTACATGTACAATGGAATGTATGCATCAGGCCATATAAGTGAGCATAGATATTCCCATCTCAGAATGAATACGGGTCATAAAGCCAGACATATACCATCTTGAGATTTTATTAAACAAACCACCACAGACAAATGTGCCGTCTAAGATGGAACCTCTGAAGAGGATTGGGAATATATGTTGGATAAGTTTGTCTTTCTCCCATAAGTTTTAAAGAAACCTTGAGCCAAATATGGGTGATCAGATTGTGGCCAGATACACGGATTGAATAATTATGAATCCCACTATCCAACATCAAAAGGAGAAAGATATAAGCTGGATATGATAAGACCATCATTGTCTTGGCAAGATCCTCGGACTTGAGAATATGATTAAGACGTCTAAAGAAAGAAAGATTATCCAAAGCTAGCTAAATTAGATGCCAGACACATAGACCCGAGAAAGAAAAGAAAAGGTCATACCAGCTCAGCACCAAATGAATTTGATGTCCTAGAAGAGACACAAACAAGTTGCTACAGAGTCTACTATAGATAGACCAATATGTTCCATAAGAAAAAGAACCTCGGAAAAGAGAAAAGGTGCATAAAATATGAAATCCGAGGTCAATAGGGAAACCAGACCAGACATAAAGATAAGGCTGGCCAGCTGAAACATCTAAGGTACCAGACCATGTAGCTTGGGACGCCAAGCTGCTAGGTATTGAAGGTCCTAGATAACAAGATCTCAAACCAATTGGATCATGTCTGGAGTACAATGGAACGCAGAAAGGGTATCGATACCAATGATATAAAAATGCGCAAGATAAGTAGCACTTGATCATAGAGATATAAGCGAGGATCATGAACCCACGAAAGAGTACTCATAAAATAAAAGAAACCGTGGGGTTGGAATATACATAAAGAGTGATGGGCGTATTGGCGATAGAAACGCCATCAGATAAAAACCAGTGATGAATAAAAGAATCTTGTGAGAAAATCGTGAGATAGTAAAAGACATTCAAGCATAGCTTGATGACACAAGGATACTCACAGAGATTAAGGAACACTTTATAAGGAGATATACTCCAATGTGGTGGAGGCTACTAATTTGACAAAGTATGGTCATAGATTAAAGTATGTAAAAGTAGCATATGGTTCACTGAATAAACAAAGATTAAAGGTACCACAAAAGAGATAAGAAAGATGAGAAAGAAATTCTCTAAAAATGAAACAATGCAGCTGCATAGACTAAGTAAAGCTTAGCAGAAAAGTTCTATAAGAACAATTCAGATCAGTCCATGTAAGCATATAAAAGATTTATGGATTCCTTGTGATCAAAGATTGGCTACAATGGATAAAGCCATTGGTACATACGAAGTAATAAATGTCTGAATGAACAAAAGACATGAAACAAAGTGGTTCGTTTGTGTTTAGGTCAATGACTCAATATATATTGAAATGTCCACGAATGACTAAGCCATGAGACTAGAAGATACGTGGGACATGAAAGAACTTGTGAGTAAGATTTAATCGCAGATTAAAAGTCCATCTGAGTACCGGTCGAGTGCCATCCGTCCAACCAAGACACAGAGTGATCAGCAGCAAAGATGTACGTAATGACCACATCTTAATGGAGTTCCAAAAAACATAAAGACGTCCAAGAGTTACAAGTTCATTCAAGGGAGAATCCAACTGATCATCTTCACCAAGTCATAGGCAACCTCGACGTTCCGGAAGCTCAGACACCAGTTAGGAATGAGTCATCTTCAGTAATGCATTCATCAGGGGGAGTTACATGTGTTGTACTCTTTTTCCTTTCCTGGCTTCCCTTTTTACCACATTGGGTTTTGGGTTTACCAGGAGAGGTTTTAATGAGGCAACATCCAAAGCATGTAACAATCCCTGAACCAGATGCGTCAACCAAGGGGGAGTGTTAAGGATTATCTAGATGGTTGACGATAATAGTTATCTCATTCCTTGTAGTTATCTCTGTCTTCGAGATAGTGTTTATCTAGATCTATATGACGGTCTACTCCATGTATAAATAGAGAGATATGAATGAGAATAATACACATCCTTCCACAACACTTTTACATTTATTGACCACTGAAAATTATAGCATTTATTGAGCAAAAGAGATAAATCAATGTTAAACTGCAGTAAAATCATAAAACAACGCTTATTTTGTAACAATTTTTTTAATTTATATTGACATTTCAAATTGTCACTGGTTTTAAAGTTATTATTCCAAGTTTGAATTGGGTTTCACAACATCAACATTTTTTTGAAGAGATCCCAATCAGATATGTAAGCGCCAAGGAGCAAACGATCCAACCTCAGTAAACACCGTGATCCAAACTAAAAACAGTGAAAGATTGAACCAAATAGAATATGAACCTGTTTTTGATGGAGTCTGTAAACCAAACCCTAACCATGCACATACACCTCATGGAACGAAGGGAGTAAAGAAGACCATTGAGGCTTGTTCATCCCAAAAAATGTCTCAAATCAACTGTTCCAGTCCAATGACAATTTGGAATAATTTTCTAGCTCAGCTAGATCACACTGAACGTGGAAGCATCCTCGAGAACGATCTAAATGAAGAAGATATCAAACTTTCAAACTAGCCAACCTATGGTGAACCCAGTACATACATATATGCACTTATTGATGGAGTCCAGCTGAGCCTAGAAAAAAAAATATAGTTGTAAACCAGATTGTTAAGGAATTTTAATCCATCAGAGAACCACAAAATGACTTCACATAAAGTCATTTAAGAATTTAAAGATATTCATCTTACAAGTTGGATGTTTTGTTTCAGATCAAAGTATTTGACTATGCTTAAGATCGAGTTGCATAGCCGGATCATTCTAACCCTGCCAGGTCCGATTATGGGTTCTATCCGGATCGTTCTAACCCTGTCAGGTCCGATTTTGGTCCCTTAATCTACTGGCCTCAAGTTTCTCATATTTGTGTTTGCTCAATAGTACTTGATATAAAATGTGATATGTTTTATGGTTGGAACTATGAACCTGTGTCTTGTGCCTTTGTCTCTTGGTTGATTATCCCAAGTTTCATAATTCACTTATCAAGATGTTTGGGATGTTTGGAGAGCATGAAAATTCTCATTGAGAATGAGGTTTTATCCTTATTTGGTTTGGGATCTCATATCTCTGTTCTTAAGTTCTTCATTAGCAATTATGTTGCTTTGGCTCATGCCTATACTGCAGTATGCATGGTTATATATTTTTGTGTTTTAATCGTGGAGGTGTATATATTGCTTTCTAACCATTTTTGGCAATTTGGAAAGAAAAACAACAGTATTTGCTTCCTTATATTGGTGGAGACTTGTTTGGTCTCACGAAGACTTAGTTGCTCATTGTCTTGGTATCATGATCTCACTGCCTTTGATGCAGTGTGTCTAGCCCTTTTGGGCATTTTAAAGCTTGTCTACAAATCAGACGGTCCGTGAACTCACTTGCCTCTTTTCAGAGAGTTGGTCTTTGGATGTTCATTGGATTTTATTGGCTATTCGATCCCTTATCTTATCTTTTGAGAATTCACATGTATGTCTTGTGTTTTCTTGTGTTTGTAATATGGCAAGTTGTGCTTTTCTATCTTGTATTTCCTCTTCCCATGAAGTTTGAGACTTTAAGTTAATGGAATTGTTGTTTGACCAAAAAAAAAAGAATATTGTTCGATCTATCACGATAACAGCAAGCCCAAGAACTTTAATAAATATCCACTAAAAACCCAAGTTATGCCCATTTCCTAATTAAACTGATTTCGGTTAAGACAAGTTCTACCTCCAATTGGTTTAAGAGTTTCTAAAATTATTTATGGTGGCCAAAAGAGCTTAATAGTCATCTAGAGGTCATCAAATAGGTCCTAATATGTACCAGCATCCATATGATTAGGTAAATCCTCTTGCATTTTTGTTTTTCTTTCATGGACGTATTCACAATAAGAGCTTTAAACCACCGATGGCTCTTTAATATTTCTGGGTTTTGAAGTCACGCACAATGAATCTAGACATCCCAATATCACATTACTTTGTACCCAAACTATTAAGACAAGTCATTGTCAAATTCTCTTATTTTGGTTTGGTGTCTTTTAATGGCTCCAACGAATGGTTTTATTAATTTTTGTGATTCTCTTTCTTGATTTAGACTTTAAAGATATATTATGTCTAGCATATATAAAGTCAGTTCATTTTCCTTGTAAAACACCATAAATCATTATCAAAATTCAGTAAACATTTTGTTTTTTTGAAAGCTGAGTGCCTCTAAGGGTTAGGACTCTTAACCGGAAATGTTTACTCGAACCGGATCCGACCCGAAATGGATCAGTTCGGTTTGGTTTCGGTCCGAGTCAATTTATCCGATGGTAATTAGTAGTGATTATCCATGGGTATCGGTTCGGTATCGGTTTTTACCCGGAACCGAATAGGTACCCGTTTAAACCGAATTCTATGCTTAAAATACATAGATTTATTTCTCATGAGGGTCAAACCCGGCTTGAATAGGCGAAATGACAAATGTAATACCACTAGGCTACTTCAACGTCTTTGTATTTAACTACACTTTATTAATATATATATATACGATTTTGATTTTTTTCTTTAATAATAATAAATAGAATAAATATATATATGTAAATTATTTTATTTTGTAAATATATATATGATTCACATAATAAATGGGTACCCGGAACCTACCCGAAACCGGTGGTATCCGATCCGAAACCCAAACTAAAATCCATTAAGTACCTATTGAGTAGAGATTTCATTTATCCGAAAGACCCAGACCCGATCAGATCCCACCCGACCCGAATATCCGAAGTGCCAGCCGTAGTGCCTTTGAATTGAGTTTGTTCATTTGAGCATTCTGACTTAGTCACTTGTTCCGGGAAATTCAGATTGTTTGAGTGATCCAAACTCTCTTACATTGTCCATTGATTAAATGAGTTAATCCATTTCATTCATCTCCATGACTTACACCTTCCTCAAGGTGAAACTTGAACTATTGCATAATCATCTACTAGAGTGACTGATAGTTTATATCATTTGATATCAGAGCTAAGTTACCAGAGGAGATCTAAGTTACTGGAAGATATCCATAAGTTTTTGAGAAAAAAGAGTTGGATTTACATAGATCATAAGTGTATCTACAATTTATGTTACCAGAGGAAATCTATGAGTTTTTGAGAAATAAGATATATCTGCTGAAGTTGAGACACTCAACAAGAACATTAAATTCTGTAATTGGTGAGTTAGTGGGAGTTCACATAAAATTATAGAAGGCGAGAGAAACAAGTACTCGATCATATTTGTGGTGCTGAAATCCAACAGAAGAAAAATCCAGAGAGGGAGACAGCAATTTTCTTAACAAACATGCAGTTGTAAGTGACAAAAAACATCTAAAGAAAGATATAGTTGTATGGAAGGAAGAACAAAGATGACATGAGGGAATATAAAACGATATCTAATTAGTTTAAAAATGCATTTTTAAAGGTGTATGTCTTCAGAGAAACGATGATTTAAGATGAAGCAGTGTTAATGTATGAAATGTCTTAAATCTTCGTTGGGGGTGTAGTAGGCGCAAGGAAAGTAGACATGCTATTAAGATTGACATGTAGGGGGAGCGGGGGCCGTATACGGTAAGCCTTTTAAGATTAGGAAAATTACATTTTTGAAAGTAAATATGTATTCTTAAAAGAAAAAGAAAATTGGATTTGTAAAATGCTATAGATATGAATCTAAAAAACTATAAAATTGTTGTGGGAAAAGTATCTTCATTCTCATTCATAAGCACTCATATATATACAACTACAAAAGTGTAGATAAACTCTATCTCTAACATAGAGATAACTACAACATGAATGAGATAACTACGAGTCAACCATAATTATCCTTAACACTCCCCCTTGGTTGACGCATCTGACTCAGAGATTGTTACATGCCTTTGATGTTGCCTCATTAAAACCTCTCCTGGTAAACCCAAAACCAATGTGGTAAAAAGGTAAGCTAGGACAGGAAAAAGAGTACAACACATGTAACTCCCCCTGATGAATGCAACACTATAGATGACGCATTCCTATCTGATGTCTGAGCTTCCGGAACGTCGAGGTTGCCTATGACTTGGTGAAGATGATCAGTTGGATTCTCCTTTGAATGAATTTGTAACCCTTGGACGTCTTTATGTCTTCTGGAACTCCATTAAGATGTGGTCATTACGTACATCTTTGCTCCTGATCACTATGTGTCTTGGTTGGACGGATGGCACTCGACCGGTACTCAGTTGGACTTTTAATCTGCGATTAAATCTTACTCGCAGGTTCTTTCATGTCCCACGGATCTTCTAGTCTCATGGCTTAGCCATTACGTGGACATTTGAATATATATTGAGTCATTGGCCCAAACACATACGAACCACTTTGTTTCATGTGTTTTGTCCATTCAAACATATATCACTTCGTATATACCAATGGCTTTATCCATTGTAGCCAATTTTTTTTTATCACAAGGAATCCATACATCTTTATATGCTTACATGGACTGATCTGAATTGTTCTTATAGAACTTTCTGCTAAGTATTTACTTAGTCTAATCAACTTGCAGCTGCTTTATTTCAGTCCATAAACAGCTTCAGAACAATGATGTTCTTGAGAACTTCATTCTCATCTTTTTATATCACTTGATACCTTTGATATCTTTATCCAGTGAACCATATGCTACTCATTACATATTTATATGTCAATCTATTGGCCAGACTTTGTCAAATTAGTAGCCTCCACCACATTGGAGTATATCTCTTTATACATTTTTCTTAATCTCTGTGAGTATCCTTGTGTTATTAAGCCATGCTTGAATGTTCTTTTATCTCACGATTTTCTCACAAGATCTTTTATTCATCACTGGTTTTATCTGATGGCGTTTCTATGGCCAATACGCCCATCATTCTTTATTTATTTTCTATCCCCACGGTTTCCTTTTATCTTTATGAGTACTCTTACGTGGGTTCTTGATCCTCGCTTATATCTCTATGGTCAAGTGCTACTTATCTTGCGCATTTTTATATCATTGGTATCGATACCCTTTCTGCATTCCATTGTATTCCAGACATGATCCAATTGGTTTGAGATCTTGTTATCTAGGACCTTTAATACCTAGCAGCTTGGCGTCCCAAGCTACATGGTCTGGTACCTTAGATGTTTCAGTCGGCCGACCTTATTTCTATGTCTGGTCTGGTTTCCTTATTAACCTCGGATTTCATATTTTATGCACCTTTTCTCTTTTCCGAGGTTCCTTTTATTATGGAACATATTGGTCTATCTCTTATAGACTCTGTAGCAACTTGGTTGTGTCTCTTCTAGGACATCAAATTCGTTTGGTGCTAAGCTGGTATGACCTTTTTCTTTTCATTTCTCGGGTCTATGTGTCTGGCATCTAATTTAGCTAGCTTTGCATAATCTTTTCTTTCTTTAGACGTCTTAAACCTCATTCTCTGGTCCGAGGATCTTGCCAAGACAATGATGGTCAATACCATTCTCTTTTTCTTATCATATCCAGCTTATATCTTTCTCCTTCTGATGTTGGATAGTGGGATTCATAATCATGCAATCCGTGTACCTAGCCGCAATCTGATCACCCATATTTGGCTCAAGGTTTCTTTAATACTCGTGGAGAAAGACATACTTATCCAACATATATTCCCAATCCTCTTCAGAGGTTCCATCTTAGACGGCACATATGTCTGTGGTGGTTTGTTTAATAAAAATCTCAAGATGGTATATGTCTGGCTTTATGACCCGTATTCAATCTGAGATGGGAATATCTATGCTCACTTATATGGCTTGATGCATACATTGCATTGTACATGTAAATTCATAATGTCCCTAAGCATTAGGCTGGACTTGGGTGATTTATCACCAAGAGAACCTGAATCTCTAATCCTTTTATGACATGGTTACAACCCATGTTACGCGAATTTTCTTGTATGGTCATTTATCACTGGGTTTAATCCCCACTCCCCCTCATGAACATACTTATTTTTCGTGATGCTTAGGACAATAAAGCCTAATGAGTTTCTCTTGTGTACATGTTACACAACGTGAGATCTTATGGGATAACTCTGGTGCCTTTGCAATAGCAATCAAGTTTTTAGACATGGATGGCTAATCCAGTCATGCCATTAAGTGTAATTTCGTGGGTATACCAATTTGGGTATCCATGGCTCTTTTTGCCTCTTAACATACTGATCCTTAGCATAGTTTAGATCAGTAGAGTACATAAGTATAGTTCTGGGCGATTTTTATTTCAAATCTTTCGTAGGAATCCTATTTTTTCTTTCTTACCCATTGTTTCTCATTTGGGGAAACCATTTATACTTAATCTTTATAATTCAATGGGTCTCATGGGTGAATATAGATCATTTGGATCTCTGTAGCCCTTTAGGCATTGCCTTGGCCATAGTTCTTTTAACTAGGTAACTATACTCTTTAATCTTTTGTACTCATCTTTATAAAGTATGAATCTTATAATATAGACTTTATGATTTAATTTTTGTTTTTTTTTAAATTGATTTTCGAATTTTTTTTCCGAAATTTTCCATAAATAGGTGCTTTGTATAATAATAATAATAATAATAATAATAAAACTTATTCATTTCATAATATAGAGTTTAAAACAAAGCACCACAAGAAATTAAAAAAAACGACAAGGAAATTAAAAAAAATTACAAAGCTTTCTATTTCAAGATGTTTAAAAGCTTATAATTTTAGTCTAGGTATAAACCGGCCTCACAATCCATATGTTGCCATGCAGGCTCCTTGGATTCCTCCTTATCATTTGTAGGAGGTCTCATATGGTCGAGTGTTTGAGACTCCATTTGGTCGAGTGTTTGAGACTCCTCATGGTCAGTATATGAGCCGGCCATATCTTCCATATATTGGCGAGCAGCTGCCTCGGATTCCTCTTTTTCATTTAGAGGAGGACTTATCTCACTGTTTCTTTGCTCAATGTATCTTTTCTGGAGCTTATCAAATCTGCTGATGATATCTTTTGTTTTCTGTTTCCATTGTTCTTTTTTTTCAATAGATATGACAATAGGTCATTATAGGCTGTGAAATTCGTAGCCTTATGTGATAACAACACTTCCTTTGGATGGAATGTGGAGTAGGTTTTATAGATTAGATCCCCATATGTTATCACTTCATCACATAGTTCAAAACTATAAGCTATTTTCATTAAAGCAGAATTGTATTGGTCCACGGATTTAAAATCCTGGAATCTGAGATTCTTTCATTCATTAATGGCCTTTCGCCATAATGTCATTGAAAATCTAGAATTTAATTATTTCCAAAGGTCGAAAGGATCCTTAATATTTTGATATTGATTTCTCAGCTCCTCAGTGAGATGGAGGCGCATAATAGTTATGGCTCTGTTCTTTTCACTTTCAATTGCATTGTAGCCATCAATGATGCATCTCCCGAGTCCTCTAGACTTCAGGGCAATTGTAGTGTTCATGACCCATTCAAGATAATTATCACCAGATGGAGTTAGGTCAGTATATTCCGTGAGGTCAAATTCCACATATGAAATTATTAATAGATTCATACTTTTTAGATATATATAATAATTTTATTCTTTATATATACTTTATATAGAGGGTATATATATTTTTCTTTATTTTATTATATATATACGGATTGATGATTTTATTTTATTATATACGGATATACATCTTCTCTATATATATGTTTTTATATACGGTTTATGTATATATTAGTATATGGTTTATTATATACGATTATCTTATATATATATATATATATCGTAGTTTTTTCATAAAAGTAACAATTACAATCTGTCATATGATTCTTGATTTAAAATTAAATAATAATGAGACATACCAAGTCACGTAAGCATGCCAGAATAATGCGGTTCATATGTGAGCAATACGCGAATGATTGAGTATCATGCATGCAGTTTTAATGGTATCAATCATGATCAAAAGATAAAATACTACGGTTCGAGTAATATGCATGAGGTTTCAAAGCCTATTATATGTTCATTTTATATTCTAAACAACATGCGTATGAACTGTGTACAGGTTCTATTACTCGGGTTCAAGGATGATAAAAAAAAACGAGTTCATACAAGTTTGTTTCCAGTTTCAAGCGATGATACAGGCGAGCAAAACAAATACTCAAGTTCAGTTACAGATACAAGCTCACGACACATACATGTGAACAAAACGATTTATGCAAGTTCAACTATTTGCCAATCTAGGGTCTCAAACAAGTAGGCGAGCAGGAAGATGGAGCAAAGACAATCGGTTACTATAAGGTTTTTAAGTTCACATAATCAATGACACCAATGATCAAGACAAATACGCAAATTCAAAACTCTTAAGTTCATGATCAAGCCGGTTTTATACTTAATCAAAACGCAAGCATCTTATCAAGAAATCTGATCAGTTTGTTAGATTAGGGTTTCACGTTTAGTTTGATCAAGACAAGTAATTTCTATTTAAAGAAAACAGGAACAATTGATCACATTGTCTTAATATGATTAGATTTTAGTAAGAACTATCAAGTCTTATTCAGTATGGTCGAATTTTATCAAACAAGCAAGATGATCAAATAATATGCAACCGGTTTTAGTAAAAACAAGCAGCTGGTTCATGTATTAGGGTTTAAGAACAATTTATCAAGTTCTAAACGTGTAAACAAATAGCCTAGCAAGTAATTTCTACTTCGAGACATTCAAATAGATCAGAGAACCAAACAAGTTCAATCTCAAGCATGAATTTATCAATCCTAGTTCATGGATTCAATGATGTTCAAATTCGGAAATCATATTCATGTGATTAGGGTTTATCAGATTTCAATTCTTAAAAAAATATGATTCTAATGCAATCCATCACATATTCTCAGGGTGATTAGGTTTAACCAAAATTATCAAAAACTAATCAGTTCAAATGATTTGTAAACAAACAAGAACACATAATATGCAGTCGCTTTCAATATCAAGCAATTAGGGTTAATCGTTCTATCAATTACCAAAAACCAAAATTTCGATTTTAATCAGCTTTAATCTCTCAGATATTTATCAGGAACAACTTAAATAAGTCAACCAAGCAATGAGATTAAGCAAGCAAAACGAATTCAAGTTAAAAAAATTAGGGTTTTCGGATTTTGCAAGCAACACATGCGGCTTGCATGTTTGCGGCTGGGGGCTTATGTTCTTAGGGTTTAATTTTTGTTTTAGGTGTAAAACAAATATGTTTAGGGTTAAGTTTACTTAGATCTATGTTTTCAGAGTTCATAGATCTTACCTTAATCACCAAAAACGATTCTGAATGGACCACCGAGAGATTAGAGTTTGGACGGATTAGATCTCCTTTAACCTGAAAATCAAACGCCAAACACAAGAACAAGGGGAATGAGAAATCGCAAAAAGGGAGAGAGGAGACATAAGCTAGGGTTTAGGCGAGTATGAGAAGAGATCGAGGGAGGATGGGACGGTGCTTCGCCGAGGAAGTTTTCTCGCCGGCTAGGAAAAGGGTAAGTCGGCGACGTGTACTGCATCTGAGCGTGTGGACGCATCAGAGATCAGATTGTCAAGCCGTTTATGGCAACAGATTCCTATCGTCTTGGGCTTCAATTTGATATGTTGATCGTCGTCTGGATCCACGGCGTTTGGTAGATACAACGGTTTGAAATTGAGCCGGAATTAGGGTTTATGTAGATCTGGCGGCACAAACTAAAACAGGTCGTGAGGGCGCGCCTGGGATCGGATTGACTAGCCGTCTGGACCTGCAGATTCTTCTCGTCGAGAACTTCGATTTGATATATTACACGTTTTCTGGGTCCATAAGGTTTGAGAGAACGAACTTTTTGAAGTTCGGCGGCAGATTAGGATTTTTGGTTTCTAGCTTTTAGGGTAGAGACTATCGTGCTGATAACGTGTTGTGGGAAAAGTATCTTCATTATCATTCATAAGCACTCATATATATACAACTACAAAAGTGTAGATAAGCTCTATCTCTAATATAGAGATAACTACAACATGAATGAGATAACTACGAGTCAACCATAATTATCCTTAACAAAAATTATTTATTCACATAGTAATATACAAACTCGTAAACGGATATTTGTCTCAATACTTTTTTGCTCTCTTTACTTTCTTCACAACAAGAAGAACGAAAAAGACGTTGTTTGCATTAGTAATTTGACGATTTCATACTTCAGAAAGATACTGTATCACTTAGAGTGCATAATCAAAAGAAACTCTTTCTTCTGATTTGATTGTTTTTTCATATAAATTTTTTTGTCAGCAAAACTTAAAATGAGTTTGAATATATATATATATATATATATATATATATATATATATATATTATTTAATATTATTAGGTGTTATTGTGTATTCATTATTAATTAATTTTGAATCGAAATTACATATAACTTAAAATTATAGTAAATTAAATTCAGATCTATAAAAAGATAGATTTCAAAACAGAAAACGTTACAACAATTTACATAGATGTCTGTAAAAGAAGTACCTAAACTTATGTCACATTGTATACCTTCCAGTAAAAAAGCTGTACAAAACTTCTCTCTCTCCACCGTTATATACGCAAAAAGTATTTCCTTGAAAAACAAGATGGAGACTATAAAAAGACATGCTTCCATGTTTAGCAACAACAAAAAAATCTTTCAATAGGCGTCGTAGGGAATGCGTGTCTTTGGGATCCATGCGTTGCCACGTAAAAACTCCCCGGGAGCGAATCCTCTCGCTTGCCTATCGGACATTGGTTGAATACCCCTCCATCTGACCCGGCGGGCCTGACCCGAACCACTACCTCTGTTGCGATACTCGGAGAAGAACAACGTGTTGAGTGCAAACGTCTCGTTCCACTGCAACCAACCTTCTGGATCTATCACATCATCAATATCTGTGTTCATTATGATTGTTCTTGAATATTCTTTCCATGGCCGTCCCAAAAACGCTCTGTGCCTGTACATATAAAGGTGAAGCTAGTGAAATATGGCTAGTACGTACGTAAACGTAGTTAAAGTAATTATATTATGGTTATGGATTTGACTGAACGATATGTTGAATCACCAGTTATACGGCTATTATGGATAACGATCCCGGTCGTCTCACGCCGGTCTGTTCGTCCTTGAGCTGTAATGATGCACTGCTGGTTATCCATGGGACGGCGGATGACAAATTCACAGTTCTGGAAAACGGCTTTGGCATCTCCAAAGACGAAATCGATGGTGCCTGAGATGCGACAATCACGATAGAATTGACGGTGTGTATGGACGTAAAGTGTGTCTTGGTAACCATTGATATGACAGTTGAAGAACACAGAGAAATCAGCAGAAACCCGAAGTGCAACTGCTTGATGGCGTTCCGCTCCGGCTGTGTTCTCGAACCCTATGTCCTTTGCCATGAAATAATCCCCACTTACCGCTTCAAACACCGAAGAAAAATACATCAAAAATAACTTAATTAACGTCACACCTAAGTGATATGAACCTTGATAGAATAAAGCAAAGAAAAAAACTTAGTAGAATGTTATGTATGAATTTACCAAATGTGGAAGTGAGGTAGGTGCCGATGCGGTCGGGTAGAAAGGCAATGTCTCCGGAGATGATTGTTTTTGTTGGTCCATCACCGACGAACATGACGTTTTGCATTTTCATTGTCACCTCTATCTTTTCTTTATAAACACCTTGTTTTATGTGAATCACGAACTTCCTTTTTTTTTTCATTGGTACCATTGCCAATGCTTGTGCGATCGTCTTGCACTCATCACCACTCCCGTCCTTTGCCACCACTACATTCGCTTTAATTCTTCCTCCCCTTTCTGCAAGCAGCCTACGCGAATGCGGAGTTACCCAGCGTGGGAACCCTCCTTCCTCCTCTGATAAGTGTCTATCCTCCGATTTTCCAAAAGGATTCAGTGCTCGGAGAGGATTTAATTTTCTAAGAGGATCCAACGGTCGACTTTCTGAAGAATCTAACTTTTGAGGAGTATTCTCCAAAGAAGAATCCAGCGGTCGATTTCTTGAAGATTTCAATGGTCGAGTATTGTAAGAATCTGAAGGTTGACTCTCAGAAAGATCTGGCTGCATAGTCGTCTTGGAAGGGTTCGAATTTTGGGGAGAATCGTTGGAAGAATCCAACGGTTGGTTCTTGGAACCATTCAAGTTTTGAGGAGGAGGATCTTTGGAAGAATCCAACTGTTGATTCTCCGAAGGATCACCTATTTGAGGAGAAACTTCTAGAGAATCCGACCGTTGATTCTGGGATGAATCTCCTATTTGAGGAGAAGCTTCAGAAGAATCTGACGGCTGTTCTTGTGGAGAATCCGAACCAAAAATTCTGAGTCCATCTCTTCCTGGCTGTTGGAGACATCAAGCCCGGTGTAGATTATTAGGAACACATAATTTTTAAAAGGAGCAAATAAAAGATAGAAACTCAACATAAATTATGGAATCTAGTATTTTTTCTTTGTCATGACAATCGTTTTAGTTGTTACATCTAAAACTTAGCTTAAAACCTTTGAATCTCAGAAATGTGTATGCTAGTTTTGAAAGAAATGTACCCTCAGAAATGGAAGCGGAATACGAAAAGTCTTCAACAATGCATCGAGATTTGAAGCGATCGCTAAACCATTGCTTGTGAGATGTTGCCCTTTCCTCATGACCCTTTCCATTATTTCGGCCGCTATGCTGTCGATCCCTTCAAATCCGTCAATGCACGTTTGTTGGTACGTGATCGAACCGCTTAGCCACACAAGAAGATCGTCAATGAAATCTGACAATCTGGTGAACAAGAACCCACCGAATGTGTCCCTTGTTTTCAGATGATTGCTAGATCGAACACAGCTCTAATCAGTTTGCGAGGATCCGGGGACTTCACAGTCTCCAGACTCGCGATGCAATCTTGTTTATAATCGGTGGAGGAACATATCACACTCACTGCTGTCTTTGTTATCATCAGCTTGCTTCCACGGTGAATCTCTGCGGTTTTTCGACTTGGGCTGCTGCCTTCATCGGCTTCTGCACTGATGGCCATTGCCATAAAGAGAGATGCGATGCCCAACAAAGCAAAACTTTTCATCCTGCTTGAATCGTTCCATCCATTCCGCATATTGTTTTTTGCAAAAAAATTTTGTTTTACTATAACATTTTATTTTTAAATGTTCAAAGTTATTGCCATTGCCAAAATTTTCTCTTATATTGCTAAATGTCAGTTGGTTTTGAAGTTCTGTTTTATGTGGAAGAAGGGAGGGAAAGTTAGTTATATACCGTTAAAGAACATGAGGTAGTTATTAGTTTTTTTTATTTCTAAAAAAATGTTACCAATGGTTTTTGCTTTAGTTGGGGGATATTAATATTCTTTTTATATCATAGGAGATGATTAGCCACAAAATTGGATATATGCATAATATGAGTAAATAAAATACACATGCACTGGGGCTGAGCATCTTCAATCCATTCTTGATCTCCCCTTGGTTCCAAGACTTGCAATGACAAATGAACAAATCACCTACGTGTAACTTTCAGAATGGTTATATCACAATTCCCAGATGATTTTTTTTTTACTGAAGAAATTTTAGGTTTTTACCAAAAAAAAAATCAAGGGAAATTTGTCCCTATATGCATTAAAACCCCCCAAATTCACTATCTAACCAAAAACATCCACTCTCTTCTCATTTCTTTTCATATCTCTCTCTATTTTTTCACTAAAAAACTAATTACCTTTTTTTTTATTATTTCACAAATAAACCCAAAAACTAATACATGGTCCTTTAGCAAAAAAAAAACTAGGGCATAGTCTAGTAATCAGGTTTTTGGGTCACTTTATTTTTCATTCTAAAATAGAAAAAGTTCTGTAATGGAGTTGAGTTTTATTTCAATGGTATTCTATTTTATAATGAAAAATAGGATGATCAATAAATAAATAAATTAGTCTAAATTCATTTTTACTCTTTTATCAAATGAAAAATAAAATGGAGTTGGAACATTTTTACTTAATTTTTTTTTTTGAATGAAAAATATAATAGATTAGAGTTTCTCTCAGTGACTAGTAGACATAATATGAAAAGCTATGAACGAAAATAACAAATATGTTCACCTCTAATAACAACGATCTAGAAAGACTTTTAGCTGCAAAATTTTAGCATAGTTAAACTTTGAAATCTAAATTTAAATCCACTTCAAACTCACAAGATCCATAATAATCTGTTTTATATCCATTTATATCATGTCACATTTTTATTCTGCATGTAGTTAGATAAATTATAATAATGATATAAAAGTTATTGGCTGTCTGAATATATTATATGCTATTTCTATCAGTATATGTAACTAATATATTTCATGTAGATATTATGGTGAAGAGAACATTTTAGTCATTTGGTGACCATTTTCAACACCATATTTACAAAAATCCTAGAAATCCTGCCACTTGTTTGTGTATTCTTGAGTATTAGTGCATTTTATCTTTTATATATCAGTTATTACTAATAGATTTTATAAATTAATCAAATACTTCTAATAAATATATTTCATAATTAAAATTTCAACTTGTTTATTATTTAAAGTATATTATTTATTTTATTAGATTTTTATATCGGGATATTACAAATTATGAAAAATCAACTATACTGACACATAAATTACATATTCATAAAGATCTAAGATAGATAAAATCTATTATGAACTATGATGATTTTATACCATCATGCAATGTATGGTACGGTACTATAAAGATATTTTTTTGCATGAACCTGAAGATTCTATGTAATTGTTTTGTAAAGCTAAGATTCTGTATAATCTTTTTTTCATAAATTTGCAGAAACTATAGTATCTGAGAATCCAACTCCAAACCTTTTGATGCGTAAGTATTAATAAACGAAACATTTACACCAAGAGACACTTTTCTAGTTTATTATTATAAGATAAGGCACTTCTTACTACTAGGATAGTTTTTTTCAACTAAATCCACTTTCTCTCTATAAAGTAACTAAATAGTCTTGTCATTTATTTAGTGTATATTAATCTAACTAAATTTAACATGTAGTTTTTTGTTAGAAAACAATATAGAGTGGGTCCATGTCTCTTTCTTCTTCGTTTTCCTCCTCCTAACTTCTCTATCTTTTCTGTAAAATGAAATCTTTTAGTTCACAATTCTTTTTTCAAACATTTTTATATTTATTTATCGTCTCTATTATTTGATCTATTTTTTGAGATATTTCAAGCTATATCTTTTATGGTGATGTAATGGTATGTATACAACGGCGGCGTCAACGATGGAGATCGTTTCAACCATGGTGACTATGTTTTCTCTTGCCGTGCTCTGCACTTGCTCAAGAAATATCGCCGAACCTCAACCAAGCTAAATCTCTAAGCCGTCATATTCATTTTCTTTGTGGTGTCTCTAGGTGATTGAATCCAGTTTATTGCATTCTCACTTTGATTCAATCTTCTGATCCTTGTCTCAGCTTCTGATTCCTTGTCGTGATTCATTATCCCCACGAGGTCCCTTCCTCTTTGACACGTCTTTCAACCATGATGAAAAGCTTGAGAACAACAATGGCTAACTTTGGTGTTTTTGCACGTCTGATCCCTTAATTTTGTCTAATTCGATTTTGACCTCAATACTTTTTAGAGGTACAAATCAACTTCAATATTTGAATCATTTACTTTCTGCATGAATCCCAAATGAACCGTTGGTGTTTATGCTCTTGGTTCAACCATAAGCTAAGAGCATTACCACATCTAACCTTCATCCATTTGAATTCATCTAGCTTTGAATCTTAAAGTATCTTGTGTTATAAGTCTTCTGGATTTAATTTAATATCAAATGGGGTCTCTTCATCTCATGTTCTTGCAAATGTGGTGAATTTACTAATCCGATGTGCATGTATATGTTTGTAAATCGTTGTACATAGAATCTTTTTACATATGAATACTGATCTTTAGTGTACATAGCAGTCTTTCAGTTTTTCTTACATGTTGATATCATGTATAATTAACTGATGTACATGCATCTTGCAAAAATACTTTGTGATACTTTTCGATGGATGGTTCATGCAAAAGTACAAATTAAAGATTTATGAAACTGAAAAAATGGAACTTTCAAATGTACAATAAACTAATGTACATGTTCATCTATCTACATGTGAATGGCAAAATAAATGTGTATTATCATGTACATATACTTCTCGTCACTTATCAAAGGCAACTACTATTTTTTGAGTCACCTAGGATGTACACGTGTACGGGATATATGGTGTACATAACCCAATTGTACATAAAACAATAATCTTTCTACATAGGAGCATGCTTTCATTGGAAACAAGGTTTTACTGATTTGTTTCCATCTAAGTCAAACTTTCTAAACTTAGATTTCGTAGCATAACTTCGTGCACATGTTAATCTCATTCCACAAACTTTGACCCATCAATCTATTTCAAAATGAAAGCATGTTTCCATGTAAAACATTGTTATTTTGTGTACAATCTGGTGGTATACACAATACTTCGTATACATGTGTACACTACACAGGTTCCTTATATATAAATAAATTGCACCATAATTTCATACAATATCACAGTTAAAGCAAAATTATAATAACTTGAAAATATCAAATGTAATTGGTTTTATTCTAATACGTCTTCTTTTCAATAGCCAATTATGTTACATCGTTGCAACTCTCTATGTTTCTTGTACAAGTGATATTGTGAAATATGTGTATATATGGATATCGTTCAAGATTATATGCATCTTAATTTATCTATAAAATGGATAAGATGTAAATCTCTATTTTCAAAGGTTGTGGTTTATTTTTTTTAAATATGATTTTGATGGAAGAATAATAGATATTGCTATGTTAACTTTGTAACAAAATTTTGATTTTTTTAATTTTAACTAGAACTTGATATTTTTGTGGATGGCCAAATATATGATTTTATGTTTAAGCTAGTAATTGAGATTATGCATTTCTAACTGGGGTATGCAATTTTTAAAATACAATCTTTTCGTTTTTGCCTTTGTACATATGAATTGTTGTAAATGTGGATATGGTCAGTTTTGTGTACATATCAATTTTGTATATATATGTTAATATTGCATCTTTCAATTATATTTTCATATTGTAGGGGTTAAATTGAAAAATCAAAAGTTTTAGAACAATTAAAAAGAGTTTATCTTAAAATTTGATAGTTTGGGTCATATTGAGAATAACCTAACAATTAAAGTACCAAATGTGAAAAAGTGAGATTTGGCCATTGTTGCTCAAGCTTCATCGTGCGACTGAAGCCACAACTAACGTGGTGAATTCTGAGCTTGAAGGCCACCACGGGACACTATCACAGCGTGAGGAGGATAATTGCAGAGCACGACGTGGAAGTAAAAGCTTGGTCATGTTGATTCTTGACGAATGAGAAGATGAACTGCGATTGAGCTTGGTTGAGATTCATTGGAAATCACAGATGAAGCCCACGAAGCATGGTGAAGAGAAGTTGTGACATAGATGACATGATAGAGCATGAAGTTCTTATAAAAATTGTGTTTTTTCTGTTTGTAAAATTAATGTTTGTAAAAAAAATAAGATCTGGAAAAAAGAAGAAGATGGAAAATCAGTGGGTCCTACAAACTATATATAGTTATACACTAGTTAATAATTAATGAAATAGGTTAAAAGAAAGTGTTCCTAGGAGTTGAAAGTGTCTTTTAATATAATAAAAACTTGGAAAATGCCTTTCAGTGAAAATCAATCTTAATAAACTCTATGCATTTAACCTTTTGATGTATAAATATTAATAAACTCCTTGAGCGATTAATAAAATTTTAATAACCTTGAAAAGGCCCAAATATTTTGTCCGTTTGAAACCTCTAAAATATTAGGGGGCAGTTTTAGGGTATGACATGCTAATTTATTCATATGCTCAAGAACAATATGTTTACCTTAGCATCTGAACACAAAAAATGTTTACATATATATATGCTTTATTAGTAAACACCATAACATTTTACATTACATAAGCTTCATCACACAAAGTACTTGTAGATACATACCAAACACAAAGACTTGGTAGTGATCTAAAGCAACCTTTAAAACAAGCTTTAGCATATGTGTTGGTTTGCAAAGCAGAAACAAATATAAAATATATTACACCTTCTTATAAATCCACCCTGCGTGGCTGCGTATTCGACGTTACTTGAGTTTTACCCTGCTTACCTACGAAACTCTTTTATAAGCACCCCTCCATAGAGTTTGGCCGCCTCATCGCAGCTAATAGCCCGGCTTTTCGGCCTCTCAGACCGATTGACATGGCCGATAAAAGGACTGGTACCACCAAAGTATTGAATATGTTCTATGGGGTGAGAAACAACCGGAACTTTTATAGTTGACTCCTTCGAATACTGATAAATGACTCGACGACAACTAGTAGTACTAGTCGCCTCCTTTATGGTATACACTTTCGGACCATCATATGAGTAAGAATTTTGGTTATAACGAGAAGCGAACTCGTCTCTATGAACACTTGGCGGAAGTGGTTATTTTCGGGGACTGACCATACATCTTATCGACCATTTCAAAAGCCTCTTGAGCGATCCTTATATTCCTATCCTTTTGAGACATTGCCTTTGAAGCGGGAACAAGAGAAGGTGTTTGTTTTTATGTGTGATCTTTGTTTCCTTGTTTCAGTTTGATTTGGGAAAGAAAGCCAGTGGTGTTTATATAGAAAAGCTTCTTCGTTACTGAAGGAACCAACACACTCTTTTAATATGAGCTTCTCTATATTATTGTAATAAAATATTGTTATGAATTATCCGCTTGCATTTGGATACATTCGTTGTCTTGAAGTTATCCAAAATTTAAAATATAAAGATGCAAGATTTGATATTATTCGAATGAAAATTTATAGATACGTGTAACCATCACAAACTAATCGAATATAATTAATTTATTTAATCATTATTCCCTCAATAATGAAGATCTCTTCCAAAGGGCATGGACGGCTTGACGGTCTATCCGATCCGTTATGTTCATTCACATATTTTGGATCAATTACTTTTCTTATACAAATTAATGCTCAATTAAATATCAAGAAACATACATATACTTATTATCAAATCCACCATGCATCCACATCTAGTAACTTATAATCAAAGACAATCGCTCTACTAATTCATATGGTAATTTTAATTCATATTATTCTCACTAGCTAGGTTTCATGAATTTGTATCTTATAATTTTAAAATATACGGAAACCCACATATTTTACTTGAAGCAAGTTATGGATATTCATGTACTCTATAATACAGTAAATATCTGTTACTAATTGGTGATCATTAAAATGTTAATAATTGATTAAAACATATATTTGTAAGTTAGGTTAGGCGGAAGTTCCTTTGAATGTCATTTTCCCGAGTTAGAATTGGAATCATAAGTTTTCTTTGAACTTTAATAATTATAAGCTTTTGGATGATCACTTCTTTTGACATTTCAAAAGAAACTTTAAGGCATGAAATCTTTACCACGTGAAAGCGGCAAATTTTAAAAATAAGCAAAGACAATTTTTTCAAATAGCTATTTTCAAGAATATTTTGTTGATTAAAAAAACTTAAAACTTGGGTCCATATCCGAATGGCTACATATGGAACTAATAATTTTGCATTAAAGGGGAATTGATTATTGGCCTAGATCAACATAGTAATTACTTCTCTAGTGGAAAGCTCTAAACCACCACAATTTGGTTAAACTTTTTTTTTCTTAAAAGATTCTATCATCAAAAAAAGTTTCTAAGGAAAAATGATCAAAAAATTTCATTAAAAAGGCAAAAGAACTTTTTACCATTTGTTTTATTCTTTTTATTTTTATTTACTTGGTTTTTACAAAAAAAAATAACAATAAAAATTATAGTTTTCGAATTATATGTTTTCAAATTTAAACTTTTTAATAATTGTTTTTAGAATTCTTTTTTTCTATTTTTTTTTCAAATTTAAAAATTCTTTTTATAATTTTTATTATAAATTTTAATATTTATTTATTTATTATAGATCTTCAAATCTGTTTTTCGCTTTGTCCAGTTCTGCTCAGAGCTTTGTGGTCTCGGCATTATTGTTTGTCTGAGCACCCTCTCTGTGGTCCTTGTTCTCCCAATTCAGCCTGAGGGTCTCTCGGATCTGTGCCTACAGA
>CAJHQP010000191.1:0-248306 GCA_905132765.1 Moricandia arvensis | reverse complement strand
TCCCTCGATTTAATGCTACAAAGCGGGATAAGTGGGATGAAGCATGTTAAAGGTCGGATTAGAGGAGAAAATAAATGGGAATGGAAAGAGTTGCAGGAAGTTGATCGAAAGCGGCGTCATCAGAATGAGGGGGACGGCGTCATCAGAATGAAGGGGACGGCGTCATTTAGGAATGAGTGTTCGGTTTTCGTTTCAGTTCCGGTTTGGTTCTTTCGTTTTTGGTTCTTTCGGTTCTAGAGATATAGGAACCATTCGATTATTTATGAAATTCGGTTTGGGTTCGATTATTTCAGTTTTTGGTTCGTTTCGGATAACAATTATAATAACCGACTAATATCCAATAAACTTTTAGTTCCAATTTGGTTCAGGTTTTTTGGTCAGTTTTGAATATTTGGGATAATAAAACAGATTTTTTTGGTTCTTGGATTTAAAATTGAGTAATTCAGATAAAATTTAATATTTTGGATATAGTTATTCTGGTAATTGGTTCTTTAGGCAACTCATATATTTTAAAATATTTTGGATAAACAATATTCGGGTAATTAGGTTTATAAGTAATATTTTTAGAATATTTGTTAATTTAAATACTAAATATAATTAATATTTTAGATATATAAATTGTATTTCGGATATTCGGGTACCCATTTGGTTTTGGTTTGATTCCGGTTTGGTTTTGGTTTGATTCCGGTTTGGTTTTTCGGTTATAGAAACACAGGAACAACTCGATTATTTTTGATCTTCGATTTAGTTTCGGATTCGTTTTTTTTTTTGGTTATGTTCAGTTTGGTTTTCGGTTCTTAGTTCTTATACCCAAGTCTAGCGTCATTGTCTATGCCAAGATTTATTTATTCACTGACACATAAAACATTGGGCATGGATTAAAAAGCTTATATAAACCCAAAAAAAGTCACAACAGAGCGCATAAAGTTTTGAGCAAATTTCTTTAAAAAAAATCAGTTTGGTTGAAGGTTTTCGAGGTGACATGTGGCATATTTTGGTCCATTCTCATAGATGATGTGGCAACATAAAAAAGAGAAGACTCATTTATTATTATAGATATATCATTGTTTTTCTTGTATTTTAGTCAATTCGAAAAAGAGTATATAACAAAGAGAAAAATTCAAGATGTTTATATAAATATATAAATTATGTTTGATTTACTTAAGGAAATGAATATATATATATATATATATATAATATTTTACTATGATTCAGGAAAATATAACTTTATTCATTTAAAAACGAGTCACAAACCAAACAGCACCAACTAATTAATTTTCTCAATTATTATATTTTAATATTAATATTTTGAAATTGCAAATAAATTAAATAGACTACTTGATGCTTCTCAACTTTATGGATCAAATATTGATTAAGTAGAAAATACATGACAAATAATATACCTTTTATGTAGTGGACGATTCTATAAATGCTTGAAATTATGGCTTGTGGGGCTTATGCATGTACACGTAGATTTAGTGTACCACATAAGAGATTCATAACCTTTGTAAATGTAATATATTGTAAAGCCCCTGCAAAACTTTGTAAGAGTTGGATCTTGAACTATATTGCCAAAATCAGCCAAAATCTGTAATTAGTAATTAACTGAAGTAGCAATCAGTTTACATTCAGATGTATGCCCCCTCTATTGTCTCTTGTGAATACATCGACTGACTTAAAAAGCTATGAAAAATTGTAATCAGCTTTTATTATGAATAAATGCTTAATCTTTCCCATATGTCATTGGGAACTTCGTCTTGAGAGAGTCAATGATGTTATGTAAAAGTTTACTTGAAGAAGTTGTTTCGAGAATCTCACAAACATATAGCAAAAACGCAAGTTTTTCCCCGTCTTTGTAAGAAAACAAAGAAATGTCAGCTTTACTCTTTTCAAAGCATAACTGGTTGATGAATGTTGCAAAGAAGGAGTTTCATCCCATCCCTTGAGAAAACAAGACAGAGATAAAAAGCAACTAGTCTAGTCCCATCTCATTTCACTTAACTTCATTATCTGATCAAGATGAGAGATTACACAACTAGTAAACTTGATTCCATCATTATCTTACAACTTTTGAGCATCATCCATCGCCCACAAATCATCGACCACCATTGTCTTTCAATTGAATCTGAATTGCTCTCGGTTAAAACAACTTCACTCAATTATTGGACCGTTAGTATGCGCCTACATCAATATATATGTTCTTATTACTAAGAGTGCATCATTCCGTGTATTGTTTGCTCATGTGCATGGTCATAACTTAATTCTATATCAAATAGATATTGTATCCTTGATTGGAGATTTGCATGAGCAATTTGATAAGATGTGACATAAGAAATTTACTAGAATGATCAAAATTATATATTGTGCAAACTGATTAGATTTTTGATTCTAAAATGGTTATAAGTAATGGTTTGAAAAATTCAACAAAATTTTGAATGAAAATGATCACTACAAGAAAACACGCCTATTACGAGGGTAATAAAGTCACTACGATGAATTAACAAGGAATTGCGTTTCGTTGTAAAATATTGGTCGTGCATTGTAATGCACGATTTGTCGTAACACCGTTATAACGTTACCACGAAATAGATTTATCGTAATAAACAATCGAAAGATTTGTTGTAATTGCCTAATAATAGGGCTTCGTAAATGTTTCGTAATATTTCCTAGTAAAGTTGTCATTAAGGACTTGTATTATTTATAAAATAAAAATTATATTAAAATATTTAAAATGAAAATATTTTCAAATATGAAAACTAAATATACAAAAGTCAGAAAATAATATTTAAATTTATAATACAAATGAATATATTTAAAACAAAAGCTAATATAAGAGAGGTTGACATTATCGAAGTAGTTGTTGGATGTGTCATTTCTACTGTAGAGTCTTAAGGTTTTTCCACATGATCGGAAAGAGGCATTTGTCTCTTGAAATTTCGACGTCTCTCCTTCAACACTCTCTGTAGAACCAGGTTTTAAATCACCATAACATCGAAAAGATCCTATAGGAATTGCAAATGAACCTATTGGTTGTCTACTTGAGCCTTAAGCCGAACATTCTCTTCATCCTGGCTCGACGAGTAAGACGAAGTCGCTTTTAAAACGTCACTGAGACATATATTTTCTAAGACCAAAACATGAATATTTATCGTTTGTTTGAAAATGTAAAATTTATTTTAAAACTTCTCTTAAAATTATCCATGATACTAAAAATTATTTTAGTTTTAAGTTATATATTTGAAAAAAAAAACTTATGACTGGAACCTACGTTTTAGTAGTTATCCATGTGTATTTAAAACTTGTTATAATGCTAATTATGTATTTTTTGTTCACAAAATGTTTATATTAAATTATTCAAAGAGCTCAAACATACACTATCACTACAAAAAAATACATGTTTGGCATCATTTATTTTATATATTTGCATTAGTTATAAATGATGTAAATTAATTTTACATCACTTAACTAAATGACTCTGAAAGTGGTGATGCAAATAATTTACATCACTTTATTAATAATTGATGTAAAATGTCAAATATTTGTGTCAATTACTATAAGTAATGTTAATATGTATCAGTTGTAGAAAAGTGATAGTAATATTTGCATTGATTTTTAAAATGATGTTAATTGGCATCAATTAAAATAATTGATTTCAATTATTTATATCATTATAAAAAAGTGATGCAAATTTTATATTAATTATTAAAATTTATTTTAATAATTTTATAATTTACCACTATTGCTAAAAATGATTTGAACATTTGCCGTCAAAATTCATTTCTGTAAACTAATTAATTAAAAAACATTTCATTAATTTTTTAACTGAACTTACAATCTGTAGAATAAGAAAAATAAGAAGATATACATAGCTGGTGTTCAAAAAAGAAGAAGATGTACATAGCTAATACAAAAAAAACAGAAAGAATAAACAACTTGAATTCATCTAGAAAAAGATTTTGAAAACTAAAAAAGTCATACTTCTTTGTTTTTGTCTTCAATATCCATGTGTAATATGAAGTTGAATCGATCCAGTAGTGAAGTTATCAAGATTCATCAAGAAAAATCTCCACCAACAGCGTTTTATATAGCTTCTATCCTTCTAGATCTGCAAGGGGTTCTTCATTTGCCACTGAAAAGATGATTTTTAATTAAAAAATTATTATTAAACCACTAACAGGTAGAAATAAATTATTCTTCCTTACTGTAACAAGAGGAACAAAAGAAAAATAATACCTTCTCTAATCAGATTCGTCCACTTTTGACAGAACTTTGTTTCTTTTCAAATTATGCATAAGAAGAAACACAATCATTCTCACCCTGACGTGCAAGAAAAGTAATAATTGTTTCTTGTTGATTTTTCTTATAAATCTTAAGCACCAGTAATTTGGAACTGAGAAAAAGTTTAAGAAATTGAGAAGAAGATGAACAGATGAGTGAGGATGTTAATAGAGAATAATAGATCTTTGTTGAGATCATAAAACAGTTAGAGAAAAACATGGGTTAACTAAATAAAAATTATAAAGAAATTAAAATCACAGAATCATAACCACCATCATGTATCACCTAAGTTAGGCTGGATTTTTTTCTTAAAAGTGTTATATTAGAAAAATTAAGTGATGCAAATAAGATAAACTAACCTCTTTTTTATTTAATTAATGATAAACAAAAATATAGTTACGTAATTCTGTTAGCATCAATTTATTATTGATGTAAGTTTTTGTATCAATCTAATAAATGATGTTAAACAGAAAAAATAAATGTATCAGTTATTCAATCGATATAAATTAAAAAGATTATATCAATTCAGTAAAAATGATACAAATCAATACAAATTACATCATTTTTATTGAATTGATGTTAACTTAATTAATAATAGCATCAGTTTTTTTGCAACTGATTTTGAATTATTTATATTTGTGTCGTTTGTAAATAAGTAATTTAACATAGTATCAATTATTTTAGTGATGTAATTTAAGTGATACAATTCACAACTTTTTTTGTAGTGTATTACTATAAATTTATTTACAAAAACAAATAACAAAACAAACAATAATATTTTTATCATTATTTTTATTTTATTATTATATTTTTAAACTTGTAAATAACTTAAATAGACTACTTGATATTACTTGATTTTAGGGATCAAATACTGATCAAATAGTAGATATGGGACAAATAATAAGTAATCACACTAACATTACATAAAAGTTTAGTTAATCAAGAAAATAAATATCAATATTTAATAAACTAAATAATATATAACAAATAATATGACAAATAAAAGATAATAAGTAAGAATCCAAATAACAAGCAAGTAAAGAAAAGTAGCAAGTATAGCTAACTATGCTCAGCCTAGTGGCGATGCTAATTTTGTATTACAGTAAATTCCACCATTGTCTTGTATTATAATACAGTAACACTCTTGCATTATTCGCTGTACAATAATTCTGAACTGAATACTCTTGATTTGACAGGTCAAAAACTAATTGGTTTAATGTAACTTTCAAAATATTACAAATGATATTATTTGATTTTTTCAGAGATATTGTTGAATAATGTCGCTCTTTCATATCGCAGTTATTGCCGCTAGTGCGTCTTTCGTTTCTTTCTAGGACGACCATAATCAATGTAATTAATAATTACTGTTTTGAAAACATTGATTAGGACAATCTTGTAGTCATGTTTAATGTATAAGAAGAGGTGATGTTGGAATTTAATCAAAAAGATGTATAAAAAGAGCTATGAATGAAATTAATGATCTTATGATCAGTCTGCCTTATGCTCCAGGGTTAATTTATAGTAATAGTGTCTTAATACATAGACACATCGAACAGATAGATTTTGATTTCTGGTAGATTCAAAAGCAACATTCCGATCACACGTATAAGTGCTGGATTTTATAACATTTCGAGAGAATAGTTTTGACAATTTTGTAACGTATAATCTTTGACAATTTAGGTATCAAATTTAATTTAAGGTTCTCTAATTTTTAGGAAAAATACTGAAAATATCATTTTTTTCAAATCGAAAGCTACAAACTTTTAGTGGAGACAGTAAAGAAACTAATTAAACATAAAATTCGGCTATAAACAAAGATGAAATAAATATTTAAGGGCGATTCAGAAGCTAAACTGTTGTAACATCAGATGCAGATAGCATAAATCAGATCAAGTGTTGGATTAGATTAATTGCTTCATCATTATCACGGCAAAAAGATTTTCATAAAAATACTTTTACGGGGAAAAAAGGAGATGACTCAGTGGTGGCTAGTGATATTAGGTTCGATTCTGCCAGCAAGTTTCTTCAGCTGAACTCAGAAGAGGGAGCATAATATCTTCATCGCCATCTCCAGTCCCCCACTAACTAAATCGCAAAATAATTTCAAAACCGAACCCGAATTTTTAAAAGATGAAAAAAGTGATTGATAAAATGAAAATTAAAATTCATAAAACGTATTGAACAAAAGAGAAGGCTCAGTTCAGCGGGATTATCGACACAGAAACGAATCTCCAATTAAAGAAAGAAACGCCTCATTCCGGTCTGTTGAGCTTGATATTTCCGAGTCATCACTGCCTTCTCCCAATCTCAATTTATCAAAGAAACGAATCAATTATATCAAAAAAAACACACACACAGAAAGTTTCACCGTAGACAACCCTAGTTAGATGCAAAATATGATGATGATGAGATTGAGAGGCGATTGCTGTCTAATTATATAGTGATCGTAGTTAGGGTTTTGCTAGGTTATTGGGAGAAGGCCCATTTTCAGCCCATTAAATATGTTCCCGGGTAGATTATTGCTCACTTGGTTTATCTCGGTTCTATTTGGCTAGGTAGGAATTGAAATATTTGATTTCTTTTGGTTAACCGGCGTCAGGCGATGGACGCACTGAGAGCTTCTTACGGTGACTCTTCATCGGACTCTGATACAGATCCGTCCGCTGCAAATCTCGGCAAGGAATCAACCTCTGTTAAGCACGAAAAGGAGTCGATCTCCTTGCCTCCTCCGCCTCTTTGGCTTCTCGAATCCATTGGATCCACAGGTGAGAATGATGATACTCACAGATTGTGTCGACTCTGACTGCTCCTGAATCTAATTCATCTCGTCTTAAAAAAGTCTCTGTGAACTTGAAGGTTCTTTGGATGTCGAGACTGTGAATCGAGTAAGGAACTTTCCTCATGTCGATGGAAACTACGCCTTGCACGTTTACATCCCTGGTAATCACTCGAGAATGTGTTCATGGAAGTGTATCTTCTTCGCTTTACTCATGCTACTTATTTTTTATTGTTTCTGACTTTAGTATTTATACCTGTATCGGCGAAGAAGGAGATTGCATGTGTTTTAAAGAGGGTTGCATCACTTGTTCCTCATCTTCATTTGGTGGAGGCTGATGTTCCACTCAGCATTCTTTGCAGTGATGACCAGAAGCTTGAGCATGCCTTGGGGAGAGAGTTCCACATAAGCTTGGGGAGAAGCGTTCCTCTACGTGTTCATCAGATCAACTCGGTGGTTTCTATGCTTAGGCAAAAACTTCAGTTACACAAGAGGTAAAGATTGTACCAGTTTGATTGTATACGATGCTTGGATTTATGAATTTCTTTTTCTTTCAATAGATATTGGATCGATTTTAATAAGTGGCAAGTCTTTGTGAATGACGACTCTACTCGCTCTTTCCTTTCTTTGGAAATCACCACTTCTGGACTATCCGAGGTATGCTATACAATCAGTGTTACTGCCTTTTTGTATACTCAGTATCTCGTATTGTACTGGTTCAGATAAACAAGCAAATTGATGCTGTTAATGAAGTTTACAAGCTTCACAATCTTCCAGAGTTCTACAAGGTCCAATTTCCCTTTTTTTTTAGTTTACTATTTTGCAACTGTATTCATTCTCACCAACACTTAACACCCATCGGTTCTGCTTCAATTTTGTTATATAGGATCCGCGACCACATATCTCCTTGGTCTGGGCGTTGGGTGATATTAGAACTTCCCTAAAGGGAGCTGTTGACCAGGAACTGAAGAAGCTTAGAGCTGGTGGTTGCGTTCAGAATCGTATATTTACCTCTAAGTTTTCTGGGATCGAGTGTAAGATAGGAAACAAAACACACAAAATATGTAAACTCCCAGATGAATAATATCTCTGTCTTACAAGACCTATCAGGTTATGCATTTGTAACAACATATATAGTTTATGGTACGATGCAACAACAGTCCTTGTGAGAGATATTGAATTGGCTTTCATGTCAGAAAAACCTCTTCACGAAATATTCTCTATTGAAGTTAATTCAACAGATTTTCTTTGGCATTGACTGAGCACGCCAATAAGCTTCTCGACTAACCTCATCAAAGTCGGGGATGGAGGTGATGAGAATATAATAAAGATTGACATTATCAGGTGCAACGCTGGCCATGACCGTGTTGTGCGATAAGTACTATAGCAAGCATACAGACCTGAAGCTGGAACCGCAATGGGAACCCAAGTGTGAGAATATTGATAATAGAAAGTGAAATCGAGAATCCAATTGTGTTAAAGAACACAAACATAGTGAAGGCAACTCCACTAAAGGCCCCCATTATAGATTCCCCTGCTACATGAGGTTTTTTGCGTGGTGTATTCAAGCTCGTTTTGTTATGAGAAACAGCAGGTATGTCGCTATCTTGCCAAGTTCCACCTGGAGGAGTCAGACTGGCCTGAAACGTCGCTGTGGCGACCAGTGAAGCAACCACAATTAAAGCACTAAGTGGCTCTGATGTTGAGTCTCTGTACTTTTTGAAAGTGAAGTACTTAACAAGAGTTTTGTGACTATGTGATTCCATGGCTCTCTTTTCGCATGTGGAAGTAGTTGCCGTCGTACCAAGATTTTGCCCTCTTTCAGCTTCAGCTTCAGCTTCGATGAGTTTCTCATAGAGTTCTCTATATCCAGTTTAAATTTAGAGAAAATTACTCAATTAATACAAAAAAGTTAGAATATTACTAGATTAGCATACATTTTTTGAAAATTAGTAGAATGTTTTTCGACCTTAGTAAATTACAATAAACACTTTTCCTTAGTTTTTTTTAATTAAGAAAATCATGTCAGCAAACTGTATTCCACGTCACTTTAAACCGTATTCCACCTCACATTATACATACTAGGTGGATTGCCCGCATGCGGGCATAATTTTTTTATAAAATTACTTATTAAGATATACATTATACTAATTTAAAATCTACAAAGATAAATTATTATTTAAATCTTCATTTTATTTTTAGTGTAAAAAATCTTATGTATACTATATTAATTATTAATAAATCAATCTTAAAATTCACTCAATTATATAAAATTAATAATTTTACTTAATTAATATTTAGTTATGTGTTTTCTGTTTTTAGTTTTATTTTTTGTTAAAAGATTTTTTCTTGGATAACAACACAATATAATGTCAAAATTATCTTTTTATTTTAAATAATTTTTAAATTTTGGATAATTCTTATTATAACTAATTTTAATTATTTATCTGATAAAAATAATTTAAATTCGTTTTTATTTTTAAATAATTTTTATATTTTATTCATTAAGGGCATAAACGATATTAACTGCTCTAACTTTTAACGTGGGAGCTCCGTTGCGAAAATTAATCTTATGTATACTATCTATATTAATTATTAATAAATCAATCTTAAAATTCACTCAATTATATAAAATTAATAATTTTACTTAATTAATATTTAGTTATGTGTTTTCTGTTTTTAGTTTTATTTTTTGTTAAAAGATTTTTTCTTGGATAACAACACAATATAATGTCAAAATTATCTTTTTATTTTAAATAATTTTTAAATTTTGGATAATTCTTATTATAACTAATTTTAATTATTTATCTGATAAAAATAATTTAAATTCGTTTTTATTTTTAAATAATTTTTATATTTTATTCATTAAGGGCATAAACGATATTAACTGCTCTAACTTTTAACGTGGGAGCTCCGTTGCGAAAAATCACTTCGCAAATAATAGTATAGATTCCATATCACCTATTTTTTTTTACGTTCACAGAAACACTCATAAATTAAAAACAAAGCGAGAGAAACCACAATTTTCTTCATTCGTCGCTTAAACCCTAATCTTTTGAGTTGACATTGTTGTTTATCATCTGAAATTCTCGAACTGTCTATCCCGATATCGTCTTCGCCGAAATCGTCTTCACCAAAATCGTCTTCTCCGCAAGCGTTTCTATGAAATCTTCTTCGCTGCAATCGCCCAAAATCATCTTCTCTGCTGAGTTTTTCGAGTTTGTGGCTGAGTTTTATTTATGTTGTGGCTGAGTTACTTTTCTTTTACGACTGAGTTATATATGCAGTTGTGACTGAGTTACTTTCTGTGAATCTCCAAAAACCTAGGTATAAGAAATGTGCATTCTGAGGAGAAAAAACAAATACATTTTAAAAAATTCAAATTGACAATTGTGGGGTGTATTCATTTAAGTTTGTTTGTGATTTGATACCCATATTTCGATAATTTTTTTTACCAGATCTGAGTGAAAGAGAAGCTTGAACAAGAAGATAATGGAGGAGACATAAAAAAGTGATGGATTTGGCAAAGACGAGACAGAGAAGTTCAGTGAAGCTTGGAGACATGGAGGAGTTATCACCAGAATGGTACATCAAACCTGTATTTTCTTGTTTCTCTGTGGAAAACATACCTCAACCGTGTATTTTATATTAGACTTATGTTATGTTTATACAACTTAGCTGTCTCGTTTATATATCTCAGTCATGTCGTTTAAAAATTCAGCTATACCTCAAACATATCATAAAATCAGAAATGCTTATATAACTCATCAGTGTCGTTTTGATAACTTAGTCGTGTCGTTTATATAACTCAGTCATACCTCAAACATACCCTAAAATCAAAATTTTGAATTCAAGTACTTTAAATAGTTATATTGAAGATCCTCTTATCAATATCAAGTGAATATAAATCAACTAAAATGTGTATAGTTTCTTGAATTTTTAAGTTGAGACTTTAACTTGATCTTGAGATATATGTTCTCTTACAATTACTTATACAATTCTTACTCACAAGACTCTAACTTTAATCATTTTGAAAATTTAATCTCTAATCCTTAAATATTCCATTTTAAATCTTGATTTAAATCTGTAACTATATTTTTAAAATTTAAGTTATTTTAAAATCAAACTGAGAAAAACTAAAATTACAATTTATATTATTTTTTTCATAACCATTGATTGATTTTAATCTAAGGGTTCAAAATTATCTTTTTGCTTATCCTCAACCTTCTTTCTCATTGTTATTATTTTTTTCAAGGATCACAATTAATGACCATTGATTAAATAAAATCTAAAAGCCAAAAATTATTCTCTCATTTTCTTACAATTAGTATGACTTAGCCTCTTCATCTCTCTCTCTTTGACATTTCTTCTTCTGCAAAAACGACGAATCCGATGAGGGAGGGAGCAGTAGGATGTCGGATCACCATACAAAACACTGGAGGAGACAAAGCTTCTTCTCTAACCGACCACCATCGAAGACGAAGACGAAGGCGAAACAAATTACACTCGGCTGACTTATAGGAACGTGACGGTTGACTTATAATCATGGTTTGTAACTGACCACCATCGAAGACGAAGACTACTAGAGTAGATCTGTCTCAGATTTTTGAATTTTTAGATTTATGTTGTTTATGAGAGTGATATGTCTCTTGATTCCTAATATATAGACTCGTCTTTTTAGTTTCTCTTTTGGTTTCTAAATTCAATTTAAGTTTGGATGATGAATCTTGAGCATGTTATAAGTTTTTTTTGGTCGACATAGTTATAACAAAGTCGTATTGTAACCACAACTCAGCCTTTGATTATAGCAAAAACCCTAAACTATGATTTATAAGTCAGCCGTAACATTCCTATAATCCAGCCGTCAAGTGTAATTTGTTTCGCGACGTTTCGTATTTTGGGCGGGAAAAAAATTATTTTTCCCGCCCAAAATATGAGACGTCACGAAACAAATTACACTTGACGGTTGACTTATAGGAACGTTACGACTGACTTATAATCATGGTTTGTAACCGACCACCATCGAAGACGAAGACTACTGGAGTAAATCTGCCTCAGATTTTTGATTTTTTAGATCTATGTTGTTTATGAGAGTGATATGTCTCTTGATTCCTAATATATAGACTCGTCTTTTTAGTTTCTCTTTCGGTTTCTAAATTCATTTTAAGTTTTCATGATGAATCTTGAGTATGTTATAAGTTTTTTTGGTCGACATGGTTATAACAAAGTCGTATTGTAACCATAACTCAGCCTTTGATTATAGCAAAAAACCATGACTTATAAGTCAGTCGTAACATTCCTATGAGCCAGCTGTCAAGTGTAATTTGTTTCACGATGTTTCGTATTTTGGGCGGAAAAAAATCATTTTTCCCGCCCAAAATATGAGACGTCGCGAAACAAATTACACTTGACGGCTGACTAATAGGAACGTTATGGCTGACTTATAATCATGGTTTGTAACCGATCACCATCGAAGACGAAGACTACTGGAGTAGATCTGCCTCAGATGTTTGAATTTTTAGATCTATGTTATTTATGAGAGTGATATGTCTCTTGATTCCTAATATATAGACTCGTGTTTTTACTTTCTCTTTCGGCTTCTAAATTCAATTTAAGTTTGGATGATGAATCTTGAGCTTGTTATAAGGTTTTTTTGGTCGACATGGTTATAACAAAGTCGTATTGTAATCACAACTCAACCTTTGATTATAGCAAAAACCCTAAACCATGACTTATAAGTCAGCTGTAACGTTCCTATAAGCCAGCCGTCAAGTGTTATTTGTTTCGCGACGTTTCGTATTTTGGGCGGGAAAAAAATATGAGACGTCGCGAAACAAATTACACTTGACGACTAACTTATAGGAACGTTACGGCTGTCTTATAATCATGGTTTGCAGCCGACTACTAGAGTAGATCTGTCTCAGATTTTTGATTTTTTAGATATATGTTTCCTTAGACTGAGTTTCCGGAAACAATAATTACCAGATCCATAAGATGGAGAATAAGATGAAGAAGATAGATAAAGAAGATGAATAATGAAGAATAAGACACAACGTCTGTAACATAAACTTTTTTTACTATTGTAACATTTTTTATGACATGGCAACTAAGAACTGATGACATGGATGATGACATGGCAAATCGGTAAGTCAGCCGACATAGGAACACATAATTCAGCTAACATAACTCAGCCATAACATACATTGCACGTCAGCCTCAACGTGAATGCTATTCTAGTAATTATTTTTTTCCTAATAACCAACCATCATTACACGGAAATATAATAAGTTAGCCCTATCGTCAATTAAATCAGCCGTCAAATAAATGTTATTCTAGTAATTAATCTTTCGCTAATAGGTCAGCCGTAATTGGGATGAATTTAATGTTAATCCAACTCATCACGGTTGATTAAACGTAACTCAGCCGTAACAAGCTCTCTTAAGTCAGCCAAAACTTTAGTAACATAGCCGTCCGATGATCATTCAATCAACATGCGGAAAATAACTCAACCGTCTCTTAACTACAGCTCAGTCAAATTTTTGACAACTCAGCCAGCCGATGTATAAGTCAGCCGTAACTTGTGTTTGTAAGTCAACTGAGACCACATAATTCAGTCAGATTTCTGTTAATCAGCCATAATAAGCGGCATACTTATATCCGTAAGTCAGCCATTTTCTCATAAGTCAGCAGGGTTAATTAAACCAGCTACAACGTAAGCATAACTCAGCCGTAACGTATTCTGTAACGCTTTCCGGCTAAGTTCATTAATACGCGTCAGCGAATTCTTACGTAGCGACGGTTTTTGCCTTACGTGGCATGAAAAAGTAATGACATTCTTGTAAATACGTTTTTGTTACAACATAATATAAGAGTATGCTCGGCACTAAAACATATCAGTAATAAAAAAAATTTATATTCTTCTAATCATAAATAATAAAATTGTGCTAGTTAAGTCAACTTCCCTTAAATTTATAACTATTGATTTTTATGTGTAATTTGAACACTAATATAAAGAAAGAGAAAAAAATTAACAATGACATTAATTTTATTTTTTATTTATTAAAGATATTATTGTAATTAATCATTATAAAAATTAACGAGGTTTGACCAAGAAAAAAAATAATATGAATTTGACATGTAAAAATTATATATTTTCAAATAATATTATAAAATTAATTAGTTTAGTATAATACAATGTATCAGTATGCAGAGACACATGCCCACAAGAATAATCTCCTCAATTTAACCAAAAATTGACATGCCCCTTCAAAATTTTAAATGATTAATTTTTAAAAATTTTGCAACCAATAATCTATACTATTATTTACGAAGTGATTTTTCGCAACGGAGTTCTCATATTAAAAATTAGAGCGGTAATATCGTTTATGTTCTTAATGAATAAAATATAAAAATTATTCAAAAATAAAAACGAATTTAAATAATTTTATAAATAATTAAAATTAATAATAATAAGAATTATCCAAATCTAAAAAATATTTAATATATATATATATATTGTGTTGTTATCCAAAAATTTTTTTTAATCAAAATTTAAAATTACAGAAAACAGAAAATACACAACTAAATATTAATGAAATAAAATTATTAATTTATATAATTGAGTGAATTTTAAAATTGATTTAATAATAATGAATTTTAGAATTTTAGAATTTTTACTTTATTGATCGAACTGAATTATCTTCTTATGTATGACGTTAATGGATTGCTGGTCCATCTTTAAGCGAGACTATATCTATATATGTATCACTGAGACTTACATGTCTGTTTCTACACTGAGTTTGTGTGAACAAAGCAAATTAAAGCGAGACAACTTTTGTTTGTGCCTTGAGGCCTTGACAATGATCATGTACGATTCCATAAATTTTCTCAATGCAATTAATAAGAGAGAAGTTTTTTTTTTTTGTTATTTTGGGAAGATAGTTAAAAGAATCAAAGACACTTAAAAAGACACCTAATCCTATAAAAATCACTCCAATCTCTCAAGTTTTTCCTTCTTTTTTTTTCTGTAGATGAACCCTTTTCTTCCGGGGGAGTTTCAACAAAACCATGATCCAGGATGGTAATACAGCTGTTGAAACTATCAGATATCTCCACTTCTAAAGACCAGGAATTGCCTCCAGGTTATACTTTTCTTCAGGTTTTTGAGTTTCACCTTCTCGGTTCTCCGGCGCTTTTGGCTTCTCCAACGCATCTAGTGTCTGGAGATACACATAGGAAGAACTCTGACTGATTTTGCTACTCGGATTGCTTATTTGACTAGCAAGAAACCGACGGATGAGTCCTCTCAGAAACGGAGCCAATGTATCAGGTTCATGTTCTAGGTAATACATGATTCCTCCCATACATCCACAGAATACAGCAACCTGATTCCATTGATTTGTTTAAAGTGGAAGAAAGTTTGAAACAAGAATTGTTGTTGGATTATACCTCGGCGTTTTTAATATTGGGAAGAATGTGGCGGTTAACAAGTATCTCCCACAGAGAATCTCCTGCTCGTGGAAGAACATATAGAGCAAGCTCAGAGCGTCTTGGTTTTTTCTCCAACATAACTGAAAGTGCAGCTACACCACCCGCAAACCAGTAAACGAGCTTGTGGTCCTTGGATGCAACTTTTCTATGGGCACATATGAAAGCCTAGTGCAAAATGGAGAGACGTAAATGGAAAACTAACTGTGCGAAATGAAAGGAGACAATCAAATTGTCAAAACCAGGTACCTGAAAAATCCCAACAAAAGCAGACAAGAAGGAAGTGGATCGAACTGAATCTCTGATTGCATGCCAAGATGTCCGGTAAGGAGAAGCCACAAACTGAAAGTATAGCAGGATGGCATCAGAGTAGAGCACAATAGGATTCTAAAAGACTGAGACGACAGAGTTTCTAAGGCAGCCTTACCTTTTGCAGGTGTAGAACAACATATGGGACAAATGTTAGGGAGAAGTATAATGGAAATGTTTTCTTGAACGTAGCTGACATTGCATTAGCATTTTGGGCCAGACACGAATTAGTGTGTGGATGAATAGCTGAACAAGGGATGATGGAAGCAAACTCTTCGACCTTCACATCACTGGCTTCGTTTTTACTAGAAATATAAGCTGATAAGGAGGCTAGATCGATTGGACCGCCTCTGCAGCATTCTCGTACAGCCTGGTAGACAGGCCTTGCAACTGGACCTGTCTTCTGAATAAATTCTCTATATGATTTCGGCAAGGTCTCAGGACGCATTATAAAAGCATACATAACCTGCACGCAACAGAATCAGCTTGCTGATCAATAAACACAACTCAACCAGAATGAAAAGAATAAACATAAAAACAAAACAAAAAAGATTTTCTTTTCCGCACTAGACTAAAAATCAATAGATGAGAAAAAAATGTCACATGGATCTCTCTACAACAACAATCCAGACTACTAGGACAAGAAAAAAAGAAGGAGAAAATCTCAAATACCTGGGAACAAGCAAGAGAAAAAAGTAAAGAATCTCCATGTCTCCAATGGCTTCCCCAGAGATGGAATTTGTTCTTTGACTTGGCGGAATTGTAAGCCGCCTGTTAACAAGATGGAAAGATCAGACTCTCAAGGATACACGAGTGTAGAGTGACACACAAGTTGTAGATGTACCTGTCCTAATCTAGCCAAGAGGTAGAGAGCAAGTGTGCGGCGCTGGTTGGAATCATCTAAGGCAAGAACGGACAAACCCGCAATGGAACCTGCTAAGACCCTGTAATAAAAGTCATAAAATAAGGAGTATACAAGAATACAAAACATGAACACTTACGAATTCAAAGGGGTCTCCTTCTTTCTCCACTTCCTCAGACAGCATCTAAGTGCGTGATAGGATCCGGTAAAGCCACCAAAGAGAAGACCAATACGACATGCTTCTTCCCTAACAATCAAGTCTTTCTCCGAGACAAGTTGCTACATGCGTGAAAGAAAGCATTATTAGACAAAAAGATCCTATACCCATATGAAGGCATTGCATCTTCTTTCTTTGAGGACCTTGAGATCGAGCAGCGACGAATAAGACTGCCCTCTTGCGAGCTTGAAGGCGCGGAGAAGAATACCGATCCCAACCCTGACGCCGTAGGAGAGGAGGAAGCTCTGGCAGAGATTTCCGATGGCATTGGCCACGCAGGATACGTCAGCGTGATCGCAGAGATCGGCCTGACATCCCCGCGCCGCCGAACGCTGTCTGCGCTGAAGCTCCGCCATGGCATCGCGTAGCCTCTCCTCCGCCTCACGGAGCCGGTTCTCAGCCTCGGAGCTGTCGAGAGACAAAGGAGAATCAAGCCGAGGCTTGGCCATCTTTGATTCCAAGAGATGATGCAATTTTAGAAGAAATGAATCAAATCAATGTTGGGAGTAGTGACGAACATGCGATGGGGATAATGCTGTGACACGTCATCACTTATTTTATTTTATTCCTTTTTTTTACAACAAGAAATCGAACTAGAGAAACGCTAATGTGAACACATCAATATAGAAACCCAATCTGAAGGATATGTCCCTACAAAGTAGATAGCTGATGGGGAGCTCCGAGCATCGCGTGCAAGTTTAGTTGCCATCATATTTTGTGCTCTCGGAACATGTTGGATAGTGAACTGAGGGAAGAAACTCTTACATCTTTGAATTTCCTCCAAAAGAGGGGCGAACGCCGACCAGTCCTTCGGTGTAGACACCATCTGCACCAATTGAAAATAGTCTGTTGCAAACTTCACTTCGATAAACTGAAGAATCTTCATACACTCCATTGCCCAAATTAAAGCTTCACATTCTGCGTGTAAAGAAGATAAACTAGGCATAATAGTCATAGATCCCATAATCTTGCTAGAAGGTTCTCTCGTAAAAGAATACCATCCCTGACCCGAGAAATGATCGCGTTCCTTCCAAGCTCCATCAACGTAACACCAGCGGCCCGAATCATCAGACACATCAGGCTCCTCGGAATATTCCTCTCGTGGGAGATTTACGCCTAAATTTTGGGCCTCAGCCCATAAATTTGCTTCCACTTCCACTATTCGCAATATCTCCTGTGGATTGCCATTGATGTTCCTATAAACCTTTGCATTTTGATTCTTCCATAAATACCATAGTATCCAGGGAAAATAACTGAAATCAACATTCTGTGGGAGTCTCCAAAAGAGAAACGTCATGTTCGAAAAAATTGACGTTGTAGGGAAAACCCCTGGGGTGGAGGGAACTTTAGAAAGAGCCCATGCCTGAAGAGCAGGTGGACACTCAAAAAGCACATGATTTATTGATTCCTCTTCCATTCCACATGTAGAGCATTGTTCATCGCACTTTAGACCCCTCGCTTTTAAGTTTTTGGTAACCAGTAGACTCCTCGAAATAGCTTGCCAAACAAAATGCTTCAATTTTGGAGGACATTTAAGTTTCCAAGAGAAAGCCAATAAAAGATTTATATTGGGTCCATAAACCTCATAACTCTTTTTACGATCAGGGTATAAGCACTCCACACTATAGCCTGATTTAACTGTATATTTCCCAGAAATCGTATGATGCCAGCTATTGGAATCCAAAGTACGACACCTGCTCACGGGAAGACTCCGAACTATTTTAATATCGTCTGGATGTAGATAAGCCTTCAACAATTCCACATTCCACGTATGATCCACACAATTAATAAGATACTCCACTCGAAGTGAAGGATTAAGGAACTGGGTTTGAGACTTTGGTAATGCTGACCTCGGGCGAGGAGCAGGAATCCAGGGATCATTCCATACTGAAATTGACTCGCCTGTCCCAACTCTTTTGATTAGCCCTTTACTAACCAGAGATCGAGCTGAAATTATACTCCTCCAACCATAGGAAGGGGAGTATGATGTAATCAGATCTAATGGATCAGACTTCCTATAATGTCGTCCTTTGAACACTTTCGCAAACAGAGAATCAGGCTTGTCTATAAGCCGCCAGAGTTGCTTTGCCAATAAAGCGGTGTTAAAATCTTGTAAATCCCTAAAACCAAGGCCCCCATTCTCTTTGGCTTTACACATTTTATCCCAAGAGAAACAATGAAGGCCTTTAACATTACCACTACCACTCCACCAGAAATGGGCTATTGCACTTGATATCTTCTTTGTCACCGACTTAGGTAACCTATAGCATTACATAACATGCGTGGGCATTCCCGCTGCAACCGACTTTAGCAAAACCTCTTTCCCGCCCTTTGTAAGATACCTAGTCGTCCAGCCATTAACTTTGGTATTAACTTTCTCAGTTAGGAAACCAAAAATCTGGACTTTAGAGCCACCCAAGCTCTCATGAATGCCTAAATAGTTTCCCATTCCCCCTTTCACAAAGATTCCTAGAGATTGGTGAAGGGCCTCCCGTGTGCCAACCGGGACAATATGCCCAAATTGAATAGATGATTTGGCAAAATTTATATGTTGTTCGGACAGACGCTCATATTCTGACAGAATTTTTAAAATAATCCCACACTCCTCTCTCGTTGCTTTGCAGAAGAAAAGACTATCATCAACAAATAACAGATGGGATATTGATGGGCTTGTCCGAGAAAATTTTAAACCTGTTAAAGCTTTCAGCCATTCCTGTTTTTGATATTGGCAATAAGATCCTGCTTACAAAGGATAAAAAGATATGGGGATAGTGGATCCCCTTGTCTTAGGCCCCTTTTTGGTACAATTTTCCCTTTTGGCTGACCGTTAATTAAAACCTCATAGTGTACTGAGGTAATACAAAGCATAATTCGGGACACCCAAATCGGGGGAAAACCCATCTTATTAAGAATCTGTTGAATAAAAGACCATTCAAGTCGATCGTAGGCTTTACTCATACTTGTCTTAATCGCCATGAACTTCTCCTTACAAGAATTATTTGTCCGCAAAGCGTGAAACATTTCTTGCGCAATCAAAATGTTATCTGAAATTAGACGCCCCGAAACAAAGGCAGACTGGGTTTCCGAAATCAATCCGGGCAATAAAACTTTCAGCCTTTGGCATAGAACCTTAGAAATAATCTTATATCCCACATTACATAAACTGATTGGGCGTAGCTCTGACATCCTACTTGGTCTAGCCGTCTTGGGAATGAGACAAATATTGGTTGAGTTTAACTTGTCATCCATAACCCCATTCTCCAAAAAATTGTTAACCATGTAGACAATGTCGTTCTTAATGATCGACCATGACTGTTGGAAAAAAAGGCCGTCATACCATCTCGTCACGGCGCTTTTTCCGGATGCATCAGAAAAAGTGCATATCGTACCTCTTCTTCAGTCACCGTTTGGGTGAGCCTAACATTTTGAAGATCCGTTACCATTCTCGGGACTTCATCAAGAAAATCTACGAAATCTGAAGGTGACGTCTACTCAAACAGTTTTTCAAAATAAGTAACTGTTACTTCTTCTATTTGTCGGTCATATGTAACCCAACTACCGTGGTCATTCTCCAGTCCTATAATCTTATTTTGTGCCCTTCTCTGTTTAGTTAAAGCATGGTAAAATTTCGTATTCCTATCCCCTTGTCAATGCCACAAATTCTTGCTCTTTTGCTCCCAATAAAGTTCCTCATCCCGATAAGCTTCCTTCAGTTTTCTTGTAACCTCCATAATTTTCTCATGGGATTTAGAATCATCATTTTGGATTTCCTCAAGCGCCTTTTGCAAAATATTGATGTTTTCTTTCCCATAGAGAAGATTTTGTTTTCTCCAGATAGAAATTTCATGTCTACAATTGTTTATTTTATCGACAACTCGATTTTGGGAGCCTCTTGAAGAAAAAAATTCCCGTAAGGCTGAAATGCAACTTATTTTGTCCATTCCAACAATTGGTAGCGTTTGAATTTATAACTTTAGAGAGCAAAAAAATTGTGATCAGCAATATCCCTTAAATACTATCATATAATCAGATTCAAGTTGATTTAATAAAAAAAATGATAAGAAAATCTGATAAAAAATCTGATTCAAGTTATAAAAATAGATCATTAAACGATTTTACAAGATCAATAATTGAAATAAGATTTAAATTATCAAAAGAATGAAAAGTAAAACAAGGCCGAAGTATCTAGAGAATGATAGTGTAAGAGTAACCTCAATGATTTTTTTTACCATGAGGTTCTAAAGTTATATATTGGTACATGTATACAAGAGTATACTAAAATTCTTGGAAACTCAACCAATAATATCTTAGTTAACATATTATTGGTTGAGTTTCCAAGAATTTTAGTATACTCTTGATTAAATAATAATTATTATATATACATACACCAATATGTAACTTAAGAATTCTAAGGTAAAAACTACCATTGGAAGTGCTCTAACCGACCCAAAACTTTTGAGCTAGAAATTTAGTATGCTATGCGCAGGTTCAAACTCGAAAACCAAGACACTTTTTCTATAAATAACCTCTTCACCACTTTGTTTTTTTTTTCACCTAGAGTTAGAAAGAAAAAAGGGAAAAAAAAGAAAGAGAGCTAAGGAGAAAAAGTGTTGTTTTTTCAGAGAGACAGTCACTACAGCTCGTCTCCAGAGCCACCATATCCCTTGACCTCATCCAGCTCGTACCACCGCTCATAGTCCAAGGTAATGATCGAAAACCGCATGCATTTAAGTTTAGTTTCGATTCGTTTAGTAAATCAGTCATAACTTCCTAACTGTTGAAAATTTCACGCTTTAAAGGCCACTATCGCGTTCCTCTCGCTGATAAGAAGCCGTAGCCGCCAACCGCGCCTGAATCGGAGTCCAGACGAAGCCGCACGCGCCTCCGGAAGTTTCATCATCCACTCACTATTGCCAGAATTCGCCTCCGCCGTCACCGTCGGTGACTCGGTCAAGTCGACTCTGTCAAGCGGTTGTTTGACTGGTTTAAATTAATTTCAATTTGGTGAGGGCAAACAAGTCGGTTAAAATCAATTGATTTGCGGTTAGCTTAAACCTGATGGTTTAATTAAAAACAATTTCAGTTAAAGAAAACCGGTTGGTTAAAATCAATTTCAATTTGGATAAGGTTTGACTTGAGTTGACCTTGACCAGTCGGGTTGACTTTTATGTTGACTTTGACTAGTCGGGTTGACTTTTATGTTGACTTTGACCAGTCCACCGGAAGCCGTTTTTTGACCGCTCGAAGGACTTTCTAACTCGATTTTACGCCCTGATTTCAGAATTGGAGTCTATTTGAGCAGCTGGAGTTCATAGACATCACTTCTCCAAGTTGCTAAGTTGAGGGCTAATCCGAAACTTCTCGTACACGGCTTAGGACCTCGTATAAATATAATTTATTTCTAATATGTTCTCTCTCTGTGAAATCGAGTCTGTCAGAGTCTGCTTGTTAGTTATTAGGTTATGTGCTAAACCAGAATTAGGGTGTTAGATGGTTCAACATTGATTGCTTCGCTTAATGTAATTTTTATTTAGATTTATTGAGACGGATACATAGAACTACTTTTGTATGTCGGATTGTTTGGGGGCTACAATCGGCTTCAGTCGACCAGTTTAGGCCCTAGTCTAGTGGTGTCGATAAATCGTCTACATGTGGTGTTTCCAAGCACTATCTCGGCTGTGTTGTTGTTGTTGTTGGCCCATGAGTGGGAGGCGAGTGTGCACCTCGCTAGGACCATTGCTTGCTGTTTGGGTACTTTAGGTATCATGTTTGACATTATGGTTAAATTATGTTTATTCGGTGTGTTATGACCGATTCTATGCACTTCGAGTTTAGCATTCCATACCTCACTGAGTGACTCCTCTGTTACTCACCTCTCCTTCCTTAATTTTCAGGTGAGACCGCCGAGTAGGAGTGATTATATCAGACCGGTGTTATTGAGCTTTTTAGGCTTTGGGCTTTTGCGCATTTCCGCTTTTATATATATTTAAGACTTTCGGTTTTATGATTTATCGTTATCAGGGATGTTGTGTATTAGGATTTTGGGCCTGAATTATGTAATCATGTTTTTATTATGTGGAGCTGTAAAATATTAATAAGTTGACTTTGTAAGAATTTGGTGGAGAATTTTAAAGATTATTATTTAATTATATTATTTCAAAGTGACGGATGTCACAAGTTTTTGGTATCAAAGCGAGGTTCTGTTCCGTCTACGGTCCGGGATGGCGATTTTATGGGATGCGGTTTTTAATCGGGGTTTGATGATTTTCAAAGTATTTTGTTTTTGGGAATTTGGGAGTTAAAAATAAAAATCAATATCACCTTTTCGTTTGATACTTACTCTTTTAATCATTGGTGTTGGTGTTCAATAGAAGTTAACCTTTTTGCCTTCTTTTCAGATGCCGCCAAAGAGAATCACCAGTCGTGCCCAGATCGCCATGGCTATAAGAGAGGCAGTGGAGTAGCATGTTCAGGCCGTAGCTCAACCCATTCATCAGGATGCTTTGAGGCAGATGGTACATGACGCAGCTAGATTTGCCGCTCAGAAAGCAGTTCAGCAGATTGCCCATGAAGCAGCCAGGCAAGCCACCCAAGGGGCTGCCCGAGTAGCTGCACAAGAGGTTGTCCGAAAAATGGCTGCAGCTCAGCAAGATCAGCAGATTCCACATGGTAGGTTCAGCAGGATCATCAAAATCCCGATCAGCAAGTCTTCTTCCTCAGGTTCCATTGCAGCAGGAGCCAGCACAACAGTTTGTTCAGGGTATCCAGGTCCCGCCGCCGCCATCACCATGTCAGGATCACCCATGATATGATGATAGGTTCTACAGACTGACGAGCCAGATGAGGAACATGGTCATGGATCATTTTGGAGGAACAAGTGGATCCTACAACTACACATAATTGGAAGCTAAGTTTGGAACGAAAGTTGGAGATTATCGATTGTCCACCGGAGTTCTCACTAATGTTGGCTATGCAGTATCTGCGTGAAGATGCACTAGTATGGTGGGATGGAGTGCGACTGAGTAATGAACCTGGGAGGCTGACCTTTGAAGACTTCCAAAGGGAATTTGATAGGAAGTACTTTCCCAAAGAAGCTATGGATAGAAAGAAGATCACATTTGAGCATATGAGCCAGGGTAGCATGACTATCAGAGAGTATGAGGTTGAGTTCAGTCGACTTCATATATTTGCGGGAGGTGGCATTTCAGAGGAGGACCTGATCAGGAAATTTTTGGATGGGATGCAAATGGAAATTCACAATAGGTTTCGTGTCGTCACTTACCATAGGTTGTGGGATTTGGTGGAGAAAGCTATTGAGGAGGAGGCGTGATTAGTACATGAGCAGAGACTTCTTAAGGCAGCTCAGACTAAGTTTTGAAAAGCCCCAGAGTCACATAGGAGAGCTAGAGACCAGTCAAGATTACTGATGCCTTCGTTGCCGACACCATCATAGTGGACAGTGCATTAAGTGTTTTGTTTGTGGTCAGTTTGGGCACACTTTGAGGTTTTTTCGGATTAAGCCAGTGGAGGCGTCTCCAGTCAGGCAGGTTGCAGCACCAGCAGCACCAGTAGCTGCAGCGAGGAATTGTTATGGTTGCTACCAGACGGGTTATATTTACAGAGACTGCCCAAGGAGGGGCAATGCGGAACTTCCGCCACCACCAAAGCGTTTAGCCATCGCTCCACGTTTGTTTGCGGTAGGAGTTCCCCAAGGATCCAAGCCGATAGCGGGTATGTAACTTTATCATGCTTGTTGTGTTTGAGTACTTTTGGTTTCATGGTTATCATTTGTAAGTAGTAAAATCTCGTGTAGGATCGGTTTCGGTAGGAGGTGAGTCAGCTCACACTTATTTGACACGGGGGATTCGCACAACTTTGTGAGTCTGCGTTAGGTCAAGTCTTGGTCCTTTCGGGGTGTCTTCAAACCGAAGGCTAAGCAGATTATGACTGTTGGCACGAAGAGACTAAGAGCGATCAACATTCATCGAGACGTACCAGTTAAGTTTGGAGGGATCAATTTGTTTGGAGATTTGTCGGAGATGGATCTTCTGATTTTTTACGATGTCATACTTGGAATGGATTGGTTTTCACGACATAGAGTAGTAATGGATTGCTAGAGGGCAAGAGTTAATATCCCTAGAGCAGAAGGGAATATCATATTTCAGGGGCTTCAAACACATTAGGGAGTTTCTATTATTTCCATGTTGCATGCCGAGGATTTGTTAGAGAGAGGAGCAGAGGGGTTTTTGGCAACCATATCAATGGTTAGAGATGATGGAAACCTTGAGCTGCATGATATTCTAATGGCTGCGGAGTACGCATATGTTTTTGAGCCCTTAAAAGGGCCACGACCAACTAGAGGGAACGTTCTTACGATTGAGTTTGAGCCAGGGATCACCGGTTTCACGAGCTCCATATCGTCTAGCAACAGCACAAATGGTTGAGTTGAAAAAGCAATTGGAGGAGCCATTAGATAAAGGTTTTATCAGATTGAGTACTTCACTGTGGGGAGCACTAGTATTTTTCGTAAAGAAGAAATATGGGAGTTTCAGGCTTGGTATCGACTATAGAGGGCTCAACAAAGTGACCATCAAGAATAAGTACCCTCGCATATTGATGAGTTATTGGACCAGTTGCATGGAGCTTCTTAGTTTTCTAAGATCGAATTGGCATCATGATACCATCAGATCGTTATAGCTGAGGAGGATGCTTGGAAAACGGCATTTCGTACATGTTATGGGCATTATGAGTTCGTGGTGATGCCATTTGGATTGACGAACGCACCGGAAACGTTCATGAAGCATATGAATGATGTGTTTCGTGAGCATTTGGATAAGTGTGTGATCATTTTCATCAATGATATATTGGTTTATTCTCAGAGTAGAGAAGAGCATGCAGAGCATTTGCGGATTGTGTTGGGTAAGCTGAGAGAGCATCAGATGTTTGCTAAGCTGAGTAATTGTTTCTTTTGGCCGAGGAAGATTGGATTCTCGGCCGCGTGCTTTCAGAAGCAGGAGTTGATGTAGATCCAGAGAAGATTATTGCAATCTCCGAGTGGCCGACACCTAAAAGTGCTACAGAGGTCCGCAATTTCCTCGGTTTGGCGGGATACTACAGGAATTTTGTCAAGGTCTTTGCCAGTATTGCGAAACCGATGACGAGGCTAACGGGCAAGGACGAGAAGTTCATTTGAACAGATGATTGCTCGATGAGTTTCACTGAGTTAAAGTGAAAACTGACAAAAACTCTAGTTTTGGTACTTCCGAGGCCTGGGATACCTTATGAGGTTTACACTAATGCGTCAGGTACTGGATTGGGTTGTGTGATGATGCAAGAGGGTCAAGTCATTATGTATGCATCACGACAGTTGAGGCCTCACAAGGCTAATTATCCTATGCATGACTTGGAGTTAGCAGCAGTTGTATTTGCATTAAAGATCTGGAGGTTGTATTTGTATGGAGAGAAGGTGAAGATTTCACGGATCACCAGAACCTGAAATACATCTTTACCCAGATAGACTTGAATTTGAGGCAGCGTAGATGGATTAAGTTGTTAGCAGACTACAACTTGGAAATCACTTATCATCCGGGTAAAGCCAATCAGGTGGTAGATGCTTTGGGTAGGCGCATAAGCGATGTTTCAGGAACCAGAGAGGTTCAAGAGCTTACTGGGACACTTGCAGCCTCAGATTGTGTGCAGTTACTGTAGTGAGAGAGACAGATGGCACTGAGTTGTTGGATAAGGCTGATTTACTGTGGAGGATACGCGAAGCTCAAGATACTGATGAGGATTTGCGTAAGCAGATCGAGAACTGGAGTATTAGTTATCATACAGCTTTGAGCGGGATGTTCAAGCACCAAAACCGAGTGTGTGTGTCGGACGATAAGTTGTTGAGGAAGGAGATCTTGCAGCAAGCACACCATTCGAGTTTTTTTATCCATCGAGGAAATACCAAGATGTATCGAGATTTGAAACGATATTACCATTGGTCAGTATGAAGAAGGATGTTGATTCATTTGTACGCAGTGTCAGACATGTCAGATGGTTAAGGCCGAACATCAGCAGACTATTGCAGAACCCATTGCCAGAGTGGAAATGGGGCATGGCGACCATTGATTTTGTGACAGGATTATCGACCACATTAGAAGGGAAGAATGCCATATGGGTAATTGTGGATAAACTCACCAAGTCAACTCATTTTCTAGCAATTAAGAAGACAGATAGTGCATATCAATTGGCGCAGACTTACATCGGCGAGATTGTGAGATTGCATGGAGTTCTTGTTAGCATTGTATCAGATCGGGATGCAAATTCCATGTCATTATTTTGGAGAGCCTTTCAGAAGGTGCTTGGGAGACAGGTTCACATGAGTACGACTTATTACCCGCAGACATATGGTCAGTCAGAGAGGACTATTAAGACGTTGGAAGATATGCTTAGGGCTTGCATTTTGGATTGGAAAGGAAGTTGGGTGAAATATCTACCTCTAGCGGAGTTTGCCTACAACAACAATTATCTCTCGAGCATTAAGATGGCACCGTATGAGGCTCTTTATGGTAGGCCTTGTCGTACACTGCTTTGTTGGACTGAAGTGGGGGAGCGACGTGTCATAGAACCAAAAACGGTTCAAGAGATGGTTGAGCAGGTAGAGATGCTCAAGAAACGACTTAAGGAAGCTCATGACCGTCATAAGAGTTATGCAAATAAGCACCGTAAGGATTTGGGGTTTTGGTTGGTTGCCTATTATACCTGAAGATGGGGACGTTTCAGGGAGGATCTAAGACTAGGAAACTAAAGAAGCTCAAACTGAGGTATATGAGGACATATCCTTTTGTGGAGCGGACTGGAGAAGTTGACTACAAATTGGATTTATCGAGAGAGTAATCAGACTTCCATGATGTGTTTCATGTGTCAATTTTGAGGAAGGTCATTAGAGAGCCCAAGCTCATTTTGCAGCAGCCGCCTAGCGATCTCGGTAAAAATTTGCGTGCACTTTGTCAGCCAGTACAGATTGTGGATCGCCAAGTGAAAGCGGTTCAGGGAATTATGACCATGATGGTCAAATTTCGTTGGGAGAGAGACGAGATCCAGGAGCAGAACTGGGAGTCTGAGCTCCAAATGAGGATTGATTACCAGAGTTGTTTCAGGATGAAGTTGTACAATCGGCTCATGATAAGAATTCGGGGACGAATTCCATGTTTGTGGGGGGGGGGAATTATAACGAACCAAAAATTTTGAGCCAGAAATTTAGCATGCTAACGCTCAGGCTCGAACCCGAAAACAAAGGTATTTTTCCTTCAAATACTCCCCCTCACCAATTTGTTTTCTTCACCCAAAATTAGAAAAAAAGAAGACAGAAAAAGAGTTAAGGAGAAGAAGTGTTGTTTTTAGAGAGAGGATCACCACAGCTCGTCGCCGGAGCCATTGTACACCTTGACCTCGTCCAGCTCATCACCACCGCTCATAGTCCAAGGTAATTACCAGAAACCGCATGTATTTAAGTTTAGTTTTGGCTCATTTAGTAAATCAGCTATAACTTCCTAACCGTTGAGAATTTCGTACATTCAAGGCCACCATCGCGTTCTTCTCGTCGAGACAAAGTTGTAACCTATATATATATATATATATATATTAAAGATAATAGTATATGATTATATTACCATAAGGTTTATTATATATGATTATAGGTTATTGTGCTTTAGTGCAGTTATTTTAAACGATGTGTTGCACAGAAAAGTTGTATTGATTAATGCATCCCTTTGATTAATATAAAAGTTGACTTGCACACCATTTTCTCTTACGTGAGAAAAAGTGTCTCAAAAACACAACATAACATTAGTGATTATCAAAAAGAGATTAAGGGAGTTTGGGATTTCTCGTCCATCAAAGAAATCACTAAAAGGAAAAGGTTAAAGGGGAGAAGATCAATTGGTGAAATTGCATCCAAGCATGGATCAAGGTTAGTAATTCTATCTTCTTTAGAAATGTATTAGGATTGAATAAAGACAAATCTAAATTAGGTCTTGGTGTTGATTTCATAAATGAAATCATAAAATTAATTAACAGCTTTGTTGAAGCCTTGAAGGTTGAAGAAAAAATAACGAGTTTTTAAACATAAATATCTTTCGATATGGCTCTGGTCTGTAAAGACAGAACCGGGAATCTGATCCATATGAGGAAGTTGGTTTATTCATGTTCATTTTGTTTTCCTCCACCATCTACAACGACTAAGAATCATTTCAACAAACATGAATGTTATGTGTTTACTGGGTTTAGAGATATTGTACCGTTGATTTTGTATCTCCAGAAGCTAAGAGAGCTTGGATACTGTAGCCGTCATAAAAGCGATCTGTAGTATGTCCTTAGCCTTTGCAAGCAACATAACGAGAGTAGTAATCAACGCCTTGAATGATGAGCATAAACCTTAGATAATGCAGTCATCTTGATCTCAGGTACCGAACTTATGTCACAAGAAAAAAACTACACTTCTCGTCAAGGAAATAAAAGAAACTCTAAAAGTTCTTCATAACAGTTCAACTAACAATGGTGTTTGAGCTCACAAGTCTTTTACCTCTTTAATGAAACATGTTTTAAAAATTTCTGCTAAAAACTCTTTTGATGAAAAAAACTTATTTTATGAACAAGGGAATTCCGCGAAGAGACTTGTCCATATATCTATATTTAATCGATTTGTGTAAATATAGAAACATTAAGATACTTATTGTTTTTTTCCTCTATTAAGCTACTCAAACTAGAGGTGGTCATGGTAACTAGACCCGGAATAGAACAATCAATGAAGTAGAGAGATCTATGAAAAGACCTAGCAGTCATAGCTAATGAATCTGAAATCTGGTTTTGCGCTCTTGGAACATGGGTGAACTTGAAGTCCGGGAAGCAAATCTTCAATGCCTCTATATTCTCCAATTCTGTTTCAAATCGTGGCCAAGCATGGGGTTCCTTGATCATTTCGATCAAATCCTTGTAGTCCGTACCAAAGTTATGGCATTTCGAATGCTGAAGCGTATTCTCCATTGCCCAAACTAGTGCTTCCAGGTTAGAGTATAGTGCAGATTCTCTTCGATTGCAATTCTGCGTATCCATAAGCCCAACCTTTCCCAACCTATCCATCCAGACCCATCCATCCAGACCCATCCACATTCACTAAACTGTGTTGTAGGTGTCCATGATCCATCTATCATGCATATATTCCTCAAGCTTAAGACATAAGGTTCTTTAGCGCTATGTTCCTATGGGGCTCATAGAGCGTTTTCATTTGCTTTGAACCATGATTGACACTCACTTTCAGCGTAGCAAACTAGTTCCAAAGGATCCTCGTCTATTCCATTAAAGAGTTTATCGTTTCTGGCCTTCCAGATATACGAGATTATCCACGGATAAGGATCCTTGCCTAATTCTGGTTCGACAATGTTGTTCTTCCTCTAGAAAAGATAATCCATATTAGAAAATACGCTTAGTAGAGGGAAAATATCTTGACTTGTTGGTGTCGCTGATAAATACTTGGAGAGCTGATGGGCATTCAAAAATTGCATGAGCGGCAGATTCTTCAGGCTCCACATCATGGGCAGTAATTATCACATCTAATTTTACGACTTATCAGGTTCTTCGTAACCGCCACATGACCAATTATCAGCTGCCATATAAGATGACATATCTTTCTAGGAGCTCTTATCTTCCAAGCAAAGGCTTGAAGCTTTGTTATACTAGGTTCCGTTGTCTCCTTTTTGTTCTCAGCCTTCAGCAAATTCCAAATTACCCAATAACCTTATTTAATTGTATACTGTCCATTTTTGATATATGTCCAGCAGAAAGCATCTCGACGATGTGTCGTACTTATGGTTAGACTCCTTATGTAAGGTATATTCGTAGGGTCGACATAATTCTATAGTAGCCCCATATTCTAATCGTTCAATTCCTGATTAATCAGATCACTTACTCTCATGTTTGGGTTCAAGACTGGGGCCACAAGTCTGCCTGGTCTAGCTGGTGAAGTGGGGATCCAAGGATCCTCCCACACTTTGACCTCATATCGTGAGTGTATCTTGTGTCTGATTCCCCATAAAAGTAATATCCGCGCTGCTGAAATATTGTTTCACACATATGATGGACTGCTTACAGAGATATTTCTCAAAGGCGAACGCATTCTGTAATATCTTTCCTTTAGCACCCTAGCCACCAACGAGTCGGGCTACTACACTAACCTCCATAATTGTTTTGCCAATAAAGCAAGGTTAAACTCACAGATCATATGAAAACCAATCCCACCCTCCTCCAGTGGTAAACAAACGTTTTCTCACTTTGCCCAGTGAATTCCTCTCTTTAGGAGATTCGAACTCCACCAAAATTGTGCAATGGTACTTGCAAGGTTTTCACATATCTCCATCGTAAAAAAGAAACTAGACATTACATATGTCGAAAGGCCTAGCACTATAGATTTAATCAAGACTTTCTTTCCACCTTTTGATAGATATCTGCCTGCCCATCCATTAACTCTATGCATTTGTTTTTCCTTCGGGAAAGCAAAGAGTTTACATTTGTTTCTTCTTGGATACCTAAGTATGTCCCCATTCCTCCTTCATTTTGGATACCAAGAGTATTTTTGACCTGCTGCCTGTCATTTGCATCAATTTTCTTACCAAAGAGTACAAACGATTTAGCAAAATTGATGCGTTGTCCAGATGCTTGTTCATACTTCTTGACCACTTTCATCACTTCTTCACATTCACAGGGCTCCTCCTTGTAGAAGAAAATACTATCATCGGAAAAGAGAAGATGTGATATTGAGGGACATGCGTGGGTAGCCCACATCCCTGTTATCTTCCCTTGTTTTTTTTTTGCATAATTAAGAAGGCTTCCGAGCGCTTCCGAGCATAGAATAAAGATAAAAAGAGAAAATGATCTCCTTGACGTAAGCCTCTTCCTGGAGTAATATCCCCCTAGGTTGCCCATTCATAAGCACTTTATATTTCACCGATGTAACACACTTCATTATCCAGGTAATCCAAATTTTAGAAAAACCCATCTTTCGCATAAATGCTTCAATGAACGTCCATTCCATTTTATCATACGCCTTACTCATGTTTGTCTTAATGGCCATCCTTTTGTTCCTTCCACTTGGCTTGGTTCGTAGGGCATGAAATATTTTCTGTGCAACCATAATATTGTTCGTAATTTGTCTTCCAACAACAAAGGCTAACTGGCTTTCTAAGATCTTATATGGTAGAACCTTATTTAATCTCTAGCATAAGACCTTAGAGATAATCTTGTAACCGATGTTACACAGACTTTTGGGCCGGAACTGGGATAACTCATTAGGCTTAGTTGTCTTCGGGATAAGGCATATATTTGTATCGTTCAGACCACTCGCCATTGTTCATTTCAAAAGGAATTTATTAACCATAAGGGTTAAATATTCCTTTATAGTTTCCCATAATTTATGATAAAAAGAGTTGTCATCCCATCTCGTCCAGCAGCCTTTTCCGGATGCATAGCAAAAAGTGCTAGTTTAACTTCCCATTCCGTGACCGGAGCTGTCAGCTTGGTTAATGACTCTGTAATCGTAGTGTTTACCTCAGAGAACGCCTCCGCTAAGTATTATGGGTTAGAAGATTCAAATAGTTGTCTAAAATAACTAGTAGCAACGGCTACCAATCATTCCTCGTCCTCAACAACATTTCCTTTTACATCTACCAGCTGTGATTTTATTCCTAGTTCTCCTTTGGTTTGTTAGTGCATGGAAGAATTTTGTGTTATTATCTCCTACTTTTAACCAAAAAATTTCGACACGTTGTCTTCCAGAACATCTCTTCTGCCTTAAGAACATCTGAGAGTTCCTTTAATGCTTCCGCTATTTCCTGAAAGCTTTACGGCAACTCAAAATATGATCCTTATACTCGCATCATGAGGTAATTCTGCAGATTTCCACCCATCCACAATAACTTGTTTTAGTTCCTCATTATCCATCCATCTCTTATCAAATTTTTAAAAAAAAATTGATTTCCTTATTGGGTTTGTGAGAATTCTGCTAGGACCAGACGATGGTCCGATCCCCATAATCTCATATACTGAACAGTGGAGCGGGAAAACCTTTCATGCAAATCCTCAATTTCAACAACTCTGTCTAATCGGCACTTAACAATTATTTTCCAGCTCTCTTCCCAAACCCATGATAGCATGTCTCCAGTGAAAGGGAATTCCAAAATTTACATTCACTTAACATTTGGTTAAACGGTAGGAAGGAACTGTCAGATCATTGGCTACCACCCACTTTTTCCTTGTGTCAAGTTATCTCATTAAAAATCCTATCATGAACCATGGTTCAGTTCTTGTTGTTGAGAAACGCGTAAGACGTTCTCAAACTTGGTCTCGTCTTTCTAAGACAAGATTCCCATATAAAACGTCATAAAGACTTTTATTCCATCAATGATTGCCTCGATGTCAATCATTATGTTATTTGAAAATAAAACATTAAACTGAAATTTAGCCATAGAAAATAAAGCTAATCCTCAGCTAAGGCCAAGTGGATCAACAGTAAACAAATGATCAAATCCTAATTCGGCTTGAATTTTTTGCAGCAGCCGCCTTTTATTCTTCGTCTCAGAGAGGAACATAAGTCATGGGTGATGCTTTAGATACATCTCCTTAAGGCGTCAAACTGTGAGGTCGTTCCCAATCCCTCAACAGTTCCAACTAATTGTCTTCATGGATGATGATGGGAGGTGTTTTGGACCCTTCCGAACCATTGTGCCTGCGATAATTGCCTTTGGAAGTCTTAGATGTACTCGTACGATGAGTCTTAAAGCAGTCCTTTTCTATAGAGGATGCAATATATCTTCTAGGAGCACCCCGATGAGAGAACTCCTTCTTTTTCTGATGAGCATCCAAAGGGACATCAATCTTTTACTTGAGCTTAGAAGAATATGCTCTTTCTTCATTTATATCCTCTACATGATCCTCTCTACTCAATTGTCTTGCTTATGTTCCATTCTTCTTTCCACTTTCCACTTCCATTTGTTCTTTCCCAAGTAATCCTCATCCAATTCTTCATAGTCCATTAGCGCACCCATTCCCTCGTCATGTTTACTGCTCGATTCATTAAATTTGTGTCCTTTAGGGCCCAAATCATTTGGGCATCAGCAAGTACTGCTTTTTCCGTAGGAGAAAAAGTCGAAGATCGAGCTGTTCCTCTATCTCTTTTCGTAACATTTGCATCTTGATGGATATTTAAGTGTGATCGAGTGACAATCTGACTAGCCAGCCTCTTTCTCCCCAAGTGACTGTACAGTACATCCTTCTATTGGTTTAGATGAGATTGTTCATCACTGTTAGAGATAGGAAATTGTTATCTTTGAGCATAAGACTCATGGGAAGCTTTCAAAATATCCACTATCCTTTCCTTCTTTTCCTTATCTTTCCACCATGATTGTTTATTCTTTGAATATGGGTCATAACAAGATCCATAGCGAGAGGGGATTTTGTTGGATTTGTTGTCCCTTTTGCCTAAATTTCCAGTATGCTTATCAGAGTAGGGCTCCCTTCGATCATACTCAAACTTTGCTGCACGTCTGAACCCCTCAGTAGTAGGAAGACTGACTGTAATCTTCCTGTAGACTCTTTGTTCCCTCTCTGTAATCTCATTTTTTTATGGTCTCGTAGCAAAGGCTGTCGAGATGAGTCTGAAGCCGACATTTGCACACGAGAGAAAACTAATGGCCTGCTTCCTTGATTCCCCATCCCATGATCTTTCATAGGGCAATATGATTCTTCATGAGTCATCATCTCACATGGGAAACAATGCTTGAAGAGTTAGTCATACTTAATTTGAATAGACACCTCATATCCCTTTGGGGAAATAATCTTCCTGTTAAACTTCAGTGGTTTCCTTGAATCCACATCTATTAACAACCTTCCCGCCGACAGGTCTACTGTATCAATTCGTCCTAATTTGCCTCCAATGTTCCCCAGGTTACCTATTGTCCAAAGGTGTAGCGGGATGCAAACAATAGATTTAAGTACTTATTCCTTGCATTCAACGCTAGCATTACTGGCGTCCCATATATGAGAAAGGTTGTATTGGTTGATGGTACTTAAAATTCAAGGAAAATACAAAGAAACGCTTCCCATTGCAACATCACAGGATGGTAATTTTCAAATATTTTCAATTGTATTTGTTGTTGTTGACACATAGAATGATGAATCATGGACATGATTTTTCCGCCAACTCATTGGTGTGTTACCTGATGATGAAGGCTTGGCGTTAATTTCTGATAAACACAAATCAATAGGGAAAGCTATTGCAGTGGTCTATCTATTGGCAAGCAGGGGATTTGAACGTACCACTTGTATAAAAATATATTGTTACAGTACAGAGGGCCTGATCTGTATGGGTTCGTAAAAAAATGGCATCCTCTTTTAGATTAACATACTTTCAAGCGACCTTAAAGACCATCAAAGAGTTAAATCCAGCTTTACATGCATATTTGGAACGTGCTGATGTACGTAAGTAGACACAAGCTCATTTTAGAGGTAATTTATACAACATCCTTACAAGTAACATAGCTGAATCCATAAACAGAGCTTTGTCAGATGTGAGAAGCTTTCCAATTGTTTGCCTTCTAAAGGCAATCCGATTAATATGACACGTTGGTTTGCAACAAGAAAACATGATACTGACTTGATGAAAACCTCTCTGACTCGTGGTGTAGAGAAGTTGGTTGAGCTAATCTATTTATAATCTGGAAATCTAGTTTACTCATGGAGTCGAGAAGTTGTTCGATAGACTATTTTCTATCATACTAAACTTTACCATTTGCAGGGCCGTATACATATTGCTAAACTTTTAAAGGTTAAAGAAATTGACATCCATCAGTCACAAGTGATAGGAGTCTCATCTTTACATGTTGTAAATCTGACCGAGAAGGCATGCTCTTGCCGAAGATTTGATTTGGAGAAGATACTATGTGCTCATCCTATAGCTTCTGCGGAAGCTAGAAAGATATCACATATATCACTTTGCCACCATTACTATCGGAAGAAGTACCTTTACAACGTGTATTTCAGTGATGTTATGCCCAAAGATGATGATGTTCCGATTCCAGAAGAAGTTGCAAACAAAATCTGTTTACCACCTGATGTCCGCCAACCACCTGGAAGCCCAAAAAATCAAGACATAAATCTATTTTAGAGAAAGTTGCAGAGAAGAAGCGGCCAAGGAAGGAACACACATGTAGAATTTGTTACCTGACGGGACATAATTCTAAAACATCCCCTCTTAAGTAATGAGTATTCGATCTAGTTTCATGCTTTGGTCATTAAATAGTATTTACATCTACACTTTGATCATTTATCTTTGGTGTTACATTGCATTTAATTTACTTTCATGCTTTGGTCAATTGTCTTTGGTGTTACATTTACATTTCATTCACCACAACAACCGAGCCTATATATACATAACAAACCACATCGAAACCACAAAACAAACCATAACAAACCACATAGATACCAAAGTAACAAAGAAAAACCTTCCAAGTTATACATCCATCAAAGTTAAACGTACTACTACACTTTGTAAAAGAAAATCATGCAAGTTACGCGTCCAAGAACACTTGAAATACCATAAGCTAACACAATAACCTCTGCAACCTCTTCATTCTTCCTCACCAACCTCTGCCACCTCTTCAAAGATGTCGACTGCCAACTTCATTCGTAGAGCCGGCATGATCTGACCACTTAAGCCGTCAAATGTACTTTCAAGAGCCAGACATTCAATATACTTCAAAGAGTAAACACCACAATCTCCTAGGTCCTCGTTCGGTGGGACATTCTTGTGCCTACGTAAGGCGAACTGCTTCTCAATCTTCTTTCGCACTTTAGGAGGCAGCATCTTGTTAAGCACTAGTGGAATCATTTTCGTGAATGGTCTGCACTCCTCATGCAGCTTCCCTTCATCCTCCACCACACTTGGAATACTACCATACACATGGATTATCGTCTTCTTTAAATCAATGTGTAGGGACACCCAGTGGTTTCCGTTAATAAGGTGGCAGAGAAACAAGCTGTCAACATCTATAAACCACTTTACCCATCACAAACTGATCTGGGTATTCTCCATTAAAAGTCTTGCTGTACATATCTGACAACTCTTTTCTCTTGGTATCCTTGTCCATTTTGTTGTAGTCATTAACCCATGCCTTCATGAACCACCAATCTAGAAATGCAATTCAAGAGGAGGAATATGGAGATGTGAATTGCATGGAACGTTTGTGAAACATGAGCATTGCTGCGGCCATAAAAAACAATACAAAACCATTGCTTAAAATCTGTAAGCCATTAATCTCATGGTACCATAATCAGAAAAGAAAAACTCACTGAGTCACAAAGCCAGCTGTAGTTGCTTGTTGGCCACGCTTCTCTTGGTACCATTATCTTTAAGTAAAACTGAGCGCTATTGTCTTTGTACTTAATTTCGTCTTGGTCCCTAAAATGGAAAACAAAGCATTTAAGGATCATATCTTACGAATAAGATAAGATGGAAGAGAGAAAACTTACAAATCTCGCTTAATGAAGTCCAAAACTTTCTGCAGTTTTCCTCCCTCGACTTTAGCTAATGGGTCATACACCTTCTTCAAAACAGTGACACCAGTAATTATACGCTTCACTGTTGAATTCCCTACGTACGACTATACTGCCAGAAAGTGCTTCCAGCACTTGCCTACACTTCTCAGTCTTCTCCCACTTCAGATGATCTTCCCGATCTTTAGTCAAAATATATTCGTCATTCAGCTGCGGGATGACAAAGGCTTTCTCCTTCTTCACTTTTTTTTAGTGGCATTTCATCGTTCTTCTCCTTCTTCAATTTTTAAGTGGCACCTTCTTAGTCTTAAGCTCCTCCTTCTCTGTCTTCTTGCTTGCCTTCATCTCCTTCTTAACAACACATTGTACTGGCAAACCATCTTGTGAACTGAGCTTCTTCTGAACCTTCCATGACTGAAGTAATAAATAACGAGAATTAGTAATAATTTAGAGATAAACAGATAAAAATGGATAAAGGGATGATACTAAGTCATTGCTAGAAGCATCTTCATCGTCGTAGGTGATGTTAAGAGTTTTCAAGGCTCCTAAGACAAATGTTGTAGTATAAATGATTGTCGAACCAACTCAAAGGGATTTTAAAGCACCGAGAATGCAAGTACTCACTTAATCTAAGTGCAATCGAATAAATGATGGTTTTGAACTATAACTAATAATACGAAAAGCGATAACTAAAATAACTTCCTTGATTGAGGGAAAAGAGAACTCATGGGCATAGGGATTAGACCTTGGGTGATCAAGTTTCAAACTAAGGATGGCAAATGATCAATCAAACTACCAACCTTAAGCCTAGACACAATTCTAAACAAGCTTTATGTCTAGATGAATGTTCATTTGCTAACATATCTCAAACATCAAATATCTTTGGTTGAATAATATGAAAGCAATCATTACTAACAAGTCTATTAGCTATCTTAGAACCTTTAACAACAAATGTCTTTGGCAAAGTATACTAAAAGCTTAGGAGAGTTGACTCAGGCATTTCATCGAACACCTTGTGAGGTGGGAAATGCCTAAAGCTCAACCTTTGAGAGGCCAACTCAAAGGATGCATTAAGAATACTCTACTAGCAAGGAGTAAGAGAAATCTCCACTAAACATCTTAGTTCTAGCCTAATCACCCTTAATCTCCCTATCCCATGAATTCAAAGGTGGATTACTCACTAATCTTCATGATTCCTCTCAAACCCATATTGGATTCAAGCTTAATCATGTTAAGATAAGTAGATAATGCAAAGAGATAAACAAGATCACAAGAACAATGAAGAATGATTCATAGAAATCAACTTTTCCAAGAGGTTTTTGTGTTTTCTCTAAGAACCAAAGATAATCCGCCCAAAAAACGGCTTACAACAAACTTAAACTTAGGTTTAGAAAGTGTATTTCATCAAGAAAAATGACCAAAAGTTCCCTGGAAGATATTAAGTTTCGACCAAGCAAATGACGCTCAACTACCTGTGCACATCGCTCTGGTGAGGTCGCTCTGGATGGGAGAAGGCCGAGCTACATGTGCACGTCGCTCTGGTGAGGTCACTGTGGCTGGGAGCTACCTTGGTATGTCGCTCCGGGAGTTCGCTCTGGCTGGGAGCGACCTTGGTAGGTCGCTCTGAGAGGTCGCTCCAGGATGCTCGAACAGGGTGGATATGCCTCTAGTAAATTGGTCACAACTCCTTCATTACATCTTCAAATGACTTGGAACTACTTCCATTAGAAAGCTAACTCAATTTTCTGTGTATCCACAAAATCTTAGCAACAGAAGATTTATTTAAATGCTCCATCCATGCTCATCTTTCACCTCTTTTGGATCACAATGCTCCCAAACATCTCAAATCACTCCATGGCACACTCCAACACCTGATAAAGACTCATGTATGCAAAATGCAACCTAAAAATGACTAAATCCTAGTCTATATGATCAAAATTCACATGGATGAATGGGTGAAACAATGAAAATATGCAAGACATCAGTAGGCCTTGAAATTTCTAGGGTTGTAGCTGGCCACACCATTGAAAATATTTACATCAGCCTTGTTTTTGAAAAATTTGACATCTTCCCCCAAACTTGCGATCTTCTTCATTGACAGGAGGATTTTTATGTATTTGAATGCAAACTCTATCAAATTAACCCTACAAACTACTCTTGCCAAGAGAGGTCAAATTGTAGTATTTAGGAATCAAATTCACAGGGAGCGTGGGCACACAATAGACTATTGATGTTTAGATTAAGCTAGACAAACAATTTATTAAAGAAGTAACAGTAGACAAATAAGCAGGTGATTGGTTTGATAACAATAAGATGAAATAGCTAAGTTTAGGAATTTATCAATCAATGGATTCAAAACACAAATCAAGGAATTTAAGGGTTTTTATAGATCAAATTCTAGAACTCGAATTCAATAAGCAAGCAATCCAGCTCTTTCATGCAATTACTAATCAGATGCCTAAGTTCTATGTTCCATCTCTGGCATGCAAACAAGGATCGAACGTCGATTGATACCGATGTTTGGGTATCGTTCGATGCTACCTCAGACAAGAATAAACACACATATCGATAATGTTCAACTAGATCCTAGACCAAGTCTCGTATGCGCCTAGATATCTAATCCACACAGGCTCGAGTTCCGTTAATTAATTGCACCCTCGTGCCTCTAAATTTTCATATGACTCTAGGTTCAAGTAATCAATCACACTCTCGTGCTATTCCACTACTCTAGATCCTAGTATTACAAGCCACCCATATGTAGAGATCTATAGATAACCTAGCAATCCTATGACTATCAGTTTGACATTAAGTACATGAAATCCTTAAACCTAACAAGATGATTACTCAAACATGGAAGCAATAACACAAATCCTAGTCTGAATAAGTAATAAATATAAGAATCAATATAAAAACAAAAGAGTTCCAATCAATCTCTTGAAGGAGAATTGATCTTCTCTCCAAAACTTAAAACGTTAAATAACATAAAGCTTAGCCGTTAACAAAGGCTTAGAAAACTATATAAATTAGGTCTAAAATCGTCCAGGGGTATCTGGTAAATTGTGGTGGCTTATGGGCTTAAGTCGGCCATAAATCAAGTCGGGCCTGTATTCTGGGGTCGCCGTCGATCAACACTCATTCATCTTCTCGACAACTTCCTCTCGCGAGGCAGATATACCACTCTTCAGTAAATCAAGCATAACTTTAGATCTAACCGTGTGATGAACTCAAAACGGTGGCATTGGAAAGCTAACTAAAAGCTCTATCTTTTGTCGAAATATGAGCTGAATATCACTGTGAAAAGATCTCCATCCATAGTTAAACAATAATGATATATTATAAATAATACTTTTATTTACTTTTAAATTTTAATTAATTATCAAATAATTTACCAATAATTATCAAGTAATTTACAAATAATTTACAAGTAACAAGTAATAAAACAAGATAAGTATCTTGCAAGTCGGCCAATTTTTTGCAAGTATTTGAAACTGCAAGTACTTCTTTTTAACAAATTAAATACAAGTCCAAAATTTGAATACTCGTACAAGCCAAACCGAGTACTAAGTATAGCAAAAATACCGAGTACTCGGCTTGTGCCCAGCCCTACCAAACATATATAATATACTCTAAATAGGGCTAATATCATGGCAAAATAGTGGTAAATATTAGACCTTATCAACTTCCCTAGATTTAACCTTTTGCTTATCTTCAAGAAACAAAGCCTGTGAAAGAGGTTTTGAAAAGGGGAGACCACATAATATCTAAGTATAACTATCACCCTACTTTGTTGCAACCACATCCTATCAAGTCAACCACAAAGAAACTTTATATACCCTATCCTAGTATAGCAACCATATCCATTCTACCAACTACTTAGCAAATAATAGTCTCACTCACCCTCTACTGATTTCATTTCTTTGGATAAAATAAAAGTGCAGGCTTTACCTTGGGAGTATCAATCAAAGGACACATGGTCTCTTACCTCTGCAAGTATCTGAACAACTAGGCACAAAGTCTTCTCTGATCCCTTTCTTCCGTCTTTTCTCTCTGAATCTTTTTAGATCTTAAACTTAATGGACAATGATGCTGATACAGTCCATCTTGCCATCTCATTTTTGATTTTCTTCTTATTTTTATTTTTTTTTCTTTTGCTTTTTGGGCAAAGTTGTAGGCAAATAGTGGGGTCATCGGTAATGTACCTACCCCTCACTTCCAACAATGTGTGATCGTTCCTCCGAATTAGAATAGTGGGGTCATAGGTAATGTACCTACCCCTCTACATCTGGGGAAGTCATCTCAATCTTTTAAGCTATTAGGTAGATGCTGAGAAGAGAGAGAAAGGAACCAAAGGTGCAAGGACTTGTACTTATAGACTTGCAGAAGGAATCCAATCTAGTGTATACCAAGCCCCAAAGCAAGCAAATAATGTCAGGATTAGTGTTGGAAATCAGCATCGGTTCCTTCAAACTTTCTAAGCAAGTGTGATATAATGGCATGATTATCCAGTTTGGTATCTCTAGTAATCTCTACAAACAGTCTTCTAAGAATGGTGCTAAAGTGTGGTTAGTCAATAATAAATCTCGATTATAGTCTCTTTCTTGACTCAATATTTTTTTTTTGAAAAACTTATATATATGTAGTAAATAAGACTCAAAACAAATCAAATAGCATCAGCGAACCTCCCTAGACTTAAATTACACTGTCCCCAGCGTAATCCACCCCTGATTGGTTAGGAAAAATTAAAATCATAAGTAAATAGTTTAATTAGAAAACTCGACACCTCTCCTTGTAAGAGAGTTTTGATCGATGGTAGGCGTGTGGGGTCTATCGATGGTCGCGATCCATTGTTGACTGATGATGCCTCTATGGTGTTGATCAATGGTTGACTCAAACATTCTACAAAACAAAGTAAAACTCGAAATAAATAATAGTATAAGTAAAACGAAATAAAGAATTGCTAAACTGTGGGTTGCCTCCCTCTCCGTACTTGGTTATAGTCATTAGCTTGACTTATGGAGATATGATTTAGTCTCGATGAGAAGGAGAACTTGCTCGAGAACATCGCTCAGTGTCCCTCTTCCTCATTTTGTTGATGCTGTTGATAAAAGCTCTTGCAGAAGCTTCCCCTTTGTCTTTCAGCTCTGGATTACATAGCACCTGGCCCTGGTAAAAGGCTGCAGACTTCCTTCGCAACACATCCTATACTCAAGACTTCCCTCATAACATCGCGAAGTAACCGGTGACAAGAACTATGCATCTACCTTCTTTTTCTTTTTTTATTCTTCCTGGTCCTTCTCCCAGACTTAGGTTTTTCAATCACATGTCGCTTTAAACTCTGGATAGTGTCGATCGACGCTATTAGGCGAGTGTCGATCGACGCTGATGCTGGTTCTGTGGTTTCGTGGTTGAATCAGATGCAGGGGCTGGATCCTCAGACGGCCCTAAACCCCTCACTTATGGTGTTTCCCACAAGATAGTAGAAGACATTTCCATCAACATTAGTAAGGCACATCTTATTCTATTGAGATCACAAACTGCCCCCACTGTAGCCATAAAGGCTCTTCCAAAGATATCCACAGGGACAGAGCATTCACCTATCTCTACTTTAATATTATTGATCATGCCTGCTGAGTTTACCTTGGAATTATCTACGAAGGCGAAACTATCTTGAGAAGGTTCCACATTTAATCCTAACAGTTCAGCAGTGTCCTTGGCCATGATGCTGACTGCAGATCCAGTATAATTTATTTCTAATATGCTCTCTCTCTCTGTGAAATCGAGCTTGTTGGAGTCTGCTTGTTTAGTTATTAGGTTCTGTGCTAAACCAGAATTAGGGTTGTCGATGGTTCAACATTGATTGCTTCGCTTAATGTAATTTTTAGTTAGATTTATTTAGACGGATACATAGAACTACTTTTGTATGTCGGATTGTTTAGGGGCTACAGTCGGCTTCAGTCAACCGGTTTAGGCCATAGTCTAGTGGCGTCGATAATTGTCTACAGGCGGTGTTTCCAAGCAATATCTCGGCTGTGTTGTTGTTGTTGTTGTTGGCCCATGAGTGGGAGGCGAGTGTGCAACTCTCTAGGACCATTGATTGCTGTTTGGGTACTTTAGGTATCGTGTTTGACATGTATTCGGGTTAAATTATGTTTTTTCGGAGTGTTGTGACCGATTCTATGCACTTCGTCTTTAGCATTCCATACCTCACTGAGTGACTCCTCTTTTACTCATCCCTCCTTCCTCCCTTTTTAGGTGAGACCGCCGAGTAGGAGTGATTATATCAGATCAGTGTTATTGAGCTTTTTGGGCTTTGGGCTTTTGCGCATTTCCGCTTTTATATATATATCAGACTTTCGGTTTTATGTAATATTATTATCACGAATGTTGTGTATTGGGCTTTTGGGACTGACTTATGTAATTCATGTTTTTATTATGTGGAGTTGTAAAATATTAATAAGTTGACTTTGTAAGAATTTGGTGGAGAATTTAAAAGATTATTATATAATTATATTATTTCATAATGAGGGGTGTCAGAAGTTTTTGGTATCAAAGCGAGGTTCTGTCCCGTCTCCGATCCGTGATAAGGAGACCGTGATAGCGATTTTATGAGATTCGGTTTTTAATCGGGTTTTGATGATTTTCAAAGTATTTTATTTTCGGGGATTTGGGAGTTTTAAAAATAAAAATCAATAGCACCTTTTTGTTCGATACTTATTCTTTTAATCATTGGTGTTCGTGTTCAACAGAAGTTAACCTTTTTGCCTTCTTTTCAGATGCCGCCAAAGAGAATCACCAGTCGTGCCCGGATCGACAGGGCTATAAGAGACGAAGAGGAGGAGCATGTTCAGGCCGTAGCTCCACCCATTGATCAGGATGCTTTGAGGCAGATGGTACATGATGCGGCTAGATTTGCCGCTCATAAAGCAGTTCAGCAGATTGCCCATGAGGCAGCCAGGCAAGCCGCCCAAGAGGCTGCCCGATAGCTGCACAGGAGGTTGTATGAAGAATGGCTGCAGCTCAGCAAGATCAGTAGATTCCACATGGTCCTCAGGTTCAGCAGGATCATCAGAATCCCGATCAGCAAGTCCCCTTCCTCAGGTTCCATTGCAGCATGAGCCAGCACAACAGTTTGTTCAGGGTATCCAGGTCCCGCCGCTGCCATCACCATGTCAGGATCACCCAGGATATGATGATAGGTTCTACAGACTGACGAGCCAGATGAGGAACATGGACATGGATCATGATGAAGGAATAAGTGGATCCTACAACTGCACATAATTGGAAGCTAAGTTTCGAACGGATGTTGGAGATTATCGATTGCCCACCGGAGTTCTCACTAAGGTTGGCTATGCAGTATCTGCGTGAAGATGCACTAGTATGGTGGGATGGAGTGCGACTGAGTAATGAACCTAGCAGGCTGACCTTTGAAGACTTCCAAAAGGAATTTGATAGGAAGTACTTTACCAGAGAAGCTATGGGTAGAAAGAAGAGCACATTTGAGCATGTGAGCCAGGGTAGCATGACTATCATAGAGTATGAGGTTGAGTTCAGTCGACTTCATAGATTTGCGGGAGGTGGGATTTCAGAGGAGGACCTGATCAGGTTTTTTTGGATGGGATGCGAATGGAGATTCACAATAGGTTTCGTGTTGTCATATGGGTAATCGTGGATAGACTCACCAAGTCAACTCATTTTCTAGCAATTAAGAAGGCGGATACTGCATATCAGTTGGCACTGACTTACATCGGCGAGATTGTGAGATTGCATGGAGTTCTTGTTAGCATTGTATCAGATCGGGATGCAAATTCCATGTCATTATTTTGGAGAGCCTTTCAAAAGGCGCTTAGGAGAAAGGTTCACGTGAATACGACTTATCACCCACAGACAGATGGTCAGTCAAAGAGGACTATTCATACGTTGGAGGTTATGCTCAGGGCTTGCATTTTAGATTGGGAAGGAAGTTGGGTGAAATATCTACCTCTAGTGGAGTTTGCCTACAACAACAGTTATCACTTAACCATTAAGATGGCACCGTATGAGGCTCTTTATGGTAGGCCTTTTCGTACACCGCTTTTTTGGACCAAAGTGGGGGAGCGACGTGTCATAGAACCAACAATGGTTCAAGAGATGGTTGAGCAGGTAGAGATGCTCAAGGAACGGCTTAAGGAAGCTCATGACCGTCAGAAGAGTTATGCAGATAGGCACCGTAAGGATTTGGGGTTTCAGGTTGGTTGCCTATTATACCTGAAGATGGGGACGTTTAAGGGAGTATCTAAGACTCGGAAACTAAAGAAGCTCAAACCGAGGTATATGAAGACATATACTTTTGTGGAGCGGACTGGAGAAGTTACTTACCGATTGGATTTATCGAGAGAGTTATCAGACTTCCATAATGTGTTTCATGTGTCAGTTTTGAGGAAGGTCGTTAGAGAGCCCAAGCTCATTTTGCACCAGCCACCTAGCGATCTTGGTAAAAATTTGCGTGCACCTTGTCAGCCAGTACAGATTGTGGATCGCCAAGTGAAAGTGGTTCAGGGAATGATGACCATGATGGTCAAATTTTGTTGGGAGAGAGACGAGATCCAGGAGCAGAATTGGGACTCTGAGCCCCAAATGAGGATTGATTACCAGAGTTGTTTCGGGATGAAGTTGTACGGTCGGCTCATGATTCGAATTCGGGGACGAATTCCACGTTAGTGTGAGAAAATTACAACGACCCAAAAATTTTGAGCCAGAAATTTAGCATGCTAACGCTCAGGCTCGAACCCAAAAACAAAGGTATTTTTCTTTTAAATACTCACCCTCACCAATTTGTTTTCTTCACCCAAAGTTAGAAAAAAAAAACAGAAAAATGAGTTAAGGAGAAGAAGTGTTGTTTTTCAGAGAGAGGATCACCACAACTCGTCGCCGGAGTCACTGTACCCCTTGACCTTGTCCAGCTCGTCACCACTCCTCATAGTCCAAGTTAATGACCGGGAACCGCATGTATTTAAGTTTAGTTTTGGTTCATTTAGTAAATCAGCTATAACTTCCTAACAGTTGAGATTTCGTACATTCAAGGCCACCATGGTGTTACTCTCATCGAGACAAAGCCTTAACCGCTGCCGCACCTCAATCGGAGTCCGGACTAAGCCGCACGCGCCTACGGAAGTTTCACCATCCACGCGTCACAGCCAAAAATCGCCTCCACCGCTGCCGGACCGCCGTCCACCGCCACCAGTGCCGGTGACTCGGCCAACTCGGCCGAGTCGACTCTGTCAACCGGTGGTTTGACTGATTTAAATTAATTTCAGTTTGGTTAGTGTAAACCGGTCTGTTAAAATCAAATTAAATTTGGTTAGAGTAAACCGATGGTTAAAATCAATTCATTTGCGGTTAGCTTAAATCAGATGGTTCAATTAAAATTGATTTGGGTTAAAGAAAACCGGTTGGTTTAAATCAATTTCAATTTGGATAAGGTTTGACCTGTGTTGACTTTGACCAGCTGGGTTGACTTTTCTATTGACTTTGACCAGTCTACCGGAATCCCTTTTTTGACCGTTTGAAGGCCTTCTGACTCGATTTTTCGCCCTGATTTTAGATTTGGAGTCTCTTTGAGCAGTTTGAGTTCATAGACACCACTTCTCCAAGTTTCCAAGGTGAGGGCTAATTCCAAACTTCTCGTACATGGCTTAGGACCTCATATAAATATAATTTATTTCTAATATAATACGTCTCTTTGAAATCGTGTATGTCAGAGTCTGCTTGTTTAGTTATTAGGTTCTTTGCTAAATCGAAATTAGTGTGTTAGATGGTTCAACATTGATTGCTTCGCTTAATGTAAATTTTAGTTAGATTTATTGAGACGGATACAGAGAAGTACCTCTGTATGGCATATTGTTTGGGGGCTAAGGCCGGCTTCAGTCGACTGGTTTAGGTCGTAGCCTAGTGGCATCAATAAATAGTCTATGGGCGGTGCTTCCGAGCACTATCTCGATTGTGTTGTTGTTGTTGTTCGCCCATGAGTGGGCGGTGTGTGTGCGCCTCGCTAGGACCTTGCTTGCTGTTTGGTTACTTTAGGTACCTTGTTTGACATGTATTATGGTTAAATTATGTTTATTCAGAGTGTTATGACCGGTTTATGGACTTCGGGTTTAGCATCCCAAATCTCAATGAGTGACTCTCCTGTTACTAACCCCTTCTTCCTCCACTTTCAGGTGAGACTATCGAGCATGAGTGATTATATCAGACCGATGTTATTGGGATTTTTGGACTTTGGGCTTTTGCACATTGCCGCTTTTATATATATTTCAGACTTTCGATTTTATGATGTGTCGTTATCAAGAGTGTTGTGTATTGGGATTTCGGACTCGACTTATGTAATTGATGTTTTTTATGGGAAGTTGTAAAATATTAATAAGTTGACTTTGTAAGAATTTGGTGGAGAATTTTATAGATTATTATTTAATTATATTATTTCAAAGTGACGGGTGTCATAGATAGATTGAGATCGATGTGTGTGTGTGAGTTGGAATGTCATTCCTCTCCAATCATTCCCTCTCTTTTTATACTCATAGTTGTTCCGCTCATCCGACATTTCCTCTTTTTCTCCTTCCCTCAGTTCAGACGATCTCTAAGTTGCTTACATCGTTGTCTTGCAAATATCGAAATTGTTGGGACTATCCTTCAGTTTATGAAGTGTGATTGGATTGATTCAGTACTCTTCCTTTGTCTAGGCCAATACGTTGAGATCGTTCATCGAACTCAATCTTACTACTTCTTGCCACATCATGATTTAGGCCCGCTAATCTCTCAACAACTTGGGATATTCGTTAGTTTGAACATTTTGTTTGAAAATATGCTTTTCGTTAGTTTGAACATTTTGTTTGAAAATATGCTTTTCACTCCTTTATGCAACGTTACTTTCTTATCAAAGTCGATCTTATTGAGATCAATCTTTAACGATGCAGCCATCAGTCTAGACTTCTTTGTACAATTTTCTTGGGGCTCAACCAAGAGTTGGACCTGTTAAACTATATAATCTAATCTCTCCTTAGTACATTTTTATTAGTTAGTTATTACACAAAGAGTTGTAACTCTTCATGTTATGTCTTTTAGTGTGAAGAGGTGTGTCTCTTCATAATGATTCGATCTCTATAAAGGTCAATTATTTGTTGTAAAAATATATATCACAGAATCTCAATAATATCAAAGTATTTCCAGACAAGTAAAGCAGAGTAGAAACTTTCTGGAATAAGTCTGAAACATCTATCTTATTCTTTTCTGTCGTACTCGTGTGTAACACATTGCGATCCGTGTGTAACACAAACGGTTGCAGAAGATTAACATATCCGTGTGTAACACACTGCGATATTTGTGTAACTCAAGTGGTTACAAAAGATTGACATGGTATCAGAGCCTGTTTGAGAGGACCAAGAAGAAAGCACTAGTAAGAGAAACACTTGGCGAAGAAAAAAAAAAAGAGGCTAGAGGATTTTGGCATACGATTTATCGGAAGAACACGAAACGATGCAAAATCAAGTGATCCCCATATTCGATGGGGAGAAGTACGATTTCTGGAGTATTAAGATGTCAACCATCTTCAAAACTAGGAAGTTATGGTCTGTGGTTGAAGAAGGCGTGGGAGCCCCACCAGCGCAAGTGGATGAGACCCCTGAAACAGCAAGGGCAAGAGCGCTTAGAGAAGAAGCAATGGTGAACGATACGTTGGCTTTGCAAATTTTGCAAACTGCCGTATCGGATCATATCTTCTCACGGATTGCAGCATCAACAACATCTAAAGAGGCGTGGGATGCATTGAAGGCTGAGTATCAAGGTTCTCCTCAAGTTCGTTTGATTCGACTTCAAACGTTGCGAAGAGAATATGAAAATCTAAAAATGTATGATAATGAAGACATTAACGTTTTCACAGATAAGTTAGTTGCTTTGGCAAATCAATTAACTTACCATGGTGAACAGAAGACCGACATTCAACTCATACAAAAGATACTCATATCCCTCCCAGCCAAGTTCGATAGTATAGTCAGTGTCTTGGAGCAAACAAGCGATTTGACTTCAACAACAATGGCAGAACTAATCGGAATTTTGAAGGCTCATGAAGCAAGATTGGCCGCAAGAGAAGAAAGCACAAGTGAAGGAGCATTTGATGCTCGTGTTAAACAGAAAAAGTATGGTGTTACTCAAGACAACTCAAAGGGCCGTGGAGGCAAGAAGTGGTGTAGGTTATGCAAGAAGAACAATCACAACGAGAGTGAGTGTCTGAGGAAACAAAACAAGGATGATCCAGAGAAGGATCAAAAGAGTAACAAGAAGTGTTACAACTGTGGCAAGTTAGGCCACTTTGCAAATCAGTGCTACTCAAAGAAAAAGGAGAGAGCACATGTAAGTCTCGAGGAAGAAGACTTGAATGGAGACCATATGTTGTTCAGTGCGAGTGAAGCAACAACAACAATGGAAGATGTCTGGTTGGTTGACAGTGGAGCAACAAATCATATGACAAAGGAGGAGAGTTACTTCTCCAGGCTTGATAAAAGTATCAAGGTTCCAATAAAGATTGGAAATGGAAGTATAGTCATGACAGCAGGTAAAGGAGATATTACCGTGATGACTAAAGGTGGCAAGAAGACCATCAGAAATGTGTTTTTGGTTCCTGGTTTGGCGAAAAAATTTGTTGAGTGTTCCGCAAATTGTTTCAAGTGGTTACCGGGTGAAATTCCAAGAGAAGAGATGCATCATAGATGATCCAAAAGGCAGGAGGATAATGAATATCCCAATGACTCACAAAAGCTATAGAATCAGGATGGGTTCGGCTCAAGAGGAAGCCATGAGCGCAAGTGAGCAAGACAAAATGGAGACATGGCACAAGAGACTTGGTCATGTAGGCAACAAAAGGTTGCAACAAATGCAAGACAAAGACTTGGTAAAGGGATTACCAAAGTTTAAAGTCATGAAGGAAGCATGTGAGGCGTGTAGACTTGGAAAGCAGTCACGCAAAAGCTTTCCAAAGGAATCTAAAACTAAGACAGGAAAAAAGCTTGAGATTGTACATACGGATGTATGTGGACCGATGCAGCATCAATCTATTGATGGAAGCCGGTATTTTTTGCTATTCTTGGATGACTATACTCACATGTGTTGGGTATATTTCATGAAGCAAAAATCAGAAACATTCTCAATGTTCAAGAAGTTCAAAGCAATGGTGGAGAAGCAATCGGGTTATACCATCAAGACATTAAGATCAGATGGTGGTGGTGAATTCACTTCACAAGAATTCAGCCGGTTTTGTGAAGAAGAAGGAATCAACAAGCAAGTTTCCTTGCCTTATTCACCACAACAAAATGGGGCAGCAGAGCGGATGAATAGGACCTTGGTGGAGATGGCTAGAACTATGATGGCAGAGCAAGACTTACCACTCAAGTTATGGGCAGAAGCGGTATACACAGCATCATACCTTCAAAACCGTCTACCATCAAAGGCAATAGAAGATGATGTTACTCCTATAGAGAAGTGGTGTGGACACAAACCTGATGTGTCACACATGAGAATGTTTGGTAGCATATGCTACATACATGTCCCAGATCAGAAGAGGAGGAAGTTAGATGTTAAGGCAAAACGTGGAGTCTTTATTGGTTACAGCAATCAATCGAAAGGCTATAGAGTTCTCACCCTAGAGAATGAGAAGATTGAAGTATCAAGAGATGTAGAGTTTGAAGAAAACAAGAAGTGGGATTGGAAAAGGCAAGAAGAAGTCAAAAAGACATTGGAGATGCCTATGGAAGATTATCAATCACCTAAGGAGTTATCTATGGAAGATTCTCAATTGCCTGAAGAACAAACCGAAGGTACTCCTAGTCATGTTTTCATTCAAAATAGTAATCCTGATACTAGTGATGAAGAAGATTCTGAGCCACCAAAGAAGTTCAAGTCCATGGTTGAGATCATGGAAAAGGCACCAAGAGTAGAGATTGAAGAAGCGGCTCAAGCAATAGAAGCTTGTCTTCATGCAAATGAAGAACCATATACTTATGATGAAGCGTGTGGTAGCAAGGAATGGAGAAAGGCGATGAATGAGGAAATAGCCATGATTGAGAAGAACAAAACATGGGAACTAGTAGACAAACCAGAGAAAAAGAATGTGATAAGTGTGAAGTGGATCTACAAGATCAAAACCGATGCAAATGGAAATCACATCAAGCACAAGGCGCGGCTAGTTGCAAGAGGATTCTCTCAATCATATGGAGTTGACTACCTTGAGACGTTTGCCCCGGTTTCAAGACATGATACAATAAGGGCCATACTTGCTTATGCGGCTCAAATGAAGTGGCGTTTGTATCAAATGGATGTAAAGTCAGCATTTCTAAATGGAGAACTAAAGGAAGAAGTGTATGTAACACAACCACCTGGGTATGTTACACAAGGAAAGGAACATAAGGTGTTGAGGCTACGCAAGGCTCTATATGGTTTAAAGCAAGCCCCAAGGGCATGGTATGGAAGGATAGATTCATACTTCATTCAAAATGGTTTTAAAAGGAGTATGAATGATGCAGCCTTATACATCATGAATCAAGGAAGAGATGTGTTGATCGTGAGTCTATATGTGGATGATATAATCATCACTGGAAGCAATGTTCAGATCATCAACACATTCAAGGAAAGTATGAAGAAAGAATTCGAGATGATGGATCTTGGATTGTTGAGTTACTTTCTTGGAATGGAAGTAATCCAAGACAATGGAGGCATATTTCTTTCACAAGAAAAATATGCAAACAAACTTGTTGATAAGTTTGGAATGAGAAACAGCAAGAGTGTAAGCACTCCACTTACACCACAAAAGAAAGGAGTTGAGGATGACAAAGAGTATGGAGATCCGACTAAGTATAGAAGCATTGTTGGAGGCCTTCTGTACTTGTGTGCAACACGACCTGATGTGATGTACGCAAGTGCCTATCTCTCAAGATACATGTCATCACCTCACATGAAACACTACCAAGAAGCCAAAAGGGTGCTAAGGTATGTCAAGGGAACATCAAGCTTTGGTGTATTCTTTACAAGTGTGAAAGAACCAAGACTTGTAGGCTACTCAGATAGCGATTGGGGTGGCTCTAAGGAAGACAAGAAAAGCACTTCAGGTTATGTGTTTACTCTTGGATCAGCCATGTTTTGTTGGCAATCAAGTAAGCAACAAACAGTGGCACAATCAACGGCTGAAGCGGAGTACATAGCCGTGTGTGCAGCAGCAAATCAAGCCGTGTGGTTACAAAGACTATTTGAAGATTTTGGTCAGAAGTTTGAAGGAGGAGTTCCAATCTTATGTGACAACAAATCAGCAATAGCAATTGGAAAGAATCTAGTGCAACACAGGAGGACAAAGCACATAGAGATCAAGTACCATTTCGTGAGAGAAGTTGAGCAAAAAGGAATCATTGAATTGGAGTATTGCAAAGGAGATGATCAACTCGCAGACATTCTCACAAAGGCATTAGGCGGTTCAAGGTTTGAAGATCTCAGAAAGCAGCTTGGAGTGAAGTCGAGATATGATTAAGGAGGAGTGTTAAACTATATAATCTAATCTCTCCTTAGTACATTTTTATTAGTTAGTTATTACACAAAGAGTTGTAACTCTTCATGTTATGTCTTTTAGTGTGAAGAGGTGTGTCTCTTCATAATGATTCGATCTCTATAAAGGTCAATTATTTGTTGTAAAAATATATATCACAGAATCTCAATAATATCAAAGTATTTCCAGACAAGTAAAGCAGAGTAGAAACTTTCTGGAATAAGTCTGAAACATCTATCTTATTCTTTTCTGTCGTACTCGTGTGTAACACATTGCGATCCGTGTGTAACACAAACGGTTGCAGAAGATTAACATATCCGTGTGTAACACACTGCGATATTTGTGTAACTCAAGTGGTTACAAAAGATTGACAGGACCCACCAATTCTCTCCCATTTTAATGGGCTTGCAGTACTGTTAGGAAGAAATCTCTTTAAATCTTCAAATCTTTCTATTTTTTGAGGCGATAACCATGCTGTGATTTAGAAATTTCAGTTCAGATGTCTGTTGGGACAATATTAACATTACATGCTGTGATTTTGGGTGTACGAGAGCAAGCAGCTCAAAAGGAAATCTGACGACGTGTCTATAAGTGGATACAATGAAGCTTGGTAGAAAAGTTTTACACCAAAGCAAGCAGCTCAGAAGGAAGGAGACGATGAAGCTTTGTTGAAGCCTAAAAGGTTGAAGAAAAAATAACGAGTTTTTAAACATAAATATCTTTCGATATGGCTCTGGTCTGTAAAGACAGAATCGGGAATCTGATCCATATGAGGAAGTTGGTTTATTCATGTTCATTTTGTTTTCCTCCACCATCTACAACAACTAAGAATCATTTCAACAAACATGAATGACATGTGTTTAATGGGTTTAGAGATATTGTACCGTTGATTTTGTATCTCCAGAAGCTAAGAGAGCTTGGATACTGTAGCCGTCATAAACTCGATTTGTAGTATGTCCTTAGCCTTTGCAGCAACATAACGAGAGTAGTAATCAACGGTTGACTGATGAGCATAAACCTTAGATAATGGAGTCATCTTGATCTCAGGTACCGAACTTTTATCACAAGAAAAAAACTACACTTCTCGTTCAAGGAAATAAAAGAAACTCTAAAAGTTCTTCATAACAGTTCAACTAACAATGGTGTTTGAGCTCACAAGTCTTTTACCTCTTTAATGAAACATGTTTTAATAATTCCTCCTAAAAACTCTTTTGGTGAAAAAACTTATTATATGAACAAGGGAATTCCGCGAAGAGACTTGTCCATATATCTATACTTAATCGATTTGTGTAAATTTAGAGATATTAAGACACTTATCGTTTTGTTTTTCCACGAACGGCTATTATGTTATTCAAGATAGAGGTGGTCTTGGTAACAAGACCGGAATAGAACAATCAATGAAGTAGAGAGATCTATGAAAAGACCTAGCAATCCTAACTAATGAATCTAAAATCTGATTTTGCGCTCTTGGAACATGGGTGATCTTGAAGTCCGGGAAGCAAATTTTCAGTGCCTCTATCTTCTCCAATTATGTTGAAAATCGTGGCCAAGCATGGGGTTCCTTGATCATTTCGATCAAATCCTTGCATTCTGTACCAAAGTTCTGCCATTTCGAATGCTGAAGCGTATTCTCCATTGCCCAAACTAATGTTTCCAGGTCAGAGTGTAGTGCAGATTCTCTTCGATTGCAATTCCGCGTACCCATTGGCTTAACCTTTCCCAACCTATCAATCCACACCCATCCACATCCACTAAACTTTGTTGTAGGTGTCCATGATCCATCTATCATGCATATATTCCTCAAGCTTAAGACATGAGGTTCTTTGGCGCTATGTTCCTGTGGGGCTCATAGAGCGTTTTCATTTGCTTTGAACCATGATTGACACTCACTTTCAGCGTAGCGAACTAGTTCCAAAGCATCTTTGTCTATTCCCCTAAAGAGTTTATCGTTTATGGCCTTCCAGATATACCGGATTATTCACGGATAAGGATCCCTGTCTAATTCTGGTTCCACAATGTTGTTCTTCCTCTAGAAAAGGTTATCCATATTAGCAAATATGCTCAGTAGAGGAAAAATGTCTTGACTTGTCGGTGTCGCTGCTAAATACCAGGCTTGGAGAGCTGGTGGGCACTCAAAAATTGCATGAGCGACAGATTCTTCATGCTCCACATCGTGGGCAGTAATTGCCACATCTCATTTTACGCCTTATTATGTTCTTTGTAACCGCCACATGACCAATTATCAACTGTCATATCAGATGACATATCTTTCTAGGCGCTCTTATCTTCCAAGCAAAGACTTGAAGCTTTGTTATACTACATTCTGTTATCTCCTTTTCGTTCTCAGCCTTCAGCAAATTCCAAACTACCCAATAACATGATTTAATTGTATACTGTCCATTTTTGGTATAGGTCCAGCATAAAGCATCTTGGCGATGTGCCGTACTTATGGCCAGACTCCTTATGTAATATATATTCGTAAGGTCGACATAATTTTCTAGTAGCCCCATATTCTAATCGTTCAATTCCTGATTAATCAGATCACTTACTGTCATGTTCGGGTTCAAGACTGGGGCCACAAGTCTAGCCGGCCTAGCTAGTGAAGTGGGGATCCAAGGATCCTCCCATAATTTGATCTCATATCCTAAGTGTATCTTGTGTCTGATTCCCAATTAAAGTAATTTCCGCGCTGCGAAATACTGTTTCACACATATGATGGACTGCTTACAGAGATATTTCTCAAAGGCGAACTCATTCTGTAATATCTTCCCTTTAGCACCCTAACCACCAACGAGTCGGGGTACTGCAATAACCTCCATAGTTGCTTCGCCAATAGAGCAAGGTTAAACTCACGGATCATACAAAAACCAATCCCACCCTCCTCCCGTGGTAAACAAAATTTTTCTCACTTTGTCCGGTGAATTCCTCTCTATGGGGGATTCAAACTCCACTAAAATTTTGCAATCGCACTTTCAAGGTTTTTACATATCTCCATCGACAGCAAGAACTAGACATTACATATGTCGGAAGGGCTAGCAAGATAGATTTAATCAAGACTTTCTTTCCACCTTTTGATAGACATCTGCCCGTCCATCCATTAACTCTATGCATTAGTTTTTCCTTCGGGAAAGCAAAGAGTTTACATTTGTTTCTTCTGGGATACCTAAGTATGTCCCCATTCCTCCTTCATTTTGGATACCAAGAGTATTTTTAATCTGCTGCCTGTCATTTGCATCAATCTTCTTACCAAAGAGTACAAATGATTTAGCAAAGTTAATGCGTTGTCCAGATGCTTGTTCATACTTCATGACCACTTTCATCACTTCTTCACATTCACAGGGCTCCGCCTTGTAGAAGAAAAGACTATCATCAGAAAAGAGAAGGTGGGATATCGAGGGACATGCACGGGTAGCCCGCATCCCTGTTATCTTCCCTTGGTTCTTTGCATGATTAAGAAGGCTAACGAGTGCTTCCGTGCATAGAATAAAAATAAAAAGAGACAAAGGATCTCCTTGACGTAGGCTTCTTCCTGGAGTAATATTCCCCCTAGGTTGCCCATTCATAAGCAATTTATATTTCACCAATGTAACACACCTCATTATCCAAGTAATCCAAATTTCAGAAAAACCCATCTTTCGCATAACTGCTTCAGTGAATGACCATTCCATTCTATCATACGCCTTACTCATGTCTGTCTTAATGGCAGTCCTTTTGTTCCTTCCACTTGGCTTGGTTCGTATGGCATGAAAGACTTCATGTCCAATCATAATATTGTCCGTAATTTGTCTTCTCGCAACAAAGGCTGACTGAGTTTCTTAGATCTTATCTAGTAGAGCCTTATTTAATCTCTGGCATAAGACCTTAGATTTAATCTTGTAACCGACGTTACATAGACTTTTGGGCTGGAATTGGGACATCTCATTAGGCTTAGTTGTCTTCGGGATAAGGCATATATTTGTATCGTTCAGACCACTCGCCATTGTTCATTCCAAAAGGAATTTATTAACCATAAGGGTTAAATCTTCCCTTACAGTTTCCCATAATTTCTGATAAAAAGAGTTGTCATCCCATCTGTTCCAGGAGCCTTTTCCGGATGCATAGCAAAAAGTGCTAGTTTAACTTCCCATTCCGTGACCGAAGCTGTCAGGTCATTGTTTAATGACTCTGTAGTCGTAGTGTTTAACTCAGAGAGTGCCTCCGCTAAGTATTTGGGTTAGAGGATTCAAAGAGTTGTCTAAAATAACTAGTAGTAATGGCTACCAATCATTCCTCATCCTCAACAACATTTCCATTTACATCTACCAGCTGTGATTTTATTCCTAGTTCTCCTTTGTTTTGTTAGTGCATGGACGAATTTTGTGTTATTATCTTCTTCTCTTAGCCAAAAAGTTTCGACACTTTTGGTTCCAGAACTTCTGCCTTAAGAACATCCGAGAGTTCCTTTAATGCTTCTGCTATTTCCTGAAGGCTTTACGGCAACTCGAAATATGATCCTTATACTCGCATCATGAGGTAATTCTGCATATTTCCACCCATCCATAATAACTTGTCTTAGTTCCTCATTATCCATCCATCTCTTATCAAATTTAAAAACAATCGGTTTCCTTATTGGGTTTGTGAGAATGTTTGCTAGTATCAGACGATGGTCCGATCCCCATAATCTCATATACTGAACAGTGGAGCGGGAAAATTTTTCATGCCAATCCTCATGTCCGACAGCTCTGTCTAGTCGACACTTAACAATTATTCTTCCAGCTCTTTTACCAAACCAATGATAGCATGTCTCCAATGAAAGGGAATTCCAACATCCTACAGTCACTTAACATTTGCTTAAACGGTAGGAAGGAACTGGCAGATCACTGGTTACCACCCACTTTTTCCTTGTGGGATGTTATCTCATTAAAAATCCTATCATGAACCATGGTCAAGTTCTTATTGTTGAGAAATGCGTACGACGTTCCCAAACTTGATCTTGTCTTTCTAAGACATGATTCCCATAAACAAATGTCATAAAGACTTTTATTCCATGAATGACTGCCTCAATGTCAATCATTATGTTATTTGAAAATAAAACATTAACTTGAAATTCATCCATAGAAAATAAAGCTAAACCTCCGCTAAGGTCAAGTGGCTCAACGGTAAACAAATGATCAAATCCTAATTAGGCCTGAATGTTTTGCAGCACCCACCTTTTATTCTTCGTCTCAGAGAGGAACACAAGTCATGGGTGGTGCTTTTGACACATCTCCTTAAAGCGTCGAACTGTGAGCTCGTTACCAATCTCTCGACAGTTCCAACTAATTGTCTTCATGGATAATGTCGGGAGGCGTTTTTGGACCCCTCTGAACCATTGTGCCTGTGATAATTGCATGTGGAAGTCTTAGATGTACTCGTACGATGAGTCTTATAGCAGTCCTTTTCTATAGAGGATGCAATATGTCTTCTAGGATCACCCCGATGAGAGAAATCCTTCTTCTTCTGATGAGCATCCAAAGGGACATCAATCTCTTACTTGAGCTTAGAAGAATATGCTCTTTCTTCATTTCTATCCTATACACGATCCTCTCTACTCAATTGTCTTGCTTATGTTCCATTCTTCTTTCCACTTTCCAATTCCATTAGTTCTTCCCAAGTAAATCCTCATCCAAATCTTCATAGTCCATTGGCTCACCCATTTGCTCGTCATGTTTACTGCTCGATTCATTAAATCCATTTCCTTTAGGGCCCAAATCATTTGGGCATCAGAAAGTATTGCTTTCTCCGTAGGAGAAAAAGTCAAAGATCGAGTTGTTCCTCTATCTCTTTTCGTAACATTTGCATCTCGATGGATATTTAAGTGTGATGGAGTGACAATCTGACTAGCCAGCCTCTTTCTCCCTAGTTGACTGTCCAGTACATCCTTCTATTGGTTTAGATGAGATTGTTCATCAATGTTAGATATAGGAAGTTGTGAACCTTGAGCATAAGACTCATGGGAAGCTGTCGAAGTATCCACTATCCTTTCCTTCTTTTCCTTATCTTTCCGCCCTGATTGTTTATTCCTTAGATATGGGTCATAACAAGATCCATAGCGAGAGGGGTTTTGTTGGATTTGTTGTCCCTTTTTTCCCAAATTTCCAGTATGCTTATCAGAGTAGGGCTCCCTTCGATCATACTCAAACTTTTCTGCACGTCTGAACCCCTCGGTAGTAAGAAGACTGACTGTAATCTTCATGTAGACTCTTTGTTCCCTCTCTGTGACCTCATTTTGTTTATGGTCTCTCAGCAAAGGCTGTCGAGATGAGTTTGAGGCCGACATTTGCACACGAGAGATAACTAATGGCCTGCTTCCTTGATTCCCCATCCCATGATCTTTCATAGGGCAATATGATTCTTCATGAGTCATCATCTCACAGGAGGAACAATGCTTGAAGAGTTTTTCATACTTAATTTGAATAGACACCTCATCTCCTTCTGGGAAAATAATATTCCTGTTCAACTTCAGTGGTTTCCTTGAATCCACATCTATTAACATCCTTCCCGCCGACATGTCTACCGTATCAATTCGTCCTAATCTGCCTCTAATGCTTCTCAGGTTACCTATTGTCCAAAGGTGTAGCGGGATGCAAACAATAGATTTAAATACTTATTCCTTGCATTCATTGCTAGCATTAATGGCGTCCCATATATGAGAAAGGTTGTAGTGGTTGATGGTACTTAAAATGCAAGGAAAATACAAAGGAACACTTCTCATTGCAACATGATGGTAATTTAAAAAAAAAATCAATTGTATTCGTTGTTGTTGACACAGAGAATGATGAATCATGAACATGGTTTTTCCGCCAACTCATTCGTGTGTTACCTGATGATGAAGGCTTGGTGTTAATTTCTGATTGACACAAATCAATAGGGAAAGCTAATGCAGTGGTCTATCCATTGGCTAGCAAGGGAATTTGCATGTACCACTTGTATAAAAACATCTTGTTACAGTACAAAGGGCCTGATCTGTTTGGGTTGGTCAAAAAGCGGCATCCTCTTTTAGGTTAACAGACTTTCAAGCGACCTTAAAGACGATCAAAGAGTTAAATCCAACTTTACATGCATATTTGGAATGTGCTTATGTACGTAAGTAGACACAAGCTCATTTTAGAGGTAATCGATAAAACATCCTTACAAGTAACATAGCTGAATCCATAAACAGAGCTTTGTCAGATGTGAGAAGCTTGCCAATTGTTTGCGTTCTAGGGGAAATTCGATTAATGATGACACGTTGATTCGCAACAAGAAAACATGATGCTGACCTGATGAAAACCTCTCTGACTCTTGGTGTAGAGAAGTTGTTGGACGTAATCTATTTATAATCTGGATCTCTAGTTTACTCGTGGTGTAGAGAAGTTGTTTGATACACTGTTTTCTATCATACTAAACTTTACCATTTGCAGGGCCATATACTTATTGCTAAACTTTTAAAGGTTCAAGCAATTGACATCCATCAGTCACAAGTGATAGGAGTCTCACCTTTACATGCTGTAAATCTGACCGAGAAGGCATGCTCTTGCCGTAGATTTGATTTGGAGAAGATACCATGTGCTCATGCTAACGCTGTTGCGGAAGCTAGAAAGATATCACATATATCACTTTGTCACCATTACTATCGGAAGCAGTACCTTTACAGCGCGTATTTCAGTGCTGTTATGCCCAAAGATGATGCTGTTCTGATTCCAAAAGAAGTTGCAAACAAAATCTGTTTACCACCTAATGTCTACCAACCACCTGGAAGACCCAAAAAATCAAGACATAAATCTATTTTGGAGAAAGTTACAGAGAAGAAGCGGCCAAGGAAGGAACACACATGTATAATTTGTTACCAGACATGACATAATTCTAAAACATGCCCTCTTAAGTAATGAGTATTTGATCTAGTTTCATGCTTTGGTCATTAGGTAGTATTTACATCTACACTTTGATCATTTATCTTCGGTGTTACGTTGCATTTCATTTACTTTCATGCTTTGGTCAATTGTCTTTGGGGTTACATTTACATTTCATTCACCACAACAACCAAGCCTATACATACATAACAAACCACATAGAAACCACATAACAAACCATAACAAACAACATAGATAGCAAAGTAACAAAGAAAAACATGCCAAGTTATACTTCAATCAAATTTAAACGTACTACTACACTTCCTAAAAGAAAATCATGCAAGTTACACGTCCTAGAACACTTGAAATATCATAAGCTAACACCGTAACCTCTGCAACCTCTTCATTCTTTGCACCAACTTCTGCCACCTCTTCAAAGATGTCGACTGCCAACTTCATTCGTAGAGTCGGTATGATCTGATCACTTAAGCCATCAAATGTACTTCCAAGAGCCAGACATTCAATATACTTCAAAGAGTAAACACCACAATCTCCTGGGTCCTCGTTCGGTGGGACATTCTTGTGCCTACGTAAGGCGAACTGCTTCTCAGTCTTCTTTTGCACTTTAGGAGACAGCATCTTGTTAAGCACTAGTGGAATCATTTTCGTGAATGGTCTGCACTCCTCATGCAGCTTCCCTTCATCCTCCACCACACTCGTAATACTATCATACACATGGATTATCGTCTCTTTAAATCAATGTGTAGGGACACCCAATGGTTTCCATTAAAAAGGTGGCAGAGAAACAAGCTGTCAACATCTATAAACCACTTTTTACCCGTCACAAACTGATATGAGTATTCTCCATTGAAAGACTTTCTGTACATATCTGACAACTCTTTTCTCTTGGTATCTTTGTCCATTTTGTTGTAGTCATTAACCCATGCGTTCACGAACCCCCTATCTAGAAATGCAATTCGAGAGGAGGAATATGGAGATGTGGATTGCATGGAACGTTTGTGAAACATGAGCATTGCTGCGGCCATAAAAAAAAAATACAAAACCATTGCTCAAAATCTGTAAGCCATTAATCTCATGGTACCATAATCAGAAAAGAAAAATTCACCGAGTCACATAGCCAGCCGTAGTTGCTTGTTGGCCACGCTTCTCTTGGTACCATTAGCTTTAAGTAAAACTGAACGCTATTGTCTTTGTACTTAATTTTGTCTTGGTCCCTAAAATGGAAAAAAATAAACATATAAGGATCATATCTTATGAATAATATAAGATGGAAGAGAGAAAAATTACAAATCTCGCTTAATGAAGTCCAAAAATTTCTGCAGTTTTCCTCCCTCGGCTTTAGCTAATGGGTCATACACCTTCTTCGAAACAGTGACACCACTAATTATACGCTTCACTGTTGAATTTCCTACATACGACTATACTACCAGAAAGTGCTTCCAGAACTTTCCTACACTTCTCATTCTTCTCCCACTTCAGATGATCTTCCCAATCTTCAGTCAAAATAGATTCGTCATTCAGCTGCAGGATGACAAATGCTTTCTCCTTCTTCACTTTTTTTGGTGGCACTTCATCTTTCTTCTCCTTCTTCACTTTTAAGTGGCACCTTCTTAGTCTTAAGCTCCTCCTTCTTTGTCTTCTTGTTTGCCTTCATCTCCTTCTTAACAACACATTGTACAACCAAACCATCTTGTGAACTGATCTTCTTCTGAACCTTCTATGACAGAAGTAATAAATAACGAGAATTAGTAATAATTTAGAGATAAAAAGATAAAATGGATAAATGGATGATACTAAGTCATTTCTAGAAGCATCATCATCATCCTCATAGGCCTTAAAATTTCCAGGGTTGTAGTTGGCCACACCATATAAAATGTTTACATCAGCATTGTTTTTGAAAAATTTGACATCTTCCTCCAAACTTGCGACCTTCTTCACGGATAGGAGGACTTTTATGTACTTCAATGCAAACTCTATCAAATTAACCCTACGAACTACTCTTGCCAAGAGAGGTTAAATTTTAGTATTTAGGAACGAATCCACAGGGAGCGTGGTCACACAATAGACTATAGATGTTTAGATTAAGCTAGGCAAACATTTTATTAAAGAAGTAATAGTAAACAAATAATCAGGTGATTGGTTTGATAACAATAAGATGAAATAGCTAGGTTTAGCGATTTATCAATCAATGCATTCAAAACACAAATCAAGGATGCTAAGGGTTTTTCTAGATCAAATTCTAGAACTCAAATTTAATAAGCAAGTAATCCAGCTCTCGCATGCAATTACTAATCAGATGTCTAAGTTCTATGTTCCAGCTCTCGCATGCAAATAAGGATCAAGCGTCGATTGATATTGATGCTTGGGTATCGTTCGATGCTACCTCAGACAAGAATTAACACACATATCGATAATGTTCAACTAGATCCTAGACCAACTTTCGTATGCCACTAGATATCTAATCCACACAGGGATTGGGTTCCGTTAATTAATTGCACTGTCGTGACTCTCAATTGTCTTATTATTATAAGGTCAAGTAATCAGTCCAACTCTCGTGCTATTCCACTACTTTAGATCCTAGTATTACAAGCCACCCATATGTAGAGATCTATAGATAGCCTATCAATCCTATGACTATCAGTTCGACATTAAGAACATGAAATCCTTAAACCTAACAAGATGATTACTCAGACATGGAAGCAATAACACAAATCATAGTCTGAATAAATAATAGATATAAGAATCAATATAAAACCAAAAGAGTTCCAATCAATCTCTTGAAGGAGGATTGATCTTCTCTCCAAAACTTAAAACAATGAATAACATAAAGCTTAGCCATCAACAAAGGCTTAGAAAACTTTATAAATTAGGTCTAAACTCGTCTAGGGGTATTCCGGTAAATTGTGGTGGCTTCTGGGCTTAAGTCGGCCATAAAACAAGGCGGGCCTGTCTTCTAGGGTCGCCGTCGATCGACACTCATTTATCTTATCGACAGTTTCCTCTCGCAAGGCAGATATAACACTCTTCAGTAAATCATGCATAACTTTATATCTAACCGTTCGATGAACCTCAACCGGTGGCATTGGAAAGGTAACTAAAAAATCTATCTTTTGTTGAAATATGAGATGAATATCACCGTGGAAAGATCTCCATCCATAGCTAAACATATGACGTGTCTGCGCAGTTCTACATCTCAAAAATCTCCAGAACGTACTTGAACCTGAAAATACTCAAAAACATGCTCCAAACACATATAATAGATTCTAAATATGGCTGATATCATGGCAAAATAATGGTAAATATCATGCCTGATGTGATCATGGACAAGCTTACTAAAGAGGACAAAGGGAGCTTAGATGATATGATCATGGACCGGATCACTAAGGAGAATAAGGAGAGTCTAGATGGGCCACATGAAGCCACAATGCACCAGTAGCCTGGTGATGATGCTCTAGCCATTCCAGAAGGTCCCATGACTCATTCCAGAGTCAAGAAACTTAAGGAGAATGTTGTTGGATTACTCACTTCACATCCACAACAAGAAGAAAGTCTTGGACAAGGTTTGATCCGAGATGTCTTGATCACCATTCAAGCCATCTCTACATCAAGCTGAGTTAGTGTCTAGGCAAGACATTTGGTGCGTGCTCTTTTCCTTGCTTTTGGTTTTGTCCCACGAGGTTTTCCGGAGGAAGGTTTTTAACGAGGCCACAACTTGTCTTACACATCACTTAGGCTCTATCTCGGCCCAAGACTAGCAGAAGTTTACATTTTATTTCATTTTAAAGCTTATGTTATTTTTAAACCATAGTTTTCCTATATACTATTTTCGAAACCCTAGAGAGCCTGTTCTCTGCTTTCTTTTTATTTAAAGGGTTCCCTAAACCCTATTGTATTCAAGCAATCAATAAACCACGAGTTTCTTTTCTCTCTTGACGGCTCTCTCTCTAGAAAGTGTGTCGAGTTCTGGTGTGTAATATCCAGAGGCCTAAGGGTGTCTAAATTGGTGTGTCATATCCGATTTGTTCATCTAGGAGTATCAAGAGATCTTCCATCCCTCTTGTGTCACCATTCAATCCACAACCTTGAAGAACTTGAGTCTCTGATTCGTTCTTGCAAGGATCTATCCATCCCTATCAACCAAAGAGCATCCTAGGGGCGCATCAAGTGGTATCAGAGCAACTTTGGTTAGGGAAGTTTCGTTTTCTCTTAAACTCTTTTTGTTTCATCCGTGTTTCATCTCTATCATCTTGAATAAGCAGTAGATCTAATCTGTTTAGGGCTGCTCGGATTTCATAGAGATTAGACAAGGTTTTAAACTTTTTCCTTTTTGCTTGCAGAAACCCTAGTTGATAAACCCTAGCCGCATAAGTTCTTGTCTCCCTAAATCACTTTGTTTCTTCTGCAAATCTTGTTAATCACCTTGAACACGAGTAGATCTAAGTTGTTAGGCTGCTCGAAATCTTAGAGAAGTTTTAGACAAGATTTAGAAGAATTTCCTTTTTGCTTGCAGGCGGAAGCCCTAGAATTGGAAAACCTAGCCGCTATCCTTTTTTTTCTCTTATCTTGCCGATCAAGCTTATCCTTTTGTGTTAATCTTTTTCCTTTTTACTTCTCGTGTACTCCTTGAACTACTTACTGGCTTAATCTTTCTTTTGTCTCAGGTACCATGGCAGGAGATCAGAATGGAGTCCTCACTAAGGATGAAAGGCTGTTACTTAAGGCAGAGAATGCTCAGCTGCAGCAGAAGATGAAAGCTAGTCTTGATCAACTTTGGAAGGAGTTTAGACAGGATCTCCAACAAGATATTCGTCATAGTCTTGAGTCTAGAAGCAAAGAGAGAAGACTGATACGTGGGCATGAAGGCAGAGACAATTTTGCTGACCAAAAGATAAGAATCCATCCTTTCTATGGTGATGATGATCCGGCAGTATATGTGGAGTGGGAAGAGAAGATGGAGTTGTTATTCAATTGTCAAAGCTATGCTGAAAGAAAGAAGGTTCAGATGGCTACTGCTGAGTTTTGTGGTGACGCTTTGAGATGGTGGAATCACTTGATAAGGTCCAGAAGACTTGATGGAAGAGAACCAGTGGAAACTTGGCATAAGCTGAGGACTTTGATGCGTAGAGAGTATGTTCCAAGACAGTACCAAAAGGATGTACTTTAAAGGCAACCAGAGACCAAGCTACGCTCTTCAAACTCTGCTCAGAAACAACAAGACAGCAAGAACTCAAGTCCAGTTGGATCATCAAGCAAAACCTCAACGAGTTCCATTGAAGATAGCATAAGGAAGGCAGTTTCACAAGCGTTTAGGGATGTGGAGAAACAACTCAACCAGGCTAAGACTACACGTCCATCCTTAGAAGTACAGAACCAAGCTCCATTCACTGATGTCTTAGACCTCAAACTTGCAGAACCAGACTCAGCTGCACAATCAGATTTAACTGCACCAACTCAAAAAGCTCAAACAGAAACATCTTTGGTAAAAAGAAAGTTTGGGACAGAACAAGAGTGTTCTCTTTTCTTACCTCAGCCTGAATTCAATTTCAGTACTTCTTGTGATGAAATAACTTTTCTTAAACCGGTGCAACCGAGTAGCCTTGTTTTAGTGTCACAGGTTGCAAAAGAAGAATCAGTAGATAGAGAACCAGAGCAATCAACACAAGGAGAAGAGTTGGAACATCAGAACAGCTTGCAGTCTAACCCAACTCCTAAACCCTTGTCTCATAACCAGCAAAAGCACTGTAAGGAAGCTAAAGTGGTTAGTTCTGTGCCTATAATGTGTGTTAAAGTGAGTACTAAAGACATAAAACGTTTTGGTCTTGACAAAGTAAAAGATTTTTGTGTTTCAAATTCTGTTTTTGATAACTTGCTTAGATCTTTTAAAGGATTGGAACCAGAAAACCTCTTTGATCAAAAACATTTTCAAAATAATAAAAACAAAATTTCTGGTCATGTTTTGAGTCTTGATCAGTTTCTGAAATATAGCAAAAGCTTTGATCACTTTGAAAAGGTTTTAGAGCTTGAGTTGAAACAAACTGATTTCTGTTTTAGAAAACCTTGTGATTTGTTTGCTAGAACTGAAGAGAAAACTTTTGTTGTGAATTTTCCTAGGCATGATTTGATCACTTATGATTGTTTTGCATCCACATATGTCTTGAAAGAACCTAGGAAGTTGCATGCACCGAAATTGCATCATTTTGATGTTAAGTTTGAAATTTTGAAATCTGCAAATATCTCTGAGCTTGAGATTGATTGTTTGTGTGCTGAAGATGTTTATAAACGTGTGGGACTGTTAGTTGATGATATCTTAGTATATAACACGTTCTTTGATAAACTCATTGCACTTCTGAAACTTGAGATAAATGGTTCTAGATGTATTGTTTTGTGCCTTATTAACATTCTGGTCTACAATACTTTCTTTGACAGGATAACCCACTTGACTTGTCCAAAAGAAGCTGAGAAAGGTACAGGTGAAAAGAGGAGCTACAATGATCAGAGTATCAGTGATGAGTCATTGGCTAAGTTGGAGAAGCACCAAGCAAATCTTGAAAGCTGTCTAGCCGCCAGTCTTGACATAGGAGCAGTCCGAGGAACATATCTCAACAACCACAAGGAATTATTCAACAAACTTGAATTCTATGGAAATTTAACTCATCAGGGTCTCACGTCGAATTGGAATCATGTCCAAATCTTCTCAGGTGAAAGAGTTATGGGTTCTACAACTCAGGTGATCCTATCTCTGCTTTGTTTGAATTTTCCTAAGTTTAGAACATCTTAAACCTATCTATGGCGACCAGGTGAGCATGCTAAGGTAAGTGGTCATGTTTTCAATGATTCTTTTATCACTCTTTACACAGATATAATATTCTTGTTTTTGTCAAAAGAGCCAAGTATAGATTTCAGGAAAGCTTTGAAGGGTGTAAGGAGAAGCTACAAGCGTGAGGAAGATATGAGGTTCAAACCACCATGTTTGGACCAGGATAAGCACCTAGGCGTCACTTGCTTCATCATCATCAAAGAAGCACCTCCAGATGCAACATACAAGCCAAAACCGAGCAGAAAAGGATTTAGACTATTGCTCTTACTCTATGATAAAATTTTATGTGCTAACTTATTGTGTGTCAAAGAGTATTATGCAGGTTTTAGTAATGAATCAGGAATCAAACTGATCAGTCCCTTCTACATATCCAAACCAATCAGCAACAATGCCTATCAAAGAGGCTTGCAAGGTAAGTGTAATCTGATTTCAATCTTTGATGTTACTGACTTGGTCCCCTCTATTGCAGGTAAAACAGATTTGAGGACAAATCTTTTTGAAGAGAGAGGGGATGATGTGATCATGGACAAGCTTACTAAAGAGGACAAAGGGAGCTTAGATGATATGATCATGGACCGGATCACTAAGGAGAATAAGGAGAGTCTAGATGGGCCACATGAAGCCACAATGCACCAGCAGCCTGGTGATGATGCTCTAGCCATTCCAGAAGGTCCCATGACTCATTCCAGAGTCAAGAAACTTAAGGAGAATGTTGTTGGATTACTCACTTCACATCCACAACAAGAAGAAAGTCTTGGACAAGGTTTGATCCGAGATGTCTTGATCACCATTCAAGCCATCTCTACATCAAGCTGAGTTAGTGTCTAGGCAAGACATTTGGTGCGTGCTCTTTTCCTTGCTTTTGGTTTTGTCCCACGAGGTTTTCCGGAGGAAGGTTTTTAACGAGGCCACAACTTGTCTTACACATCACTTAGGCTCTATCTCGGCCCAAGACTAGCAGAAGTTTACATTTTATTTCATTTTAAAGCTTATGTTATTTTTAAACCATAGTTTTCCTATATACTATTTTCGAAACCCTAGAGAGCCTGTTCTCTGCTTTCTTTTTATTTAAAGGGTTCCCTAAACCCTATTGTACTCAAGCAATCAATAAACCACGAGTTTCTTTTCTCTCTTGACGGCTCTATCTCTAGAAAGTGTGTCGAGTTCTGGTGTGTAATATCCAGAGTCCTAAGGGTGTCTAAATTGGTGTGTCATATCCGATTTGTTCATCTAGGAGTATCAAGAGATCTTCCATCCCTCTTGTGTCACCATTCAATCCACAACCTTGAAGAACTTGAGTCTCTGATTCGTTCTTCCAAGGATCTATCCATCCCTATCAACCAAAGAGCATCCTAGGGGCGCATCAATGCCCTATCAACTTCCCCAGATTTAACCTTTTGCTTGTCTTCAAGCAAACAAAGCTTGTGAAAGAGGTTTTGAAAAGCGGAGACTCACATAATGTCTAAGTATAACGATCACCCTACTTTGTTGCAACCACATCATATCAAGTCAATCACAAAGAAACTTTATATACCCTATCCTAATATAGCAACCAGATCCATTCTACCAGCTACTTAGCAAATACTAGTCTGACTCATCCTCAACTGATTTCATTTCTTTGGATAAAATAAAAGTGCAGACTTTACCTTGGGAGTATCGATCAAAGGACACGTAGACTCTCACCTCTGCAAGTATTTGAACAACTAGGTACAAAGTCTTCTTTGATCCCTTTCTTCCCTCTTTTCTCTCTGAATCTTTTTAGATCTTAAACTTAAACAATGATGCTAATATAGTCCATCTTGCCATCTCATTTTCGATTTTCTTCTTCTCTTTCCTTTCTTTTTATTTTTTTTCTTTTGCTTGTTGGGCAAAAGTTGTCGGCAAATAGTAGGCATCGGTAATGTACCTACCCCTCACTTCCAACAATGTGTGATCGTTCCTCCGAATTAGAATATTGGGGTCATAGCTAATGTACCTACCCCTCTGCATCTGGGGAAGTCATCTCAATCTTTTAAGCTATTAGGTAGATGTTGAGAAGAGAGAGAAAGGAACCAAAGGTCCAATGACTTGTACCTACAGACTTGCAAAAGAAATCCGATCTAGTGTATACCAAGCCCCAAAGCAAGCAAATAATGTCATGATTAGTGTTGGAAATTCAGTTTCGGTTCCTTCGAGCTTTTTAAGCAAGTGTGATATAGTGGCAGGATGATCCACTTTGGTATCTCTAGTAATCTCTGCAAATAAACCTTCTAAGAATGGTGCTAAAGTGTGGTCAGTCAATAATAAATCTCGATTATAGTCTCCTTCTTGACTCAATAAATTTATTTTGTAAAACTCATATATATGTAGTAAATAAGACTCAAAACAAATCAAATAGCATCAGCGAACCTCCCCAAACTTAAATTACACTGTCCCCAGTGTAATCCACCCCGGATTGGTTAGGAAAAATTAAAAGCATAAGTAAATAGTTTAATTAGAGAGTGTCGATCGATGATAGGCGTGTGGGGTCTATCGGTGGTCGCGATCACAAACTGCCCCCACTGTAGCCATAAAGGCTCTTCCAAAGACATCCACAGGGACATAGCATTCACCTATCTCTACTTTAACATTATTGATCATGCCTGCTGAGTTTTCTTGGAATTATCTACAAACGTGAAACTATCTTGAGAAGGTTCCACCTTTAATCCTAACAGTTCGGCAGTGTCCTTGGCCATGATGCTGACTGCATATCCAGTATCACAGAGGGCGTATGGGAAATTGGTGTCATGTATACAGCATGGAATCAAAAACTTCCTAGGATCTTGTTTCTTCTTCAGTGTTTACTTAGATCTACGACAGACCATATTAAACAGTAGCTCAATGTCCTTATTTGTCTCCTTGCTCTCTCTGAAGAAATTACCAAGTCTCTACTGGTGATATGCATCCTCGAAGACATATCCTTAGGAACCCTCTTCACTCTCGTTTGAAGTTCTATACAAGTTAGCCTTGTTGGCTTCTCTCCTGAAGTGTTTGGGAACATATGGTTCTCTAGATTTCACTTTCTTCTTTGGATTTCATTCTTTCGCTGTTTGCTTGTCCATGACAGATTCACGTTTGTCCAGCTGGTGGCGATCGATATATGGTGTGTACCGTCGGTCGACAATGTCAACAAAAGAGGTTTCAGTTGGGATCAATTGCCCTTGTTCTGGTGCATCTTCATCCTGCTGATTGGTGTTTACTGTTGGCTTGTGCATTAGTGCTTGCCATGGGCAGGTTCCGATCGATGCTCGGCTGCTGTTTTCGATCATCGGTCGCCCGTTTTATGTCGATCGATGCCATCATGTTGGTGTCGAACAACGACATTCGTTTTATACAGTACTGGCTAGGAGGATGTGGGTGTCTTGTGGCGAAGTCTGAGTGGTTTTGAATTCTCACCATTCCTACGTGCTCTTTAATGGGTGTCGATCGATGCTCAGCTAATGGTGTCGATCGACACCAGTGTGAGCTGCCAAAGGAAATAGAACGTTTGACTAGAAAAACACCTTCTTCCAGCTTCTCATGCTCGATTACTTCCCCAAAGTTATTATCTAAGATGCCATCCATCTAATGCCTCTTTCTCTCCTCAGCTTTCTATTTAACCAGAGCTTCATGATTCTTCACAACTTTTGTTGTCTGAAAAACCTGGGTGTCTAGCATCATGACATGGGCGTCCACGGCTTCAAATTTTCCATTCAGCTCTTTGTGGATAAAATCCAACCTCAGATTTAAGTATGCACTTGTCTTCTGATGAATTTCTATGACTCCTTCCATCATAGATTCGATCCTCCGGATATGTCCCTGAAAACTGATTACATTTATATGATTCTCATCCTCTTCTGCAACATACTCCATCAACGAGACTTCATGTACATAATCAGTTTTGGTTTCGACCTCAATGATCTTGTCATTATTCATAACACCTGATTGCATCCTTTGATTATCCATATACCTAATATTGTTGCTAGACACAATGCTCTGAATCAGTCTCTAAGCTTCCTCCGGAGTCCTGGTCTTAAAGTTCCCTTCGCTTGCCTGATTGAGAATCATATGATACTGCATATCAACACCTTTGCAGAAGAATCCCAGCAGTTTAACCTCCGTGAAACCATGATGTGGATAGTCTTTTTGGTACCCCCTAAATCTGTCCCAAGAGCTTCTAAACCCTTCAGTGGGTCCTTGAGAAGATGTCAAAATCTTATCCCTTAGCTCTTCGGTCTTTGCATCATCAAAAAAATTAGTCAGAAACGCAGTCTTGACATCGTTCCAGGTAGTGAAAGATCATGGTGGTAGACATTTCAGCCAAACAACTGCATTCCCAAAGCGAGAATACTTAAATAAATTGCAAAGGGATAGTATGTAGTTCCTTCATGCTCGGGGATGCTAAACACAAAATCCTCTAGTGTTTCAGTGTGGTCCATGGGATCTGATGCGCCCTTGGATAGGAAACCAGACAAAACAAACATGCTTGGCTTGATCATGAGAAGAAGTAAAGATACATGTTCATTGTTTGACTCATATCTTTCAAACCACAAGGCTTCTACGCATGAAATCACTTGGAGAATGTTCTCAACTAAATTATGGAGCTCCTTGAAGAAGAATCATATTAAACGGAGTTCAGATGTGGGAGTTATGTCATTTACAAACCAGGTGATCTTTAGTTCTCTCGAATTCAGACATGTGCGCATTCAGGTGAGCTGGATCGACACTACCTTGGAGATGGATGATCTAATTGACACTATATTAGATGAGCTGAATACTCAAGTGAGCTGGACTTACACTATTCAAGACGAGCTGAGCTGGATTGACACTCATTTGGACGAGCCGAGCGAGCTAGTTTGATCTTCCGAGCTGGTACGACCACCCGATAAACTGAAAATAGCTAACCTTATTTTTGATGGACCAACGACCAATTCAATCATGCCAAATAATATTATCAATGATTCAAATTTCCAAGAAAGCATTGGGCTTGATGGTTTTCGAAAATATTCAAAAACGGACTTGTTTGAGCCAAATGGAGAAACCGATAAAATATTGGCTAAGGAAAAAGATGGATTTCGACCACACCTCAAAGGGACATGTCTTGGCCCATATCAGGAGCATATTCTTCAATTTTCAAAGTTCTGGTCGTGTCCTTACCAAGAGGTAGTCCAAGTTACAGTCAAAACAATAATTTAGTCAAGTCTTTGTTTGCATTTTCTAAGTGTTTTTCCACAAAATTCTATGTATTTTTATATGTCTTTGCTACTATAAATATATAATCTTTCTACAAAATAAATCAATCAATTTTCTTCTTATATTTAAGTTTATTCTCTTTGTTCTTTGTTTAGAACATTTCTGTTTTTTGGTGAGGTTATCTCCGAGTAGACAAATCTTCGTTTTGCTAGACTTGTGCGTCACATCAAGCAGCAAACAAACTCTCTGGTAGTATCATCGGGCCATCCGCAACCCTTTGTGTCACCATTCAACCCATCAGTTCTCCCTTTTTGCCGAGTTCATATCCTTCAAACCGTTTGAGTGATCCTTTCCGAATCTAGGACGTATCAAGTGGTATCAGAGCCACTCAATCGGTATCATCTATCCATTCTTCTCATCTTCCATTTAAATTTCTTCATACACGTCTTCTTCTTTCTATCTTGAATCTGGTCCCCTCATTACCATTCACTATATAAAAAAGAAAAAAAAAAAGAAAGATCAAAAGAAAAGAGAAAAAAAAAGTCAAATTTTTTTTTCCGAAAAGTTTGATTGTGGTTTGGTGGTGGAAGAGAAAGCCTGCTGGCCGAGGAGAAATCCGGTCTTTGAGGAGGCTAAAACGGATTCCAAACCCAAATTTCTTATCTCATTTCATTGTTTGTTTGCTTGGAAACCCCATTGGGAAACTTGGCTTGTCTTTCTTAGAATTTTGAGAAGAAACTCTTGAGAGACCATCTAAATTCCGAGTGAAACACTTGAGTAGGGGAGATTAAAAACTTGAGAGTGTGAGGATATTTTTATCTGTTAACCTTTTGTGTTGAGAATTTTCAGGTTAAGATGTTTGGACTTCAAAGGAGGAGTAGCAACGACAAATCCCAACAACAAGCTATCTCTAAATCTTCATCCCAAAATTTGTTGAATATTTTTGATGAGTTTGTTCCTGTGCAGGAAAGTCCAACCCAAGGAAGAACACATAAGATGCCAAAAAGGAGGTGCAAAGAGTAGTTCAAACCATCTAGAAATGAAGCTGATCAAATGAGGCTTTTTCGTCGGTTTGATGTCCAAGAGATCTGTGAAAACTTTGAGAAAGAGTTGATGAAATAAGAATGTCAACAAGATTCAACAGAAGAGCACAACCACACGTGCACCAGTAGCCGAACCATCAATATTCACCAGTGAAGAACCCAAAGATAAATCTGAAAACAACCTTGAAGAGCTAAAAGATTTTTCAGATTCTTTACCCATTTTTTATGAATATGATGAAGTGCTTTTGGAAAGTTTGATCATTTTTGAGGATGAATGTGATCTTCCTTCTACAAAATTCGATCTTATGTTTGATGATAAAGAGACATTCTTTGAAAAACATATTGAGCTTTTGTTGAGTGTTTCTCAATCTGAACTTACTCTTTTGTGTTCTGGCTTTGAGAAGGATAGACACGTTTTGAAGATGCTCAATATTATTTCATGCCTTGATACCATTATGGTCTGCAATATTTACTTTGATGTGCATTTTGAAAGGTTGAAATGTGCGCTACATGATATGTAACCATTCTTTTGATATGCCTTTGCTACTATAAATATGTAATCTTTCTACAAAAATAAATCAATCAATTTTCTTTTTATATTTGAGTTTATTCTCTTTTTTCTTTGTTTAGAACATTTTTGTTTCTTGGTGAGGTTATCTCCGAGTAAACAAATCTTTGTTTTGCTGGACTTGTGCTTCACATCAAGCAACGACAAAATTCTGGTAGTATCAAGAGACCTTTCCGCACCTCTTGTGTCACCCCTCGATCCATCAGTTCTCCCTTCTTGGCGAGTTCATATCCTTCAGGCCGTTTGAGTGATCATGTCCAATCCTAGGACGTATCAAGTGGTATCAGAGCCACTCAATCGGTATCATCTATCCATTCTTCTCTTCTTCCATTTAAATTTCTTCATACACTTCTTCTTTCTATATTGAATCTGGGGCCCTCATTACCCTCCACTATATAAAAAAAGAAAAAAAAAGAAAGATCAAAAGAAAAGAGAGAAAAAAGTCAAAAAAAAAACTCAAAAAGTTTGATTGTGGTTTGGTGGTGGAAGAGAAAGCCTGCTGGCCGAAGAGAAATCCGGTCTTTGAGGAGGTTAAAGCGGATTCCAAAACTCAAATTTCTTATCTTCCTATCTCATTTTATTGTTTGTTTTCTTGGAAAACCCATTGGGAAACTTGGTTTGCCTTTCTTAGAATTTTGAGAAGAAACTCTTGAGTGACCATCTAAATTCCGAGTGAAACACTTGAGTGGGGGAGACTAAACATTTGAGAGTGTGGGGATTATTTTTTTTATCTGTTAACCGTTAGTGTTGAGAATTTTCAGGTTAAGATGTTTGGACTTCAAAGGAGGAGTAGCAACGACAAATCTCAACAACAAGCTATCTCTAAATCTTCATCCCAAAATTTGTTGAATATTTTTTATGAGTTTGTTCCTGTGCAAGAAAGTCCAACCCAAGGAAGAACACATAAGATGCCAAACAAGAGGTGCAAAGAGCAGTTCAAACCATCTAGAAATGAAGCTGATCAAATGAGGCTTTTTCGTCGGTTTGATGTCCAAGAGATCTGTGAAAACTTTGAGAAAGAGTTGATGAAAATCCTTAAGGATGTCAACAAGATTTAACAGAAGAGCAAAACCACACGTGCACCAGTAGCCGAACCATCAATATTCACCAGTGAAGAACCCAAAGATAAATCTGAAAACAACCTTGAAGAACTAAAAGATTTTTCATATTCTTTACCCATTTTTGATGAATATGATGAAGTGCTTTTGGAAAGTTTAATCATTTGTGAGGATGAATGTTTTCTTCCTTCTGCAAAATTTGATCTTATGTTTGATGATGAAGAGACTAAGGGACAAACCTGTTTTGAACCGGAGTATCCGAGTAGTCTTGTTATAGTTTCACAGGATTTTGAGGAAGAGCCATTCGACTACCCACTTCAAGGACCATTGCTTGACACTAGGAGACCCATGGACGATGATATAGGTCCTGTCTTTGATGAGGAAGAAAATTTGGTCCAATCTTTGACGAGGAAGCATCAAGGATAACAACCAACAACATGGAGAATCATCTTTGCTTTGATTTAGGCGCAACTTTTACGCCTGTGTCCACAAACATTCAAGAGCACTGTGAGAAACTTGATTTGATTAATTCTCTTCCTGAAATGTTTGTTAAGATTAGTTCTCAAGATGTGAAACGTTTTGGTTTTGACAAAGTAAAAGAATTTTGTGTTTCGAACTCAGTTTTTGAAAACATGATTAACTCTTTTAAAATGTTTGAACCTGATAAACTTTCTGATCAAAGACGTTTTCAATTTGGAAATGACATCAATTCTAATCTTGTTTTGAGTTTTGATCAGTTTTTGAAACATAGCAAAGGTTTTGGTCATCTTGAAAAGTCATTAAAGCTTGATTTGCAACAACCGGTTTTCTGTGCTAGAAAATCGTTTGATTCATTTGTCTTCAAAGAAACTGACTTTAATCTGAGTTCTTATAGACATGCACTGATAACTGGTAATTTATTAGTATTCACATGTGCCTTGGACGAATTTATGGTTAAGGCTTTGCTGGCACAAAAATCACCTAGAGTTAAATCCGATTTTTGTGAAATTGTTTTGAAGCATGATAATTTGTGTGTTGAAACTAATAGACCTTGGCTTGTGTTGAGATCATTGCTTGAGAATTGTAATGTTTTGAGCTTTGATGATATTTTGGTTTACAACACATTCTTTGAAAAACATATTGAGCTTTTGTTGAGTGTTTCTCAATCTGAACTTACTCTTTTGTGTTCTGGTTTTGAGAAGGATATACACGTTTTGAAGATGCACAATATTATTTCATGCCTTGATACCATTCTGGTCTGAAATATTTACTTTGATGTGCATTTTGAAAGGTTTAAATGTGTGCTACATGTTCTTTGGAAAGAGACTTTAATATTTGATTTGAACAAGCACGTGTCTTGCACATATGATCCTGGTATTTTAATGTTTGTTTTGAGTGCCCGGGATAAAGAGGTACAACCTTAGAAAAGAGAAAGCATTGACCGTGCTTATCAGTCTGAAATTCGGAGATGCATATACGAAAAGAAAATGGCATCAATACTCCAAGGAAGTTATTATCCAAAATTTCCCTTCATTAAATTTTACATGTTCTTTAGATTCTTTTTGCCTGATTCATTTCCTTTTGATATAGGTAAAATGGATTTGAGGTCAAATCCTTTTCAATAGGGAGGGAATGATGCGCCCTTGGATAGGAAACCAAATAAACCAAACATGCATGGCTTGATCATGAGAAGAAGTAAAGATACATGTTCTTTGTTTGACTCATATCTTCCAAACCACGAGGCTTCTACGCATGAAATCAATTGGAGAATTTTCTCAACTCAATTATGGAGCTCCTTGAAGAAGAAGAATCATATCAAATGGATTTCAGATGTGGGAGTTATGTCATTTACAAACCAGGTGATCTTTAGTTCTCTCGAATTCAGACATGTGCGCATTCAGGTGAGCTGGATCGACACTACCTTGGAGATGGATGATCTAATTGACACTATATTAGATGAGCTGAATACTCAAGTGAGCTGGACTTACACTATTCAAGACGAGCTGAGCTGGATTGACATTCATTTGGTCGAGCAGAGTGAGCTAGTTCGATCTTCCGAGCTGGTACGAGCACCTGAGAAACTGAAAATGGCTAACCTTATTTTGATGGACCAACGACCAATTCAATCATGCCAAATAAGATTATAAATGATTCAAATGTCCAAGAAAGCATTGGGCTTGATGGTTTTCAAAAATATTCAAAACAGACTTGTTTGGGCCAAATGGAGAAACCGATAAAATATTGGCTAAGGGAAAAGATAGATTTTGACCAGACCTCAAAGGGACATGTCTTGGCCCATATCAGGAGCATATTCTTCACTTTTAAAATTCCTGGTCTTGGCTATACCAAGAGGTCGTCCAAGTTTCAGTCAAAACAATAATTTAGTCAAGTCTTTGTCTGCATTTTTCTATGTGTGTTTTCCACAAAATTCTAAGTCTTTTCATATGCATTTGCTACTATAAATATGTAATTTTTCTACAAAAATAAATCAATCAATTTTTTTATTATATTTGAGTTTATTCTCTTCGTTTTTTGTTTAGAACATTTATGTTTCTTGGTGAGGTTATCTTCGAGTAAACAAATCTTTGTTTTGCTGGACTTGTGCGTCACATCAAGCAGCAAACGAACTCTCTAGTAGTATCATCGGGCCATCCGCAACCGTTTGTGTCACCATTCAACCCATCAGTTCTCCCTTTTTGGCGAGTTCATATCCTTCAAACCGTTTGAGTGATCCTTTTTGAATCTAGGACGTATCAGGATCTTCATGGGAAGGCCATGAAAGGGGTGCTCGCTCACATGAGTAAAGTATTCAGATCTTATTTGGCCGTCGATCCCCTGGATTTCTCGAGGTTGAATCGTAGACCTGTTAACATAGACTTGAGTAGGCCTGATCAACTCTGCTATCGATCGATGCTCAGGGATTACAGCCCCATATGCATCTAATTTCTGACCTGCTCATTACACAGATAACCCTCAGGGTCATGTATGTCTCCATTCCCATCCCTAGACAGAATAAGTGTTGCAACCATCTCTACTCGCCGGTCACGGTCGATCGATGGTAGAGTAGAAATGTCGATCGATGTTCGTCCAAGAGTGGCGTCGATCGACGGAGAGGTGTTGCTATCGATCAGTGCTAGACGTTTCTTGCTGCGGATGGTGCGTTCAATAGATGTTGGGTATGAGAAAAGTAAGTCTTTTTCTTTGTTGTTCCTGGTACTGCTCTGCATTCACCTGAAAGGCAAGAAAAAATTTATGTAAGTAACTAAAACAGAAAATAAAAACCTAGACTAAACCTATTAATCAAGTTTATTGGCGATCCTCGCTCCCCAAAAATGGCGCCAAATTTGACAGGAGGGTTTTTATGTATTTCAATGCAAATTCTATCAATTTAACCTACGAACTACTCTTGCCAAGAGAGGTCAAATTATAGTATTTAGGGATCCAAACCACATGGAGTGTGGGCACACAATAGACTATAGATGTTTAGATTAAGCTAGGCAAACAATTTATTAAAGGAGTAATAGTAGATAAATAAGCAGGTGATTGGTTTGACAACAATAAGATGAAATAACTAGGTTTAGGGATTTAACAATCAATGGATTCAAACACACAAATCAAGGATGCTAAGGGTTTTTATAGATCAAATTCTAGAACTTGAATTCAATAAGCAAGTAATCCAGCTCTCGCATGCAATTACTGATCAGATGCCTAAGTTCTATGTTTCAGCTCTCGCATGCAAACAAGGATCGAGCGTCGATCGATACCGATGCTTGGGTATCGATCGATGCTACCTTAGACAAGAATTAATACACATCTATAATCTTCAACTAGATCCTAGACCAAATCTCGTATGCACCTAGATATCTAATCCACACATGGCTCGGTCCGTTAATTAATTTCACTCTCATGCCTCTCAATTGTCCTATGATTCTAGGTTCAGGTAATCAGTCACACTCTCGTGCTATTCCACCACTCTAGATCCTAGAATTACAAGCCACCCAGATGTAGAGATCTATAGATAACCTAGCAATCCTATGACTATCAGTTTGACATTAAGAACATGAAATCCCTAAACCTAACAAGATGATTACTTAGACATGGAAGCAATAACACAAATCATAGGCTGAATAAGTAATAGATATAGGAATCAATTTAAAAACAAAATAGTTCCAATCAGTCTCTTGAAGGAGAATTGATATTCTCTCCAAAACGTAAGACAATGAATAAAATAAAGATTAGCCATCAACAAAGGCGTAGAAAACTATATATATTAGGTTTAAACTCGTGCAGTGGTATTCTAGTAAATTGTGGTGGCTTCTAGGCTTAAGTCGGCTATAAAAAAAGTCGGGCCTGTCTTATGGGGTCACCTTCGATCGACACCAAGCGTGGGCCGTCGATCGACACTCATTCATCTTCTCGACAGCTTCCTCTCGCGAGGCAGACAGACCACTCTTCAGTAAATCGGGCATAACTTTAGATCTAACTGTCATATGGACCTCAAAACAGTGGCATTGGAAATCTAACTCAAATCTATATCTTGTGTTCAAATATGAGATGAATCGCTTTGTAGAAAAATCTCCATCCATCGCTAAACCTCTGACGCGTCTGTGCAGTTCTGCATCTCAAAAAGCTCTAGAATCACCAAAGTTCTCTGGAACGTACCTGAACCTGAAAATACTCTAAAACGTGCTCCCAATATATATAATAGACTCTAAATAGTACTGATATCATGGCACATTATTTGTAAATATCAGGCCCTATCATTCATCAACTCATTCTCAAATGCACCCATTCTAGCATCCAGCTTATCTTGTATGGTACCTTCTAAAGTTTTACTTTCTCAGCTATACTAACATCTATGCTCTTTATTTTTTCAGTGAGGGTGGTAATTTACTCAACTAAGCCACATATAGAAACGTTGTGAGCTGCGAGCTTCAATATGCATAGAGCAAAAGGGAACCATGTCAGTGCCAAAACGAAAATCAAGTTTCTATCATTAACAGTAGGAACATTTTGTACATACCATATCAAATGCTTCACCTCCATGTGCAGGTTCTATGCCCTTCTTTCGCTTAGTAGAAGGGCTCACATTTGGAACAGCAGATGCGACAACACCATATTTTCTTTTCTCGCCTTTGGGAGTTGGCATTACATCCCAAAACTTCTCATTTAGCTGGCCATCGAGGATGTCTTTTATCATGCTGTCCAGATCAGTAAAGATTTCATTGTGGACCCACTTCGGATATCTATCCTCCATTGTCTTCATAATCATATGTCTCACACGAACCTGTTAATTAATATACAAAATTAGTAAGACATCTAAAATTTAGATGGAAGAAATACAACTTATGTTCATACCTTCTGATACTTTATCTTTTCTTGATCACAGAAATCTGAGAAGTTGATACGGGTACGAGATCCCCGCGATGAAAAAAGAGGAACATCAGCTCCCTCTTTCTGATTCCCATAGTTTCCTCCTATACCAGAGACAGACTCATAAATCCATATTAAGAGCACATGAACACAACTGTGAAGTGTGTAACTCTTCTTTCCTTGATAGGTGATTACTTTGATGGAAACAACAAGGCTCGTAAATCCAACCCGAGCCCCATGGATATCGCTGGAAAGCTGCAGTGTCCATCACCCTTATAGCATAATGCAACGGAATTCTGCTATTGCTTTAAATTCCAAATATGCCAATGGATAGCAGACTCAGCAAACCGATCATCACTCGCTTCTCTCGAGACCAGTTTCTGCAAATTTGAAATATGGCTTGTTACTCATTCAATGTAGGTCCTTCTGATGGTGAAACATTCATCTCCAGCTAAAAATCTCGATGATCCACATTCCACAGCTCATGCTTGTCGAAAGCATCACAATTTAGACCCGTAATTTCTCCAAACTCATACAAAGTGAACCACAATGGCATACAGTCTATCAAAGACCAAATGTCATATATGCTCTCGATTGCCAAATGATTGACAAGGAAATAGTGAACAAGTTTCGCAGACCAAATATATTCCATCTCTTTCAGCTTCACAATGACTCCAATAGCTGACTTCCTCAGCTCATTCCAAACATCTTCCCCAACAGTTTCTTCAACCACTTGAATGTTGGACAGAAAACAACTATGGTTCATGCTCCTATTCTGAATTGGGGTTTTTCCAACCTCATACATACGCCTAGGATACTTTCTCATACCCAAAGAAGAAGTCATACCTAAAAAATAAAACACTTGAGAAGTTAGTTGGATGTTTACTAACTTAAACGTGCAATCAACCAATAACAGTACAAAACAAAAGCGAAGATGTAGAACGAGAGATGATAATTTCTTCAAAGTTAAACTTTGTTGGTCCTAAAGGAAATAGAAATTAAACTTCTGAAAAAAAACAGTCCCGGCCGTTGCTAAAAAAATAGGAATTATAGTCTACAAACTTTCAATTTACAAACTTTCACAATCAATAAAACAAGTGTTGAAACATGCCATCAAAATTAGGAATTAGAGTCTATGCTAAAAGACTAACAGTCGTTGCTAAAATAATATCAATTTCAGCTAGAATTAAGAATATCAAAATTAGGAATTAGAGTCTATGCTAAAATCAGGAATTGGAGTTTACAAACTTTTAATCTTCAAACATACAACCAGTATATCGATTTCAACCAGTATATTCATTTCAACCAGTATATCGATTTTAGGGTTTTCAAAATTAAACATGCAATCAACTAATAATAGTTAAAAAGTGTAAAACAACTTGGAATTGGATAGGGATACCACTTACAGGTTCAATTTCGTTCACTCAAAAAGAAGACGAGGGCGTGCTGTGACGGCGGAGATTCCGGATCTGTGACGGAGGAGATGAAGAAATCGAGGGGGGGTGTGACGGAGGAGATGTTGCCGGAGTGGGAGATTTCGGAGATGTGATATGTGACATAGGAGATGAAGAAATCGAGGGCGCTGCGACGGAGGAGATGGAGAAATTTTTTTGGGGGGGGGGGGGCTGTGACGGAAGAGATGAAGAAATCAGGGGGGGGGGGTCTGTAATGGAGGAGATGTTGCCGGAGTGGGATAGGGATGACGGCGACTCTCGATCAGAGATTTCTCCTTCGTCGGTGTCGTTATGGAGAAAGACCCCTTTCTTATTTTGTTCCTTTTTCTCTTTTTATGTTATTTTTTTCCCCGATGGCAAGGAATATAAGGGTTTTATTTGTCAGTTTGCTTGTATCTCATTTGAGTCTAGTATTTAAATTTTAATGAGTCATTCTAGTCATTCTATGATAAATTAGAGTCATTCCAAATAATTTCTCTAAAAAATAAAGCTAAACCTACGTTAAGACCAAGTGGCTCAACGATAAACAAATGATCAAATCTTAAGTCGGCCTGAATGTTTTGCAACAGCGGCCTTTTATTCTTCCTCTCATATAGGAATACAAATCATGGGCGATGCTTCTGACACATTTATGTAGGGCGTCAAATTGTCAAGTCGTTCCCAATCCCTCGACAGTTCCAATTGAGTGTCTTCATGGATGATGATGGGAGGTGTTCTTGGACCCCTCCGAACCATTATGTCTGCGAGAGTTGCATTTGGAAGCCTTGTATGCACCCGTACGGTGAGTCCCAAAGCACTCCTTTTCTCTAGAGGATGAAATATGTTTTCTTGGAGCTTCCCGATGAGAAAAGTCTTTCTTCCTCTGGTAAGAATCCAAAGGGACTTCATTCTTTCTCTTTGACTTGGATGAAGATGCTCTCTCTGCATTCATATCCTCCACACAATCCTCTTTACTCAATTCTTTTGCTTCTGTTCCATTATTGTTTGTGCGTTCCAGTTCCAGTAGCTCCTCCCCAAGTAAATCCTCATCTATATCCTCATAGTCCATTGGTGCACCCATTTGCTCATCATTTTTACTATTTGACACATTGACCTCCTTGTCCTTTAAAGCCCCAATCATTTGGGCATCAGCAAGTAGAGTTTTCTCTGGAGGAGAAAAAGTCAAAGAACGAGCTGCTCCTTTATCTATTTTCCTAACATTTGCATCTCGATGAATAGCCAAGTGTGATGGAGTGACAATCTGACTAGCCAACCTCTTCCTCTCCATTTGACTTGCCAATACATTCTTCTGTTGATTTTGGTGAGACAGTCCAACACTTTTAGGGATAGGAGATTGCGATCTTTGAGCAAAAGACTCATGAGATGTTGTCGTAGTATCCACTATCCTTCCCCTCTTTTCCTTATCTCTCCACTCTGGTTGTTGATTCCTTGAATATGGTTCATATCGAAATCCATGGCGAGAGAAGTTTGTGTTTGGATTGTTGCCCTTCTTGCCCAACTTTTCAGTATGCTTATCAGTGTAAGGATCCCATCGACCATGCTCGATCTTTGCTACACGTCCTAGCCCTTCCGTAGTAAAATGATAGGCTGTAGCCTTTCTGTAGACTCACTAAACCCTCTTTGTGATCTCATTTTGTTTCTGATCTCGCAGCAAAGACTGTCGAGATGAATCTGAAACCGGTATTTGCACACGAGAGAAAACTCATGGCTTGCTTCCTTGATTCCCTATCCCATGATTTTTTATAGGGCAATATGATTCTTCATGAGTTATTATCCCACAGGAAGAACAATGCTTGAAGAATTTGTCATACTCTATTTGAATAAGAACTTCATCCCCTTCTAGAGATACTGTTAAACTTGCATCTTTCCCACAGAAAGGTATATCATATCAATTCGTCCCAGTCTTCCTCTAATATTCCTCAGGTTACCTATTGTCCAAAAGTGTAGCGGAATGCATGTTTTCTCCATCCATAATGGGATAATCCATAAGTCTAACGAACCAGCACCAACATACAAATATTATAATGAAAAGGGCCTGGCATAAGACCGTTCTCAGCCAACCAAACGACTGTTTCCACACAAACCACACAAAATTGATTGTCCTCCCAAAGACTGTTTCCTCACACACCACGCGTATACACCAGCTCCCACACGTAGCCCAATCCACGTTGTTTATGCACCCACACCATCGCCCACACGAACCGACGACTCAACCAACGGCGCAAACGACGCAAGCGCAACACGATATTGAAACCACGCGAGAACACCACCCACGCGACGACCCAACAAGATCGACCACGAGATCACGCTCCGGCCAAAGATCACCACTCGAACCGTCAAACCAATGAGATTGACGATGAGCGATTACCACAACAGATCCAAGATCACCACACAAACCAAATAGAGAAACAGAGGTCCAGAGGTCACCGCACCCCCACCGCCAAGCCGATCACTCCAGAGAACGAGGCAGACTCCGTCGATAACCGTCAAAGAGAACCGAGCCATCGACGCCTCCGTCACCCTCACCGTCGATGCTTCCAAACATCCCGATCTCCACTCTTCTCCTCCAGCAGCGAACTTATCGTTTAAAGCACATAGTCTAACAAGAAAACACAGAGAGAAATAAAAGTTTTCAAAATGTTGCGTGAACAACAGTAAACTGTACAGAGCTTTAAAACTATAGGAGTGTGAAAGGGAGGCAACCAAAACAAAAAATTAAGAGGAATAGAGAAACACAACAACTTATTCAACTTTACCTTGGCATATAGATATGTAAAGCAAACAAAAATGACTTTCAGACGAATCAAAACCTTCTAGTCTTCATCTTCATCTTCATCATCATCCTCTTCATTGTTCCCCCCAAATCTCCAGCCATCATCCACGTTCTCTGTATCTTCCTCCGTCTACTCACTATCTTCTTCCTCTCCTTTTCTTTCTCCCTCAAACATTTCTTTTACTTGTCATGTTTTTTTGGACATCCTTGCTTTGGCCGGTAAAGAGGTTGAACCTTTCTTTCCAGCTTTGGCTGGTGGTGTCCTAATGTTTGACTTATCCTAGCGTGTTTCCTGTAAATATCTTGGTCACTCCTTCCTTACAAGCAATACTCTGTCAAGCTTGTCAGTGAGGTTTGTAGTTTCAGAATTCTGATTACCTACCCCATCACGTATCCGGCTGTAATTAACAAAAATAATCACAATCATACTACCATATAATCAAAACTTCCACAAATGGCGAAGTAAAAAAAATAGCAGCATCTCATGAGTTATATATTTATGAACTCCCCACAATATCACACAACGTGTACTTCAATCTTCGAATTCATGTAACACAACCTCTCAAACTAGTCCATAATGAGAAGAAAACTAGTCAAAATAACATCTCATGGGCAACCCAGTCTTGCATCATAAACATCAATATATATAAGAGACAATGGTGTTTGAGATTGTAAAACGCATCACAACTTAGAGGGTTGGCAAACATCAACTACTGTTGTATATCAAACCGCAATAACAGCCAAAGATCTACAATATATCCAGTACTATATGCAAGATTACCGAACTAGAACGTGCATATGTTGTTACCTGAGAGCTTTTGACTTCAGATTTAAATTTGGAGAGATTAGAACCTTGGAGCATTTCAATCTGCAGGCAGCCACAAGACAGCAAAAGTTGCAATTTTAAAGTAATGTCCCATTGCAATTAGTTTATGAGAAATGGTAAGTGAAAGTAAAAAAACCTTCTGCATCTCAGCCTTGGAAACAAAAGACTCAGAGACATTTTCCAAGCTATCATTCAAAACCTCAGTGATGGCAAAAGTAATGGCCTCAGCTATTAGTATAAATAGCAATATAAATCAGACAATTTTACATTTTTACATTTATATTTTTGTAGTTTTGTATTTATTTTAATTTTTACATACAAAAGGTTTTATTTTTAAAAAATAATTCGTTTTAAGAATTAAAGATTTTAGAAATAGTTCAACAAGAGTTATGGATATCAAAATAAATAATTGAAAAAATAAAATTCGAAAAAATATAAACAAAAATAAATTTTCAAATTTAAATATTATTTGAAAATATTTTGTTATTTAAATTGTTATGTATATTTAAATATCTATAAAATAAAAGTGAAAAATTCCTTTGCCTCTTTAATGAAACTTGTTTTGATAATTTTAATCCTAAAAACTCTTTCGGTGAAAAAAAAACTTATTTGGTGATCATTTAAGTGAGTTATGCATGCTGACAAAAAAAGAGAAGAGAAAATTGCCCATATATCGGATATTAAGTCCATTGCCTACTGTTTCCTGCAAAGTGTATTATCAAAAGAGTTTTTTTTTATGGAGCCTATATGGAGACCAATTTTCACATCCATGACCACACACCTCTAGAAAAATCTAGATCCAATAGTTTAGACATCGTCTAACCAATTATCATGTAAATAAACTCAACAAAAAATTGTGAAGTTGGGAATACTCAATTTTGAAAAAGAACCACATTAAGAGAAAAAATGCAAAGAAACCATAGTGAAAAATATGTTTGTTATCTATATAAATGTTTTTTGTCTTTCCAATTATATAACTTTTATATTTTTAAATCTTGTTTAAAGTTTTTTAGTGAGTTATGTTTCCTAGACAACATGATGGATCACATATCCAGAGTATTTTAATTATTTATTTAAAATTAAACTAAAAATTAACCAATTACCCATTTATTTAGTTTATTTACAAATATTTTGTAAGAAATTGAAAATATCACTGAAAATTTAAAATTAAAATTTTAGTTATTTTATATAAAACTATATATAATATACATATATAACCATAATTATAGTGAACATTGTGTTTGTTATATATAAAAATGTTCTTTTGTCTTTTCATTTCTATTTCTTTTATATTTTTAAATTCTTTCTTAATGTTTTTTATTTATTCAGTCTATTTGATTTGATATTTATTTTGGTGTATTTGATCTTTTAGATATATTCTATTGGCTGATCCGGTCAGGTTCGAAAGGAATGCACTTATTGCTATAGAGTCGGCTAGTTATCATATTGTCTGACCCAAATTTGGAATGTTTTCCGACTAATGCCAAGGGGTCATCCTCAAAGGGAATGCACTGAGTGCTACATGGTGGAATGCTGTAGCACAGTCTACCAACTGCCTAACCCGAATTTCGAATGTCTTGCGACTAATGTCTGGAGATGAACTGATCGTCTACATCCAACTATGTTAACCACTTGAGCCAAAGCCAAATCTAGACTGGTCAAGCAGTGATAATTTTATTCCTATAGAGAATCAAATCTAAAACGGGAATTCGGCCAAAAAAAACTCTAACTTTACATGAATTGCCAAACAAACACGAACATATTGATTGGCCAAAAAACACTGAACTATATTTGACTTTTAAACTTTAATCAGTAAGTTATCGTTGACTCGCCAATTAAACACGAGTTAGTAAACTTGACAGAATTATTGAACGACGTTTTCTAAGGTCGTTAAGTAAAACGACGTCATTTTGAGATGGGATTCAACGACATCGTTTTACATGTTTTTATTATCAAAAACATGTTGATCGCTTGAGTCGAACTTGAGAACTCATGGCCAAATTACAAGGTTTCCTGCCATTGTGCTAGTGACACTTTTAAGAAAATCTCTAACATGTTTTCTTTTATTGAGTATCAAAAAAATCTCGAAAATCTAAATTATATTTTAAAAATTCCTACAAAATCTTAAAAATTCAAGAAAATACTGAAAAAGTAAAATTATAATTGAAATTACAAATATTTAAAAAAAAATCAAAACATTAAAAATTTCAAAAACTCTAAAATAATTCAAAGAAATGCAACGAATTTAATTTAATGATTAAAAATTTTGAAACCTATTTTATATAAATTAATGTATCTATTTAATCTCAAATATATAACTTTTAAAAAAAACAAAAAAATTTCCAAAAAATAAAAATAAAAAAGCTAAAAAGTTCAAATGAAAAAAATTAAAATTAATAATTAAAATAATTTGAAAAATCTTATATAAATGAATGCATGTAAGATAATATACAAAATTATATTTATCACACTATATTTTTCGTATGATTAATGTATTTAAGATAAAAATACACAAATGATCTTAGATACATTACTTGTTATAAAAATATTTTTTTAAATTATTTTAATCATTATTTTTGTCATATTTTTAATCATTAGTTTTTTCGCATTTTTGGATTTTTTAGATTTTTATGTATTTTTAATTAATTTTAGGGAAAAAAATAAAATTTATTTGTCAATTATTTTTTATATTAATATTTTCAAAACATTTCTAATTTTAGAATTTGTAAAATTTTAAGGTTTTTAAAGATTTTTGGAATACTCAATTAAAGAAAATGTTAGAGATTTCATCAAAAGTGTCGTTAGCATAGTGGCAAAAGACCATGTTGTTTGGCTTTGAGTTCTTGAGTTCGAGTCCTGAGAAAGATATCTTTTTCGTTTTAAATGCACACAAAACGACGTCGTTTCACTTAACGTCGATATTTAACGTTAAAATAATGGCGTCTACGCTGTAAGATCACAGTGTGCTAAAATGGCGAGTCAATGGTAAGTTCTCAAATAAAATTAAAAAGTCAAAGAAAGTACAATGTTGTTTTGGTCAGCTTCGAGTTCATGTTTTATTTGGCAATTCGTACAAAATTCGTGCTTTTTTGGTTGAATTCTCAATCTAAAATTGATATGTGTACACACGAAATCCCAAGAGAATACTACTAGACTACCACTATTTAGTTGTGCATTTGATTATTATAATAGTGTCAAAGGGAGGCCAACGAAAAAAATTAAGAGGAATAGAGAAACACTGCTACTCATTCAACTTTACCTTCTTTGTACGATTTTCCTTTGACTCGACCACGATTTGGACACAACAATTATCTCCCATCTTTGATGGGCTTAAAAGATTGTTAGAACGAAATCTCTTGAAATCCTCAAATCTTTGTTTTTCTCGAGTGACAGTGATTCCCATTTCGAATAACTGTTGGGACAATATTAATATTACATGTTGTGGTTTCGGATGTGGAAGAGATTGCAGGCTTCGGTCCTGAATCTCATGTTATTTAGAAAAAACAAATTGAAAGATATTCGTGAAACAAAATCTGATGACCGGTCTATAAGGAAGAAGCTTGGTAGAGAGGTTTTACACCAAAGTAAGCAGCTTAGAGCGAGGGATAAGAAGAAGTTTCGTTGAAGCCTTGAAGGTTGAGAATATGGTGTTTTCCGTTTGTCTATTTGTCATCTCTATCAAGATGATCCATTTAAATGATCTAATCAAATGATCCATCTAGATGTTATCTAGACTGTTCATTTCTCCATCCAAATGGTTCATCTAGATAGATTATCTAAATGAATTTCTCTTTGTTTGTTCATCTCTATTTTCATATAGATAAGTTTAGTAAACAAATGAATGATATACCTTTATTTGATTTAATCATATTTCTTTATTTAACTATATTTTTTAATTATTCAAAATATAATTATTTTAAAATATAATTTTTTGGTTTTGACGAATTGATTTTTTGGTGGAAATGTGTCTTTTGCGGTTTTGGAGGAAAAATGTAGTTTTTTTTGTTTTGACATAAAATATATTTGGTAGTTTTGAGGAAAAATAATTGTCTACACTTGAATAAAAATATTTATTAGGATGAAGATAAATTTGTCATTTGTTATTTGAGCAGGTTCATCTCTATCGAGATACACCAATTAAAATTATCTCAGTGAACCATCTCGATGAGTCTCATTTTAAGCGAAAATTTTAAAACTCATCATGATGGATTATTTGGATGATGTCCATTTTAACACTAAACGAACATCAGTCTCACCATTCAGATGGTCTATTTGGATAGACAAACGAACATGTCATATCTAGAAAAATTCCTTATAATGACCTTAAAAAGTTTTTATCACAAATATAACCATCAAGTGTCAAAATAACCAAAATATTTCATTGAAAAGGTTAAATAAACACTTATGAATATATGATTAACTAATCTAATTTTAGGATTTAGATTTAAGGGGTGGGGTTTGGAATTCAAAAAGAAATAAATAAATAGTAAAAATTAAATTAAAGATTTCCAAAAATATAGTTTCAACAAGAATTTTGAATTTTAAAATAAAAATTTGAAAAAGTGAAAAAGTAAAATTTGAAAAAACATAAACCAAAATAAAATTCAAATCTAAATATTATTCAATAAAATATTTTAAGTTTTTTATTTTTTTCAAATAGTTATGTATATTTAAATATCTATAAAACAAAAATGAAAAATTATTTTACTTCTTTAATGAAATATGTTATGATAATTTTTCTCTTAAAAATATTTAGCGGAAAAAAATTATTTTATAATCATTTAAGGGAGTTGAGCATGCTCACAAAGCAAAAGAGAAAAATGTCGATATATCTATACTTAATCGATTTACGTAAATATATTAAGACACTTATCATTTAGGGAAATTGACACAGATGTTATAAAAATTAAGACTTATTACCATAACCTTACAAAAAAAATTTTTATTACTAGTATATTTTCAATATAAAGCGTGCCTTTTTATTATGTTGTGACAAAAAACGTATTTACAAGAATATCAATACTTTTTAGTGCCATGTAAGCAAAAAAAACCGGCGCTACGTAAGCAAAAAAATCGGCGCCACGTAGGAAATCGCGGAAGTGCGTTAATGAACTCGCGGGAGTGCGTTAATGAACTCAGCCGTAAAGCGCTTGACGGCGGAGTTATGGTTAAGTTGCAGCTGAGTTAAGCAACGCGGCTGATTTACACACATAATTAAACCATCAATATGGCTGAGTTATGAGATATGGGCTGACTTATAAGATATGGGCTGACTTATAAGATATGGGCTGACTTGCTAACATAAGTCAGCCGTTAGTGACAGCTGATTTACTGAAATTTGGCTGATTTACTGAGATTTGGCTGATTTATGAGATAATGACTGAGTTACAGAACAAGTTACGGGTGAGTTATGTTTCGACTGCTGATTAAATGATCATCGAGTGGTTGAGTTATAAAATTCACGACTGACTTATGGGAGGTAGTTACGGCTGAGTTACGTTAAATCAGCCGTAATTAGGTTGGGTTAACAATAGACTTAGCTTCATTACGGCTGACTTATTAGTGAATGATTAATTACTAGAATAACATTCATTTGACGACTTATTTATTTGACGATACGACTGACTTAATATTTTCAGACAAATTATGGATGATTTATTAATGAAAAATTAATGAGATTAATTACTGAAATAGTATTCACGTTGCGGTTGACTTACGTGGTACTTGATGGCTGATTTATTTTGGCTGAGTTATGTGTTCATTTGGCGGATAACTTACTGATTTTCTATCTCATCAGATTTGATTTTCATATCATCAGTTTTGATTTCCATATCATCAGTTCTTATTTGCCATGTCATCACTAACGTACAAGATTTCAATTTAGGGTTTATGTTACAGCCGTTGTGGCTTCTTCTTCATCTTTCTTCTTCATTTTTGTTCTTTCGGTAAGATCTGATGGATCTGGTAACTATTGTTACTGGTAACTAGGTTAAGAAAAAATATGTATTCAACGCCGACAGAAGAGGGTGTAGAGTTCTGCATATAGGTGAGGAAACAACACATGACGAACTCGCGAAGTCGGTACTCGATGATTATGGATTGAATGTGTCGAGGCATCAGATTCAACTGAGCTACGGTTCTCGAATAAAGCTTTGAAAACAATGGCATATGATACGAAGCTTACGGTGGTGATTATGATAGTTTCAGTTGTGAGGAGAAACGCGATGACAATGACAATGATTGCTCGAGTAAAGTGGAAGGAGAAGACGAAGAAGATGATGAATTTGAAAGCCGATTTGATAACTCAGCCTTAATATTTCATAAGTCAGCCTCATTATTTCATAAGCCAATCGTAACCGCTCATAAGTCAGCCTTCATATTTCATAAGTCAGTCATAACAGTTCATAACTCAGCTTTTATATTTCATAAGTCACCCGTAACGGTTCATAAGTTAGCCTTCATATTTCATAACTCAGCCATAACAGTTCATAACTTAGTCTTTATATTTCATAACTCAGCCTCAAATTTCATAAGTCAGTCGAAACAGTTCATAAATTAGCCTTCATATTTCATAACTCAGCCGTAACGTTTTATTATTCCGTATTATAAATAAAAACATGTTATTGATGTCAGACAGTTGACAGTACAATGGATTGATGCTTATCACACTAAAGTTACATACGGATATTTCTGCAACAGAAGATGAGATTGTGTTAGATGATGAAGACATTTTATGTTAGAACTTTGGCAAATGAAGATAGCTTTAAAAATCACATATTGTCACGCCTGATATTTAAATGGCGACGCTTAATATTTTTAAGAAAATAATAAAGAAACACTTATTATTGTCTCGATATTGTAAACGTCTCGTGATTAGACATATTCACACGCCTAATTTTGAAACACGAAAAAAATCCCGCCCAAACACCGAAACGTCGCACCATTACGGCTGAGTTGTGGATTTTTTGTTACAATATTCACTTGACGGCTGAGTCTGTCCATACTTGACGGCTGATTTATGGACTTCATGACGGATTAGTTAATTGATACATAACGGCTGAGTTATTGACTTTTTGTTATAATATTTGCTTGACGTCTGAGTTAAAGACTTCTTTGTTACTATATTTACTTGACGGCTGAGTTATGGTCTTCTTTGTACTATATTTAATTCACGGCTGTGTTAATGGATAAATAACGGCTGAGTTATGAACTTTTTTGTTACAATATTTACTTGACGGCTGAGTTATTGGATACATAACGGTTGAGTAATGAAATTTTTGTTATAACATTAATTTGACAAACGAGTTACATTAATCATTTTGAAAATTATACAAACAAAGCATATACATTCAAAACCCAAAATTATCAGGACCAAACTCAATAAACATATCGAATAAGTCAAACAAAAACAAAAAAAATATTACCATCCCGTGTTTTTAAATCTAATTTCTATACATAATATGTGCTTACAACGAGTTTAAGAAACCAGTCTTCCTTAAAATGGTTGGGAATGAAACGGTAAGTCGGCCACTCATGAACCCAACCCTCTTGAAGAATCGTCGGGATCGCGTGCGATAAATCGTGTACAAATATAAACCATGTAACACTTGTTCTATCAAGCAACAAATCCGCACCATGGTTTAGAACGAGAAGGTTATCCCGATCCGCAGAGTTTAGTATGGCGTTGACACTACTCTGTAATTTCGTTGACCAACCATGGAAAATCGCCATGACGTATGCGGTGATATTTGTTTTTCTAGACCGAATGCAATGGGAGAGAGTAGATTTAAATATAGATATAGGAAGATGTTGACAGTCCAATGGTCGCTTGATAAAATTGACGATATCATCGATTAACATATTCCCGCCCAAAACACGAAACATCGCATTGTAAATAACACTTGACGACCGAGTTATACTAACTTGATGGCTGGCTTACATAAATTATACTTGACGGCTGACTTGTTAATACGTTAGGGCTGAGTTATAGCATTTAAGGTCTTAGGTATATGGTTTAGGGGTTAGTGTTTAGTGTTTTAGAACTGAGATTTAGAGTATAATATGTCAACTACATAAATATAAGAAAGTATACCCATAAAATTGAAAAAAATGGATTATTTGATATGAATAAAGTCTCAACTTGTTGACAACTTATAGTCATATGTAACGCTTACTAAGACAACATATATCTTTGAATCAAGTTAGAGTCTTAAATTGTTAATTTAAGATAATACACATATTCATTTGATTTAAAGTTCACTTGATATACTTTAATTATAGCTGATTTAAAGATTATACATATTTCAATAACAATTTCCATTTTATGGTAAGTTTGAGGTTTGGTTGAATTATATAATTTATGATACGATTGAGTTATTGAAACTTATGGCTGAGTTATTAAATATATCACCGTTTTTAGGGTAAGTTTGAGGTCTGGCTGAGTTATATAATTATGACACGATTGAGTTATAAAAATATTACGGTTGAGTTATATAAATGTCTCACCCCATATGATACATTCAACTCCTCCCATAACATTTTGTATTGGTCAGGTTCAAAACTTTTCGTCGGCAACGGGCCAATGTTTAACCCAATTATCTCACCAAATTCGTTTAAGCCAAACCTGATAGGTTGATCAACAACGAGCCTCCAGATCTCCTTCTTATGGACTCGCAGGTGTCTACATAGTAGATAATGTATAGTCCTACCAAATCACACGCTTTTTCCATCAGCTATTTCAGCAATTTTTCTAACAGAAAATTGCTTCAGGTGTTCCCACACTTCACGTCCTGATTGCTTCTCTAACTTGAGGAAATTCTCCCATGTAAAAATTGTGATTAATAACTTTATTTTCAAGATTAGAAACCCATTCATCACAAAGTCGTGGAGGATAATCACATGCTTGATCTTCAGAAACATCCATGTGATCATAAAAGACATATGCAAATCAGCCACAACATAACACATAATTTAGCCGAAATAACACATTAACCCAGCCACAATATAATAGAACAGTAACTCAGCCACAACATTACATATAACTCAGCCGGAATAGAATATTAACTCAGCTACAACATAACATATAACTCATCCGTAATAGAACATTAACTCAACCACAACATAACATATAACTCAGCCGCAGTAGAACATTAAATCAGACAAAACATATTATATAACTTAATCATAACACAAAACTAACTCAGCCACAATAAAAATTGAACTCAGGCACAACATCCGGAGAAGGCGATTTCAGGTGATTGCGGAGAATACAATTTCGAAGAAGAAGATTGTCGGAGAATACGATTTCGACGAAAACGATATCGAATTACACAGATTCCGGACATATGACGATTCATGACGATAAACAGAAGAGAACTCGTTAGGGTTTCACGGCATTTATAAAAAAATTATGATTTTGCTCTTTTTTTCTAACACTAGAATTTAAAACGACGGTTAATTTTCGTTTTCCCTTTTTTTGATCACATTTATTAGTGACGTGAACAAAATAATAGTGATGTGAATTAATTGATTAAAATATAATTTTATTTTAAAAAATTAAGCAAGGATCTTTACTGTAATTTACTAGGGATCTGACAACATTCTAGTAATTTTCAAAAAATGTCTAACATTTTAGTATTATTTATATTTTTCTATAACATTCTAGTAATTATCTATATTATTTAAAGCACATAGTCTAACAAGAATATACATAGAGAAATAAACGGTCTGAAAATGTTGTGCGAACACAATAGACTAGACATAGCTCAAAGAGAGGCAAAAGAAAAAAATTTAAGAGGAATAGAGGAAACACAGGTACTCATTCAACTTTACCTTGGCATATAAGATATGTAAAGAAGAAAAAATGGCTTTCAGACGAAGAAAAACCTTCTAGTCTTCATCTTCATTGTCATCCTCTTCATTGTTTCTCCCAAACCTCCAGACATCATCCACGTTCTCTCCATCTTCCTCCTCTTCTCTTTCTCCTTCAAACATTTCTTTTACTTGCCATGGTTTTTTGGACATCCTTGCTTTGGCCGGTGAAGAGGTGGGACCTTTCTTTCCAGCTTTGGCTGGTGGTGTCCTCAGGTTTGGCTTGGCTCTGCTCTGTTGTTTATGTGTCTGGCTTTTACCGTTGCTAGCTTGTTTCCTGTAAAAAAATCTTGGTCACTCCCTTCTTCCAACTCGTGCTTGTTCGGTGTGCATGGGGTTCTCTGCGTTCTCTTCTTGTAAATGGCCTGGATGCTCTCTCTTCAAGTGGAGTTTAAGCTTGTACTCATGTATGTAAGCCTTCTCACACCCTTCGTAAGGGCATGCATATGGACGTTCCGAAGATGCTGAGCCATAAACCGTTGCAGGTGTTTTGGGAGTCCTTGATCACAACTTAGAGGGTTGGCCAACATCAACTACTGTTGTATAGCAAACCGCAATAGCAGCCACAGATCTACAAAAATATCCAGTACTATATGCAAGATACCCGAACTAGAACGTGTATATGTTGTTACCTGAGAGCTTTTGAGTTGCAGATTTAAATTTGGAGAGATTAGAATCTTGAAGCATTTCAATCTGCAGACAGACACAAGACAGCAAAAGTAACAATTTTTAAAGTAATGTCCCATTGCAATTAGTTTAAGTGAAAGTAAAAGACCTTCCTGCATCTCAGCCTTGGAAACAAAAGACTCAGAGACATTTTCCAAGCTATCATTCAAAAAACCTCAGTGATGGCAGAAGTAATGGCCTCAGCTTGTTTGGATGGAACACCTTGTGCTTCTAAACTCCTCACCTTTCCACAGAAAACCAATTCAACATAAACCCTGTAAGCCTACTTGCCATTCAAAAACCCTTATATATAAATTCAACAAGGTACGAAGATTCGTTAAGAGAGCCTTCAATACAACAAGTTCATGCCTAGCTTTTAGATGTGGGGTAAAAAGATTATGTTAGCAGAGCCAAGGTAAATTCGTAAGTTGTCATTAGATCCAAAATCTTACGAGGAGAAAATAAGGGTGTTGGTAAAAGATAAAGCTGTATTGCTATTCAATATATACAAGCATTCTTTTACAAAGCAGGAACATTTTTCATGTAAATAGAGTGGCTGGAGAATGAACCTGGGATCAGCTATCTTAACGAATACGAGCCACATGAGAAAACGGCTCATGAGCTGCTTTTGGAACAGGTTTTTTGGCGGTGTCAGGTACTCCAAAAACATTCCAAAACCTCAGATTCTGGTCTCCTGCTGCTGAAACTACAGTACAACCATCTGGACTCTGGGTCATAGAAAGAACTCTTGATGTATGACCAGTAAGCTCAGCCATTTTCACCATCGATGGGTACTTCCAAAGTGTGAGCTGAGACCCATGTGAGCTAAGCAGCTCTCTTTCCTTGTTGCTCCATAAGAGAGAAGAAACTAGGGAACCAGCGACAACCGAATTCAAGCAAGCCCCTGTTTGAGTGTTCCAGAACTTGATCTTCCTATCTTCTTCACAACCGCCAGAAGCAAGCAAATTGCTTTGGAAAGGACACCAACCGAGAGCTTTAACAGCAGATGTATGCCCCCTGAGCCTGTGCAGCCACTGCGTAGAACTAGAACGATCCCATATGTGTACTAGACTGTCTTTGCCACCACTAGCTAGTCGCTGACCAGATCCTGACCACTTGAGCCCACAAACCTCTTGAGTGTGACCCTTGTAAGTAGACACAACGGATGACATGATCCGAACATCGTTGTTGAAGATACGCCCGTCCATACCTCCGGTTGTCAATATGTGACTGTTCCACGCCAAGGACCCAACTCGTGTGTGGTAGGAACCTTCCAATGTTCTCAGTAGAATCTTGGTTTCACAATCCCAAATGTGTACTTCACCATTGTTGAGCCCAACTCCAAGATAGATACCATCATGTGACCAGTTTATACTTGTGACAGGTCCTTTATCTTCATCATACGTGACAAGCTCAGTCACAGAGCCAGTGAAAGCATCCCAGAGACAAACAGAGTTTTCCAAGGCAACGGCTAAGATATTAGCACTGCTCCAGTCGAGAATGTTGAGGTACAAGTCATCTACAAAGCCAGGAGCATCCAAAGTTCTCTCGGAACGCTCAGGGATGCGTCTAGGAGGCTTCAAGGGTTTAAACTGTTGGTGAAAAGAAGAAGCAGATTTATCCGGTGGAGGTTTGTTCCTGAAGGCGAGGATTCGAGTTCGGTTAAGATTCATAGTCTCAGCTAACTGCTTTCTATAAGCTTCTCTGGATGAACTTACCTCTTCCTTTTCTTTTACTTCTCTGGCTTCCATAAGAGCGAAGTGAGCATAGTCGAAATCCATGGCGGATCTGTTCGGTATGAACCTGTCAAGCTGTAAGAAAACAAGTCAGTATAACACAGAGATTCAGAGATGAAACAGAACACAAATAGAAACCCTAGTTTTGGTTACAATTTTGAAACCCTAGAGACGGAATGAAACCCTAATTCGACAGAACACACGCAAAATACAAACCCTAATTCTATGAAACTTACGTTTTCCTTGGAGGTGTTTTTGGGAAGAAAGTTGCGCTGAAGAGGGATTCTAGCCTGCGCTTTCAAGTAGGAGGAAGTGTTCATCATCACTATTCTACCTCAGCTTTCGTTATACAACACAAAAAAATAAAAAGATAAAGAAACGAGAAAAAGACGATGATGGTTGTAATGAGTTCGAGGGAGCCAGCGAAAGTGTGTTCGTCTGAGAGAGAGAGAGAGAGAGGGAATGAATCAGAATGGTTGTTTTTATAGGAGATATTGTATCGTTAAGGTAATTTTTTTTAAAGGTAATCAGAAAGAGGGCTTTCGCTTTGATGATTTTTTTTCTTAAACAACTTTTAAAAAAAAAACTAACTAATCAACCATTTATTTAGTCTTTTTTAAGAAAAAAAAACAATGATGTTTATTAAAATTAAGGTTTTTGTTATGTTTTTATAATACACATATATAAATATAATTATATTTTATATATATTATCTCATGTCTATTGTTTCCTGCAAAATATATATATATCAAAAGAATCTTTTTTATTGAGCCTATTTTCTTTCAAATCAATGATTATACACTTCTAGAAGAATCTGTATAATAGTGTTTCTCTACGTTGATTTCCCTTTTTTCTTTTTGAGCAACTTCTTTTTTTCTAAAAAAAAATCTTCCTTAGTGAGTTATATTTTTTAGACCACATGATGAATCGGATATCTAAAGCATTTTAGTCTATTTATTTAATATTAAACTAAAAATTAACCAATTAATTATTTATTTTCTTAAAAAAAATTCTTAAAATTATTTTCTTAAAATTTTTGAAAAAAAAATCATTGAAATTTAATAAAATTTAAATTTAGTTATTTTATAATGTATATATATATATATAATTATATTGCTTTTCATTTCATTGCTTTTATATTTGTAAATCTTATTTTAAATTTTTTTATTAAATCAACCAAATCAAATGCACTTAGTGGCTACAGAGTGAACATGTTACACACCGTCTGACCAAAGTTCAGAATGTCTTTCGACTAATGTCATGGGATGGACCAATTGTCTGTTACAATCCACCATGTTAACCACTTAGGCCAAAGGCGAACCTATACTAGCAAAGCAGTGATAATTTAGTTTCCAGTGAAAATCGAACTCAATACTGATATGTGTACACACCAAATCCTAAAAGATTACCGTTGGGCTACTACTACTTAGTTGTGTATTTTGATTATTATTATTATTATAGTCAAAACGATTAGTTAAAATTTTGAATATACTTATGGTTCATTTTAAAAATAATAATTCATATATATATATATATATATATATATATGCATAAGTTTGACTATATTATTTATTCATATGGTTTTTTTAAATAACTTCCATTTTATATATACACAAGAGTTTAAGCCAATTAAAGAAAAACATATCTCCTTCCCATTCTCTCTCTAAAATCTTTCACGGGGAATAGGAAAAAATAATTTTTTTGTTAATCCTCTGATCTATAGATCAGATGTTTTGTTCTCTTTAGATATTTTATTTCACTGAATCAGACTTTCGTTTTGTTTTTTGTTTTAGTTTTCCTCTTTGGCTACACTAGTCTAAATCATGTATTTCTTTTGTTTTTATTTTCTTCTTCTTTGAAAACGCCCAGATTCATTTTCTATAGAATTCAATCTTCATTCAATATATAGAGTGCCGTTAAATTGGTGTATAGGTGAAGTTTTCTTGTCGGAAAGGATGATTGGTTGTTGGATTAGCCTCGATTGATTCAATAGAAATTCAGCAAAGTTGGTGTTTATAACGGTCCAACAAAGGATCTACTTTTGAATCACTAGAGCTATATTTGGTTTCAATCTTCAGAGTTGCAAGATTTCTCAATCAAAAGGTATGGTTAGTGACTAACTAATTTATTATTTGAAGGTTGTTCTAAAGAAAAGGGGACGTTTAGTTGGGATCGGAACTGTCAACGATGTCCCGAGGGCGAGAGCTGAACGCACTGCAAGAAGGGAAGAAGAGTCCTCTCTTCGGAGGGATTTGGCAGCAGCGAACAATGTCATAGCCGACCACAACAACAAATTTAAGGCTATGGCAACCTTCTGCGATCTCATGATAGAGTCAACCCCCAACCTCAACCCGACTGTTGCCGCTGCGTGGCAGAATCTACGTGGGAGCTTAAACCCAGAGCCCACTCCAGAAGAGTAGGCGGATTTAAAGAGACGTGCGGATCAGACTAGTTCTGATCTCTTGCACGAGATCAACCTAAACAATTAATTTGTTTTTTTGGTTTATTTTTTTTGTATTCAGAATGTATATTATGAATATTATTAGGTTTATTATGAATATTATTAGGTTTATTGATCTTCACTCTATATTTTCTTTTCAATATATCAAATTTTAAAAATTAAAAAAAAAATAATTTTAATATTTTAATTAACTAAAATATTTCTTAAAAATTAATTGTTTAGTCGTACATTAGTCTCAATGTTACGACCAATGAACCTCTACTACAAATGTAAAGTAGTCGTAAGCTTACGACCACATTACATCTATCTCAGAAGTTCATTTGTCGTCGACGTGCAACCAACGTACGACTCAATGTTACGTCTCCCTTACGACCACGTGTTTTACGTTTCGTTTATGACTAGCACTATTAGTCGTAAACATACGACTACTTTACGACCAACGCTTCTGGTCGTACGTTACGACCATATTACGTCTAAATATGTATTACGACTAGTGGTTAACGACCAAATGGATTTGGAAGTAATTTGGTCGTAATGTTCCAGTTACGATCAACTTACTACCAATTCCGTAGTCGTTATGTCCATGTATTCTTGTAGTGTAAAGTGAGTACAAACTATGACATATTAAAGTATTTTTTTATAATAGACATATATAAATATAATTATATTTTAGATACTAAATCTCGTGTCTAGTGTTTCCTGCAAAGTATATATCAAAAAATAAATTATTGAGCCTATTTGGGGTTCAACTTACAAATCAATGACCATATACCTCTCGAAGAATCCGTATAAGGGTGTTTCTCTTGGTTGATTTCCTTTTTTTGAGCAACTTCTTTTTCTAAGAAAATTTTTTTTAGTGAGTTATGTTTCCTAGACCACATGACGGATCGGATATCTAGAGCATTTTAGTCTATTCATTTAAAATTAAATGACATTTATTAAAATTAAAGTTTTAGTTATGTTTTATAATATACATATATAAATATAATTATATTTTATATATTAAATTTCATGTCTATTGCTTCCTCCAAAGTATATATCAAAAGAAAAATTTTATTGAGCCTATTTGGGGTTCAACTTTCAAATCAATGACCATACATCTCTCGAAGGGCCCGTATAACGGTGTTTTGCGTCGTTGATTTTCCTTTTTTTTGAGCAACTTCTTTTTTCTAAAAAATATTCTTTCTTACTAAGTTATTTTTCTTAGACCACATGACGAATTGGATATCCCAAGCATTTTAGTCTATATATTTAATATTAAACTAAAAATAACCAATTAACCATTTATTTAGTTTACTTACAATTATTTTAAAAACAAAAGAATCATTGTCATTTAATAAAATTAAAATTTTACATATTTTATATAAAATTATATAATATACATATATAAAATAATTATATTTTTAATATTTTAAAAATATATAATGTGTCTGTATACGGATCCTGATATCCAAACCTAAAATTTTGCTACAAGGATTCGAATACCCATTTTTTCGGAGCGGATCGGAGCATAACTCAGATCGGATGACGGATATCAGAGATTAATTTCCATGCCTATTATTTCATGCAAAGTATATTATCAAAAGAGATTTTTATCGACCTTATTTGGAGCCCAATTTTCATATCCATAACCACACACCTCTTCGAAGCGGATGCATTTAATGTCTACAGAGTGGACATGTTACCACACTGTCTGTCCAAAGTTTTGAATGCCTTCCGACTAGTGACATTGGATGGACCAATCATCTGTTACAACCCACCATGTTAACCACTTAGGCCAAAGCCAAACCTAGACTAGCAAAACAGTGATAATTTAGTTCCCAGATTGAAGCAGACCCAATATTGATATGTGTACACACCAAATCCCAAAAGATTACCACTAAACTTGTACTACTTAGTTCTGTATTTGATTATTATAATAGTCAAAACGATTAGTTAAAATTTTGAATATACTTATGGTTCATTTTAAAAATAATATTAATTCATATATATGCATAAGTTGGACTATATTATTTATTCCATATGATTTTTTTTCTTAAGAATAACTTCCATTTTATATATACACAATAGTCTAAGCCAATTACAAAAACATCTCTCTTCCCCGTTCTCTCTCTAAAATCTTTTACGGAGAATAGAAAAAAAAATTGTTTTAATCTTCTGATCTATAGATCAGATGTTTTGTTCTCTTGGAGATTTTATTTCCGTTCAATCAGACTTCTGTTTTGTTTTAGTTTTCCTCTTTCGCTACACTAATCTAAATTCCGTGTTACTTTTGTTTTTATTTTCTTCTTCTTCGAAAATGCTCAGATACTTTTTCTATAGAATTCAATCTTCATTCAATATATAGTGTTGTTACATAAAGGATGATATGGTTGTTGATTAGACTCGATTGATTCAGTAAAAATTTCAGCAAAGTTAATGTTCATAACGGTCCAACAAAGGATTTTCTTTTGTATCACTAGACCTATCTTTGGTTTCAATCTTCAGAGTTGCAAGATTTTTCAGTCAAAGGATCTTATGAAGTGAGTACAAACTATGGTATATTAAGGTGTTTATGTTGAAAGATGGACTTGACTTCACCGGTGATTACAAGAAAAAACCACGGCGAGCCAATCACGATTTGCATGCTTTGACAATGCCACGTAGCATGTTCTTAATGTTTGTCTCTCATGTATCCTTGTATGTGTATTTGGGCTTACTTTGTACTCCTTGTTTACTGTTTGACATAATATAATTAAAGTTGACAAAAAAAACAATTACAAAAACAAACTTTCTTAAAGTAGAAGAAAAAATGAATCTAGTTGACAAAAAAAGAGGAGTTGAGATCAACACATTGAGATCTTGAAAGTGGATCCATTTTTAATTGAACATGTTGCTTGATATGAGGGATAATTGACTGAGCTTACCTTGATACACCATAATGCAATTGAGCACTTCGTTATTTCCACACATGATAGATCGGTGCTTAATACATGAAGCGAATGATAAGCTTTTGTTGTTTTCATGGGTGGGGTCTTCCAACCATGTCAATCCATCATCGAATTTAGAAGGCAGAGTAGAAGACAAAAGACGATGATGGTTGTAATGAGTTCGAGAGAGCCCGCGAAAGAGAGAGAGAGAGAGAGGGAATGAATTAGAATATGATTGTTTTTATAGGAGATTGTGTCGTTAAGGTAATTTAAGGGCGCTTTCACTTAGTTGATTTTTTTTTCTTTTTTTAAGCAATTTAAAAAAAAAAACTAACTAATGAACCATTTATTTAGTCTTTTTAAAAAAAAAAATATATTAAAAAAACAATGATATTTATTAAAATTAAAGTTTTAGTTATGTTGTTATAATATACATATATAAATATAATTATATGTTATATGTTAAATCTCATGTCTATTGCTTCCTCCAAAGTATATATCAAAAGAAATTTTTTATTAAGCCTATTTGGAGTTCAACTTTCAAATCAGTGACCATACACCTCTCGAAGAATCCGTATAACAGTGTTTCGCTTCGTTAATTTCCCTTTTTTTCTTTTGAGCAACTTCTTTTTTTCTAAAAAAAATATATCTTTTTAGTAATGTTTCTTACTCCACATGACGGATCAGATATCCAAAGCATTTTAGTCTATTTATTTAATATTAAACTAAAAATTAACCAATCAACCATTTATTTAGTTTATTTACAGTTATTTTTAAAAAAAAAATTGAAAAATCATTGAAATTGAGTAAAATTAAAATTTTATTTATTTTCTATAAAATTATATATAACATACATATATAAAATAATTATATTTTTAATATTTTTGAAAAATATAATGTGTCGAGATACGGATCGTGATATCCAGACCTAAAATTTAGCTATACGGATCCGTATCTCACGACACCCATTTTCTCAGAACGAATCGGAGCATGACTCAGATCAGATGACGGATATCGGAGATTAATTCCCATGCCTATTATTTCCTGCAAAGTATATTGGGGGATTTGCCAAAATGACTCAAAACTTGATTTTAAATGCTAAATTGTACTCCAACTCAAATCAAATGCAAAAGTAACTCAAAATGCTAGTGAAATTACAAATATCCCCTGATGACTAAACAAAAAAACAAAATTGTAGTTTAATATTATAACCCTGCGAGTGAGAAGATTTTTGTTTAGTAAAAAATCCTAATAATATAATTGTAGACATTTATAAATGATATAAATTTAGATTTGCTAAAATTTAATAGTTTTCAACATAGATGAGTGAATGTAAGTTAGTCATGATATTCTTTGGTTTAGGGTTTGGTAACTATGTTATAGTATTGTATGTGTTTTTAGGGTTAAATTATGGTATTTTTATTTTTTATTTTTTAAAACTAAATTTGACATATATGTGTTTAGTTTTGTATATATTAAACACTCTATAAGTTTATTTTAAGTTTAATAAAGTTTTTTATGTGATTTAGTAATATATTTGATTTTAGGGTTTTGGAAGACTTAAATTTTCGAAGATAAAATGCACTAGAAGACTTACTAAAAGACTTAACTACCATTTTCCGCTTAAAATTTTAGAAGAATTTAAGTTTCCCGCCTATTTTAAGTTTTCCAATAAGTGTTCCATAAGTCTTCCAATGGAAGTCTTAAGTCTTCGAGTGGAAATCTTAAGACTTCCATAAGATCTAGTGTATTAAATCTTAAAAATTATTTAATAATTTCGTAAAAGAATATTTTGGTTGAAAAAAAATCCTAGTCATCTAATTATAGACATTTTAAGTGATATAAAATTTATTAATTTTAAAGTTTTAGTTATGTTTTTATAATATACATATATAAATATAATTATATTTTATATATTAAATCTCATGTCTATTGCTTCCTCCAAAGTATATATCAAAAGAAAATTTTTATTAAGCCTATTTGGAGTTCAACTTTCAAATCAATGACCATACACCTCTCGAAAAACATGTATAACGGTGTTTCGCTTTGTTGATTTCCTTTTTTCTTTTGAGCAACTTCTTTTTCTAAAAAAAATATCTTTTTAGTTATGTTTCTTACACCACATGACGGATCAGATATCCAAAGCATTTTAGTCTATTTATTTAATATTAAACTAAAAATTAACCAATCAACCATTTATTAAGTTTATTTACAATTATTTTTTTAAATTGAAAAATCATTGAAATTTAATAAAATTAAAATTTAGTTATTTTATATAATATACATATATAAAAGTAATTATATTTTTAATATTTTTAAAATATATAATGTGTGTATATGGATCTTGATATTCAGACCTAAAATTTAGCTATAAGGATCCGGATCTCCGGATACCCGTTTTCTCAGAGCGGATCGGAGCAGAACTCAGATCAGATGACGGATATCGAAGATTAATTCTCGTGCCTACTATTTCCTGCAAAGTATATTATCAAAAAAAAAAGATTTTTTATTAACCGGACTCCATTTTCATATCCATAACCACACACCTCTAAAAGAATTTAGATCCAATAGTTTAGACATCGTCTAACCAATTAAACTAAGCTAAAAACCCAATATCATTTCAAATTAGTAAACCTAATATATTCTACTTTTAGAAAATTGAAATAAATATAACAAAATCATATTATTAATTGAGAACACACTTAAGTGAAAACGTAATAATTTTATTGGCTGATTAGCTCATTATTGTGGCTCAGCTAAATTTAATGTCTCATAATTACACCTAGAATTAGCCTTATATTAGTCAAATATTATAAAGTAGTCAAATCAGTAGACTAATATACAATCTTATACCATATTCTAAATCTTTCCATCTAGATTGATTACTCTTCCGCGTATACGCTAGGCGGTGGTCATCCAATTATTTTCTACTTAGTCTGATTTTTTTTCAAATATTTTACTATTCAACTTATTGAATTAAAATACACTTGTAAAATTAAATAAAATTTAATATTATCATGTCTATTGTTTTTTTTGCAAAGTACATATAAAAAGAAAATTTTTATTGAGCCTATTTTGAGCCTAACTTTCAGATGCATGACCACTCACCTCTTGGAGAATCCCCATCCATTAGTTTAGACATCGTCTCACCAATTATCACGTAAATAAACTCACAAAATGAGTGTGAGGACTCTTCAAACTTTTGTAAAAAAGAATTACAATAATAATATATAAGAAACTACAGTGAAAATTGTGTTTGTTATATATAAAAATGTTTTTTGTCTTTTCATTTCTGTTAATTTTATATTTGTAACTCTTTCTTACTGGTTTTATTTATTCAATCTATTTGATTTGATATATATTTTGTTTTATTTGATTTTTGATATATTAAATTAAAAACCAACTAATTAACTATTTATTTAGTCGATTTTAAAAACAAATAAAAAATTATTGAAATTTCTTAAAATTAAAAATTTAGTTATTTTATAATATATATATATATAATTATATTTTATATATTAAGTCTTAGACCTACTAGCAAAGTATAGTATAAAAACATTATTGAGCCTATTTGGGGCCCAACTTTCAGATCCATGACTTCACACCTCTTCAAGAATCAATATAAGGGTATTTCGCTTCGTTGATTTCCTTTTCTTTGAGTAACTTCTTTTTCTAAAAACTAATAATCTTCCTCAATGAGTTATGTTTTCTAGACCATAGGATATACCGAATATCTAGAGCATTTTAGTCTATTTATTTTAAAATTAAATTAAAATTAAGCCATTAACCATTTATTTAGTTTATTCACAATTTTAAAAAAAAACTGGAAATCAGTGAAATTTAATAAAATTTAAATTTTAGTTTTTCTTTAAATAAAATTATATATAATATACATATATAAATACAATTATGTTTTAAATATTTTTAAAATATATAATGCACCCGGATTCGGATTATGATACCCAAACCTAAAATTTTGCCATACGAATCCATATCTGGAATTCCATATACTCATTTTTTGGAGTGGATCGGAGCAGAACTCGGATCGAATGACGAATATTGGGGATTAAGTCTCATGCCTACTGTTTCCTGCAAATATATTATCAAAATAAATCTTTTTAAACCTATTTGGGACCCAATTTTCAGATCCATGACCACACATCTCTAGAAGAATCGAGGTCCAATAGTTTAGTCACCATCTAGCCAATTATTATGTATATAAACTCACAAAAGTGTGAGGTTGAGAATACTCAAACTCTTTGAAAAAAGAATCACATTAAGAAAACAAACACAAACTAACTACAGTGAAAATTTAGTCTGTTATATTTATAAATGTTGTTTTTTGTCTTTTTATATCTATTGCTTTTATATTTGTAAATCTTGTTTACTGTTTTTTATTTATTCAATCTATTTGATTTGATATTTCTTTTGGTGTATTTTTTTATATACTCTCTGTCATGGGATCAAATTTTAGAATGCCTTACGACTAATGTCACGGGATGGATCAATTGTCTGTTACAACCCACCATGTTAATCACTTGGACCAAAGCTAAACTTAGTCTGGCAAAGCAGTGATAATTTAGTTCCCAGGAGGAATCGAACCTAAAACTGATATGTGTACATACCAAATCCCAAAAGATTATCACTAAGTTACCGCTACTTAGTTGTGTATTTGATTATTATAATAGTCAAAACGTTTAGTTAAAATTTTGAATATACTTATAGTTCATTTAGAAAAATAATAATTCATATACGTGCATAAGTTTGACTATATTATTGATTCCATATGATTTTTTCTTAAAATAACTTCCAATTTATATATACACAAGAGTCAAAGCCTATAGTGCAAATTGTGTTTGTTATATATAAAAATGTTTTTTTCTGTCTTTTCATTTCTGTTGTTTTTACATTTGTAAATCTTTCTTAGTATTTTTATTATTAAATCTACTTGATTTGATATTTATTTTGTTTATTTGAATTTTTTTGATGTATTCTATTAGCCTCAAAAGGAATGCACTTAGTGCTTCATAGTGGACTAGCTACCACACTGCATGATCCAAATTTGAAATATCTTCTGACTAATGCCAAGAGGGTCAGCCTCCAAGGGAATGCATTTAGTGCTATAAAGTGGACTTCTGTAGCACTGTCTAGGAGACGTGTGATTAAGGTAATTTAAGGGGTTTTCGCCTTGTTCATTTCCTTTTTAGCAACTTAAAAAAAAAATCTTTCTCAAATAGTTTTGTTTCTTAGGTCTAGGACGAATCAGATATCCGGAGCACTTTAGGATATATGAACTTGTTAGATCCGTAAAATTGTTATCCGAATCTAGATTTGGGCCTTTGAGATATCTGAACTAAAATCTGAATACCTGCAGATATCCAGACCTAAAGTCACTATCCTGATTCGTATCCGGACTCTCGAATACTCGTGTTTTCGGAGCGGATCCCGGAGCGGATAACAAATATAAGATATTAATCTCAGGCCCACAGTTTCCTGCAAAGCATAATATCAAAAGAAGAATTTTATTGAGCCTAATTGATGCTCAACTTTCGGATCCATGACCACACACCTCTCGAAGAATCCAAATGCAAGAGTTTAGATATCATATGGCTAATATCATGTAAATGAAATCACAAAAAGAGTATGAGGTTGAAACTGTTGACACTTTTTGAAAAAAAAAATCAAAATAAGAAAAAATATATAAGAAAACTATAGTGAAGATTGTGTTTGTTATATATAAAAATGTCTTTGTCTTTTCATTTCTATTGCTTTTATATTTTTAAATCGTTTAATATTTTTTATTTTATTCAATCTATTTGATTTGATATTTATTTTGGTGTATTTGTTATAAACGTTATAAGAATTTCAATCACGTATGACTACAAAATGTGAACCTGCATAAATATTGTTTCACATAGAAGTTAAAATTTCAATAAAACATATCAAACCATAGTTTTAATTTAATATTTCAATATAGATACTATTTTGAAAGTAACATTAAACTAAATAAAAAATATTTTTTAAAATGAAAAATTGATTTTGAAAAGAAAATATATTTTAAAAATCCATAACAAATAAACTAAGGTTAAAATACCAATATCATTTAAAAATAGTAAACCTAATATATTCTATTTTCAGAACACTAAAATAACAATAACAAATGCTATATTAAAAGAAGTAATCTGGTGAGTGATTAAAGATAGCTCTCTCTTCTGTTTTCCTCTACCTTCTCTCTAAGCGCTTCTTAAATCAAAGTTGAATTCCCGGTTGTCGGTGGCCTTGGCTGCCGGTTACCGATCTTGTTTTTTGTTTTTTTTTGTTTTTTGTTCTTGTAATATAGTTCTTCGCTAAGCGATTGTTGTATACTTTCGATCACATGGGTCGACTTTTTGTTTCGCTTTGGCGATCTCATGCTTTCGCATTAGGCGATTTTGGTATGCTAGGGGTGACTCAGCAGAGATTGTTAGCACTCCAATCTTTTCTATGACTTGAGTTAACCTAAATAAAGTTTGGATCTAGTTCTCCTCCTTCTGGGTGATGATGTTATGCCGGTTGATGTAGAGATTTGATTTCTTTCTTTGTTAGAAAAGCTCAGTCTTTTAATCTGAAAGTGGCGTCAAGCTTCGCTTTGATTTGCGAAGTTTCCATGATGGTCAAAAGCTGAGGTTGGAAACGCATCAAGGAGAATTTATCCAGAATTTAGATGAGTTGGAGGTTCCATAGTGGAAGCGTTCCAGCAAAATTCTGTGTTCGTCTCTATTGAAGTGTTCTTCGGGCTTATACTCTACAGATGAGGAATGAAGATTTCTTATTAACCGAATATTGAAGGATGGAAGAACGTGCAAGCAGTCTCAAGTAATCGTAGATGGTGAAGGATGGATTTCCGGCGAGTTATCCGGCACCGCCTTCTCTCTCTTCCGATTAAGGGAATGACGCCACAAAGCCAACCACGTGTTTCTTTGCATGTAATCTTTATCCGTGTATATGGGCTTCGTTGAGTCAATTTTAGTTGGGTCTGTTTGTATTTAATGCCCATTGGGCTTATGCTTTAATAAAAAGCACAAGTTGACAAAAAAAAGTGGTTATATTAAAAGAGTAAGAATTTTAAAAAGTCCAATATATCGTTAAGTGTACATATAATATAAACTAAACTAACAAAAAAAATAAAAATTAGCCAACTGTATATATACTATTTTTAGAAAATAAAAATAAATATAAAATAGTTGTGAAAGAAATAAAAATCAAATTTCAAAGCTATAAACATTTAAATCACATATGAGAACTTTTAAAATATGAAAATTTCAAAAATATTTTTTACATAATAAAATAAAATAAATATTATGTATCTCATTAATAACTTTTTGATAAAAAGACAAAACCATATCAGTCGATGAAAAGTATATATTTAACAAAATTTAAAAGAAAATTAGTATAAAATTTTATGGGAAATTAACCAATATGACTCACATCTAATTTTAAATGCAAAAGTGTACCCAAAATTCAATTAAATGCAAAAACAAACCAAAAAAACTAGTGAAATTATAAACCGCTATGACCGAACAAAAAAACATGTATTGGGTTTTACCTTTATAACCCTCAGCGTTTGAAGTCTTATAGTAAAATACATCTTTAAAATAATTTAATTATTTATAAAAATATTTATATGGGAGAAGATTGAAATCATGTAATTATAAACATTTATAAATGATGTAAATTTAGATTTAATAAAATTCAATTGTTTTCAACATAGATGACAGAATGTAGATTGAGTTATCATAGTCTTTGGTTTAGGTTTTGGTAACATATGTTGTAGTATTGTTAGTACTTTTAGGGTTAAATTTTGAAATTTATCTTTTAATATTTTTTAATTTGACATATATGTGTTAGTAACTATCTAATAACATGATTTTAAAACACTTTCTAAGTGTCTTTTAAGTTTAAGGAAGTGTTTTTTCTTAATTATTTAATTATAGGTTTTAAAAGACTTTCCAAAAGACTTCTTGGGGAGGTTCTAATATATAATGCACTAGAAGACTTCACAACAAAGTCTATTATTTCTCTCTTAAATTTTAGTAGAATTTAGGTTCCGCTTAATGTGAAGTCTTCCCGAAGTCTTCAAGTGGAAGTCTTCTCATGTGTTAGATCTTAAAAATAACTTATAAAATATATTTGATAGGGAAAAAAATCCAATTTTTTAAATATAAATATTTCTAAATGATGTAAATATAGGTTTACTAAAATTTAATTATTTTTAACATAGATGAGTGAATGTAAATTGAGCTATGATAGTCCTCGGTTTAGGGTTTGTTAACATATGTCTTTAGTATTGTCGGTATTTTTAGGGTAAGATTTTAAAATATTAAATTATTTATAAAACGAATATGTGTTGTGACTACCTAATAACTTTATTTTAAACACTTTCTAGGTATTTTTTTAGTTTTAAGGAAGTTTTTTTGCTTAGTTATTTGATTATAAGGTTTGAGAAGACTTCCAGACGACTTCTTAGGACTTTCCAAGAAGTCTTATGGGATGAATATCGAAGAGACTTTTTGAGAAGTCTTCTAGTGTATTTTATGTTAAAAGATTTCCCAAAGTCTTCCAAATCGAACCGCAACTTAATTTTTACCTTCAAATTTAACATAACCGTAAGTAAATTAATATATATATATATATATATATATATTTAATCTAACCTGATTATTTACCAGAACTTCGAATAGGATGTTCACCTTAGGAGAAGAGTCCATCCAGTGAAAAGTGTTGCTTATCATACTGATGACTCCAACTTACTTCATGCTGTAAAGGATGCTCTACATGTTGATGAATGGGAGGAGATGGCGAAGTCAAGGTTGGGAGTGTCCATCAAGTTTTGGGATTGAAGTATGGATGGGCGTCAAGGCTGGTTCATTTTATGATTTGTTCCCAGTCGGACATCAAGAAAAAATTTAAACTTTTGAGTCTCATAGGTCCTAAACCGGTAAAGTTTTCACTGATTGAGTTCGAACACGAGGTCCAAACTGTGAATATGTTGATAATCTAGAGAATCCATCTGTAGAGATGATAGAGAAGTTGTTTTGTGTATGGGAAATGATGGTTGTGGATATCAATGCTGGTCCAAGCTCTGAGCAAATAATAGCAGCATGGGCGCGATGGGAAGAGTGGTCTCGAGATGACCGCATGCGGCTGGGATACCTAGCCATCTACACATTATACATTGAAGAATGAAAGTCCACAACCGCTACACGAGCTAGCCATGCAAGGCTAGTGATGGATCTAGAAGAATTTGAGAATTACCCATGAGAGATACTAGCGTATAAGATCCCGATGGATTCTGTGAAAGGTAAAGATTTGATAAATTATTATACCGTTGATGGGTTTATTCAATTTCTACAAGTCTGGATCTACTTCTCTCTACCAGACTTTGGTGCATCCTTTGGAAAGCCCATACGAAACAATCGAGTCCCTCTTTGCTGGCTTACAAAGGACATAAAGGAAATGTATACCTGATTATTCTCAATAGTATGACAATGATTATGGTCTCAAATATCTAATTTGTTATGCTTTACTTACTGCAGACTTGCGTGATAAACTTTATGCCGAAGGAGATTGGTGAAATGTTCCCTCAATAGGACAATGATAAGACTAATGCGGTGGTTCACGATCTAGTGAAATTCATGTTTGTTGTTAAAGCTCATTTGAAGTGGACTCAAGAGTACCGTCCAGTCCATGTACTAATTCATAGACAAATCCAAAGGTTATCATTTGAAGGATAAAACTCTTAAGAGCTTTTTGTGCAGGAAGAAAGAAGACCTTGGAAAAAAGTTTGTACAATGTGTCGTACTGAGGCTTGTATTGAGGCTTCTGCTTCTTGGAATGGCTTTAAGAAAAAGAGATTGAACAAAGCTCTCACGAAAGTAATGACTGATGGGCTTTAACAATGCCTAAAGGATATCAAGCTTCTTACGGATAGAATGGAAGTTGTGGAGAAGAAGGTGGGAGTCAGCCACAAAGGCACTGCATCAAATGAACTTAACCTCACTCTTTCAAATCTGACTAAGCATGTGCATGAACTATGGGTTAGTAACGAATGTTCCCACAAAAAATTAAAACCCACTAATAAAAGATGTCAAATCAATGTTTTCAAATGTCTGACCTTATAAAAAATATTTTTTTTTTCAAAATAAATAAGAATTCATATGAAATATGGTAAACAAACAAAAGATATTAAAAACAAATAAATTTAATATAGATACTATTTTGAAATTTAGCATAAATTCTTAAGAGAAAATATTTTTTTTTAAAAAAGATCAATAATAATTGTAAAAATACATATAAAATAAACCGAACTTATGAAAAATATCTTTTAAAATTAATCAACTTAATATGAACTATTTCTAGATATTGACATAAAATTAAGGAATATTTTTTAGAAAGAATACGATTTTTAAAATATAATATTATTTTAAAAGTCCATATAAAATGAACAACATGATCAAAACAAATATCAATTCAAATTAAACAAATTGATATATGCTATATTCAGAAAATCGTCATAATTAACATTTAAAAAAAAAAACATGCAAAACATTATTTTATGTAGAAGATATAAGAATTTTATTCACATATGATTAAAATATTTGAAGTTACATTATATTGAAAATTTTCATATAAAATATAAGATATTAAAACATTATACAAACTAACAATTTTATTTTAATAATTAATTTTTGTTTCATAAAAATTCAAAAATAATATATATTTAGTTTCATTCTGTGAAATTGTATCCAAAGTATCCTTTATTATTTTTCCTATTTTAAACTTTATATAACTAGACTCTTTGAAATAAATAATATTTATATATTTTTGTATATTTAATTATATAAGTATATTTATAAATAATATTTAAAAAATAGATTGTTTACTGAGTATTAACTAATACTATGCTTTATAAATAATTTTCTTATAATTTTCTCTATCTTTTTATTTGAATGAAATAAAATATTAATTCATATGTACAATGTGTAAATTTACTTTGTATTTACCAAATTTTACAATGAAAGTATGATTCTTATTTATTTATTGTGTGCATATATGTATTTTAATTGATATTATTTAAATATATAATATTATAATATTTAGATTTAGGTTTTAATCATATTAATTATTTTGTATGAAATTTTAAAAATATTAAATATGTTTTTAGATATAAGAAAAGAGGAAATAAACGTATAGAATTTTGAACTATTATTTAATAATGTTTTATTTATTGAAATTATAATATATAAAATCTACAATAGTAAATATATCTTTGACTTGGTCTAATTAGAGCATAAATTATTCTCGGCGCATTGATGTTTTATTAGTTCATATGTATTTTTTAATTGTTAGAAGTTTGTCATTATTTTATTGTTTCTCTTTTTTGAATAATATACTTAGATCATATAATTTCTACTTACGAATGTATGGTTAATATACTCCATATGTTTTTCCTTTTCTTTCTAAGACTACACTCTAATGTCAATATTATTTATAAATATTATTAGATATTTAAACTAATTTATTTGGTGAACCTTTTTAGATATTTATGTTTCCGTATATTTTATTAATTCTTCAAATATATTTATTTGATAAAATCATGTGCGGATCCTATAATTTTAACTGGCGAATTACATTAAAAGCTTATGTAGAGTCAATATTTATTTTGTTTTATTGTTAATGACCTTATTTTAGAAAATCTTGTAGATTATAAAATCTTTAGGTTTATTTCGAAAATTCTCATTTGATTAATTTAAGGGGATTTGTCAAATATGACTCAAAACTTGAGTTTAAATTCAAAGGTGTACTCCAACTCAAATCAAATGCAAAATTAATTCAAAAAGCTAGTGAAATTACAAAAATCTCTTTATGACTAAACAAAAAAAACAATATTGTAGTTTACTATTATAACCTTGAAAGTCTTCTCATGATGTAAATTTTAAAAATAATTTATAAATTTTATACAAAGTATTTTGATTAGTAAAAGATCCTAATAATGTAATTATAGACATTTATAAATGATGTAAATTTAGATTTACTAAATCTGAATAGTTTCAACATAGATAAGTAAATGTAAATTAGTCATGATATTCTCTGGTTTAGGGTTTAGTAATTATATTATAGTATTGTATGTGTGTTTTAGGGTTAGATTGTGGTATCTTAATTTTTTTTTTCAAAAACTAAATTTGACCTATATGTGTTTAGTTTTGTGTATACTAAACACTTTATAAGTTTATTTGAAGTTTAATAAAGTTTTTGTATGTTATTTAGTAAAATATTTGATTTTGGGGTTTTAGAAAACTTAACTACCATTTCCCGCTTAAAATTTTAGAAGAATTTAGGTTTCTCGCCTATTGTTAAGTCTTCCAATAAGTCTTCATGTGGTAGTCTTAAGTCTTCGAGTGGTAGTCTTAAGTTTTCCATAAGATCCAGTGTATTAAATTTTAAAAATAATTTAATAATTTCGTAAAAAAAATTTGGTTGGGGAAAATCATAATCATCTAATTATAGAAATTTTAAGATACAAATTTATATTTTAAAGTTTATTTAAATTTTATGAAGTGTTTGTTTCTAATTAGTCAGTTATTTTGAGTTTAGGGTATAAGTGACTTAAGTTTTCCAACAAATAATGAACTATAAGATTTTCGTCGAAGTCTTCAGGGCGAATAGTAAATTTAAGGTCTAGAAGACTTTCAAATAAGTCTTCCAGGAGGTATTCTATTAGAAGACTTACTTGAAAGTCTTCTGAATCGAAAATATTAAATTTTATTGGAATTATTGTCTTCTTATATAAAGAAAATTTTACACATTATCTCTCTTCCTCTGAAATGGCTGCAACAAAATGTAATTTTTTCATTACAAAACTCTTCAACCTCTCTCTAAACTGTTTGAACTTAAAAACCCAAATTTTATATCAGTTTCTCATTTTTATCTCACGTTTCTCACTTATTTATTTTGTTTTGGCTGGTTTTTTCATCACATGGCTCTCATCTTCTACTTTTTAAAGGTAAATTTACAAATCATTATTTTTTTCATTTGGTAACTTTTTGTTGCTTAAAGTTCTTAACTTTTGAAAACTCTTTTTGTTGTTTTAAGCGCTTACTTATTTTTGAAGCTTTTCAATATTTTGAAGTCAATTGAATGCTTTTGGATATACATATTTTTCATATCTAGGACGACTTGAAAGACTTTCATGGAAGTCTTCTAATACTTAATTCACTAGAAGACTTCCTGGAAGTCTTCTGGCTGAGCTTTCTCCCATAAATCTTATTTCATAACAGATGTGAGCATTTGTATATCAATTTCTCATTTTTATCTCATGTTTCTCACTTATTTATTTTATTTTTGTAGTTTTTTCATCACATGGTTCTCATCTCCCACTTCTTTAAAGGTAGATCTATAAAACATATTTTTTTTCATTTGGTAACTTCTTGTTGCTGAGAGCTCTTAACTTTTGAAAACACTTTTTGTTGTTTTAAATTCTTACCTTATTTTTGAATTTTTCAATATTTTGAAGTCAATTGAATTTTTATCTTACCTTAGTTTATCTATGAAGATGATCAATGATTCGTCCAAGAAATTTCAGAACACGTTGTTCATCATTTTCATGAATGTTGCAGGTGCATTGGTAAGACCGAACGGCATAACCACAAACTCGTAGTGACCTAGTACTAAATGATGTTTTCCTAACATTATTTGGCTCTATAGGAATCTGATGATACCCAGAGGCCAAATCGATCTTAGAAAACCACTTGGCTCCTTTGAGTTGATCCAACAACTCGTCTATCCGAGGTAACAGGTACTTGTTCTTCATAGTAACCATGTTCAACCCTCGATAGTCGATACATAGTCGCATGCTACCATCCTTATTTTTCACTAATACGACTGGTGCACCCCATGGGGAACTACTAGGACGTATGAACCCCTTTTCCAATAATTCCTCCAATTGCTTTTTCAGCTCGGCCATTTCGGCGGGAGCCATCCAATACGGACTCTTGGACAGTGGGGCTGTCTCGGGTTCTAGTTCTATCGTGAAAGAGTCCGACCTATCAGGGGGGCACCCTGTAGCGTACGGAACACATCTTCAAACTCAGATACCACCAGAGTCCCAGATAGACTATCGGACTGACCGCACTCCGCAGTGGTTATGGTGGCCATAATGGTTTCACAACCCTGGTCCAGCATCCTTAGAGCTCGGACTGCTGACACCACTACGCTCGGATTCGATCTTTCACATTGGAACTCGATCGGTAGATCCCCACTCTCCAATCGGACATGACCGCTGTCGCAATCGAGAGTGGCTCGATACTTTCCTAGCCAATCCATGCCTAAGATTATCTCGTAATTCTTAAGGTGTACACATATCAGGTCAACAGGCAGTACCCTATTTTGAATGACCACTGGGGCATTTGTGACAAGTCCTAGTGGATGCATAACCTGGCCGTCGGCTGCATTCACTATCCCCAAACGATCCCCTTTACCAAGAAGAAACGATCCTCTTCCGATCAGGCTTGGGCTCACAAAACTATGTGTAGCACTTGTATCAAAAAGGACCCTTGTTTCCACATTTCCAACCACTAGGGTCCCTACATGAGACCCCATGTCAAGTCCTAACCATTCTAGGTTCCAGACCAAGCATCCCTCACTGAATTTAAAAAGATAAGTTCAGATTTTTACCAGTGATCGATTCAAACGATCCTGAAGCGCCGTCATCTCTGGACAGCTCGTACACTCGAGGAGTTGTAGTTGGCTTGCTCTAGGTCGACTTGCCAGTATCCCACAACCCTTTCCTTGTCCTCCTTGCAGCTTAGGACACTCCTTTTGGAAGTGTCTGGTCTTGCCGTAATGGAAGCAAGTCGGAGAGCCGCTTCCTTCGGTCTTGCCAGGTCCCTGCTTGGGTCATTGACAGTCTCTGGTTCCATGAACCATACTGCCACATCGGCCACAAGATCCCATAGCCTTCCAGAAATCACCAAAATGGTTCTTGCCACACTTAGGGCACTCGGGTTTATCTTCAGAGGTTTTACCTCCATCCACCTGGTCCCATTTCCTCTTACGATCATTAGTCTTGCTGGTCGGAGTAGACTAAGACCGATTCTTAAGCTTAGCTTCCTCAGACAAGTTAGACTCTAAAAGAGCCATACGTTCAACCAGCTCATTCACAGTGTTGAAGGTTCGGATCGAGCAGTGAGTCCTCAGTTCGACCCTTAGGCCTCAGATGAACCGAAGAACTTGGACTGCCTTGTCCTCAAGTTCCCTCCCAACGTACCGTCTGAGTCGGTGGAACTCTTCCTCGTACTCTCGCATGGTTCTGTGGACCTAGGTTAGGTCTAGGAAATTGGATTCCAGACGGTCCCATGCCTCTGCAGGAAAGTATTTACGGTTGAATTCCACTTCAAATTCCGCAAAACTCTAGAGACTTCCATTGGTGCGCTTATCTAAAGCCGACCACCAATTATGCGCATCCCCTTACATGAAGTGGATCGCAATGTCCCTCCTATAATCCTCTGGAGAACGAGTAGAATTGAAGTTTTGGACCAGCCTACTCCTCCACTCGTCAGCCACTATGGGAACGGTGCTACCTGAGAAGTGTCGGGTTCCCAGACGGGAAATGTGTTCCAACAGGCTCAGATAGTCCACCTTTCCTACAGCTCTTACAGGAGGATCGATCTCGATCACCTCAGCTGTTTCCTTGCCTACACCATTAACTTTGGGCGCTTCAGTAGGTGTAGCTTGACCTAAGGATGATTTCACCAGAGGGGTGACCATCTGATTCACAACATCTATCCGACCACCCATACGCTTCATGGCTTCCCACATATCCTTCATGGATGGTTCAGCGGTCTGGTTTCTTGTACCATCTACCGCGTTCGTACGTGTGTCAACAGGACGCTCGGCGTTAGAGGATTCTGCTTCCTCTTCATGCTCCTGCTCCTGCTCTCCTATTGTACAATCGACTCGCCCTTTAGTAAGGTTGGCTGGATCATCATTTGCCAACCCGATTGGGTCGACCTCGTCTGAGCATGCTTGGCCAGACTGTCCATCCGCCACCTTATTCTTCCGGGCTCGTCCAGATTTGCCTTTTCCAACCTAAGGATTCTAGACAATGTTAGTATAAAACATAACATATCCAAAAATACAACAATCCCTAGGCTAAGCAATCAAAACAACCACACCGCGAGACCTGATCAGCTGGCTGCGTGTTTGGACTACCAAACCGCTGCTATACGGATCCACATCTGGATCTCCGGATACCCCTTTTCTTGGAGCGGATCGGAGCAGAACTCAGGTCAGATGACCGATTCAGAGATTAAGTCTCTTGCCTACTGTTTCCTGCAAAGTATATTATCAAAAGAGATTTTCTATTGAGCCTATTTAGAGCCCAATATTCACATCCATGACCACACACCTCTAGAAGAATGTAGATCCAATAGTTTAGACATCGTCTAACCAATTATCATGCAAAAAAACTCAACAATAAATGTGAAGTTGAAAATACTCAAACTTTTTGAAAAAAGAACCACATTAAGAAAACAAATGCAAAGAGACTACAGTGAAAATTGTGTTTGTTATATATATAAATGTTTTTTTTGTCTTTTAAATTATATTACTTTTATATTTGTAAATCTTGTTTAAAGTTTTTTTTTAGTGAGTTATGTTTCCTAGATAACATGATGGATCGAAAATCCAGAGTATTTTACTCTATTTATTTAAAATTAAACTAAAAATTAACCAATTACCCATTTATTTACTTTATTTAGAAATGTTTTTTAAAAAAAATTGAAATTATCACTGAAATTTTAAAATTAAAATTTTAGTTATTTTATATAAAATTATATGTAATATATATATAACCATAATGATAGTGAACATTGTGTTTGTTATATATATAAATGTTTTTTTTTTGTCTTTTCATTTATATTTTTTTATATTTGTAAATTCTTTCTTAATGTTTTTTTTATTTATTCAATCTATTTGATTTGATATTTATTTTGGTGTATTTTATCTTTTTGATATATTTTATTGGCTGATCCGGTCAAGTTCGAAAGGAATGCACCTATCACACTGTCTGACCCGAATTTGGAATGTTTTCCGACTAATGCCAAGGGGGTCAGCCTCAAAGGGAATACACTTACTGCTTAATGTTTGGAGATGAACCGATCGTCTACATCCCACACTGCCTACCACACCGCCTAACCTGAATTTGTAATGTCTTCCAATTAATGTTTGGAGATGAACCGATCGTCTACATCCCACTATGTTAACCATTTGAGCAAAAGCCAAATCTAGACTGGTCAAACAGTAATAATTTTGTTCCTATAGGGATCAAATCTAAAACTGATATGTGTACACACGAAATCCCAAGAGAATACCACTAGACTACCATTATTTAGTTGTGCATTTGATTATTATAATAGTGTCAAAGGGAGGCAAACGAAAAAAAAAATTAAGAGGAATAGAGAAACACCGCTACTCATTCAACTTTACCTTCTTTGTACAATTTTCCTTTGGCTCGACCAAGATTTGGACCCAACAATTGTCTCCCATCTTAATGGGCTTAAAAGATTGTTAGGGCGAAATCTCTTGAAATCTATAAATCATTATTTTTCTCCAGTGACAGTGATTCCCATTTCGAATAACTGTTGAGACAATATTAATATTACATGTTGTGGTTCCGGATATGGAAGAGATGGCAGGCTTCGGTCCTGAATCTCATGTTATTTAGAGAAAAATATTTGGAAGATATTCTTGAAATGAAATCTGAAGACTGGTCTATAAGGACGAAGCTTGGTTGAGAGGTTTTACACCAAAGTAAGCAGCTTAGAGCGAGGGAGAAAAAGAAGCTTCGTTGAAGCCTTGAAGGTTGAGAATACGGTGTTGTTCGTTTGTCCATTTGTCACCTCTATCAAGATAATCTATTTAAATGATCTAATCAAATGATCCATCTAGATGTTATTTGGACTATTCATTTCTCCATCCAAATGGTTCATCTAGATAGATTATCTAAATGAATTTCTCTTTGTTTGTTCATCTCTATTTTCATATAGATAAGTTTACTACACAAATGGATTATATACATTTGTTTTAATTTAATCATATTTTTCTTTATTTAACTATATTTTTTAATTATTCAAAATATAACTATTTTAAAATATAATTTTGTGGTTTTGACGAAAAAAATGATATTGCTTTTTTGGTGGAAATGTTTTTTCCCCAAAAATACGTTAATATGGTATAGGCAAAAAAATGTGTCTTTTGCGGTTTTGGAGGAACAATGTAGTTTCTTTTGTTTTGACATAAAATATATTTTGTAGTTTTGACGAAAATATTGTCTAAACTTGAATATAAATATTTACTAGGATGAAGATAAAATTTTCATTTGTTATTTGAGCACGTTCATCTCCATCCAGATGCACCAATTAAAAATTATCTCGGTGAACCATCTGGATGAATCTCATTTTAAGCTAAAAATTTAAATTTCATCTTGATGAATTATTTGGATGATGTCCATTTTAACATGAAACGGACATAAGTCTCACCATTCATATAGTCTATTTGGATAAACAAATGAACATGTCATATCTAGAAAAGTTATAGAATGACCTTAAAAAGTTTTTATCACAAATATAATCATCAAGTGTTAAAATAAGCAAAATATTTCACTAAAAAGGTTAAATAGACACTTATCCACATATGATTAACTAATCTAAACAAGAGGAGTGTGAAAGGGAGGCAAACAAAACAAAAAAATTTAAGAGGAATAGAGGAAACACAGCTACTCATTCAACTTTACCTTGGCATATAAGATATGTAAAGCAAGCAAAAATGGCTTTCAGACAAGAAAAACCTTTTAGTCTTCATCCTCAGTCTCTTCATCGTCATCCTCTTCATTGTTTTCCCGAAACCTCCAGACATCATCCACGTTCTCTGTATCTTCGACCGTCTCCTCACTGTCTACTTCCTCTTCTTCTCTTTCTCCTTCAAACATTTCTTTTACTTTGGTTTTCTGGACATCCTTGCTTTGGCCGGTGAAGAGGTTGAACCTTTCTTTCCAGCTTTGGCTGGTGGTGTCCTCATGTTTTACTTAGCTCTGCTCTGTTGTTTATGTGCCTGCCTTTAACCGTTACTAGCGTGTTTCCTGTAAAAAAAATCTTGGTCACTCCCTTCTTCCAACTCGTGCTTGTTCGGTGTGCATGGGGTTCTCTGCGTTCTCTTCTTGTAAATGGCCTGGATGCTCTCTCTTCAAGTGGAGTTTAAGCTTGTACTCATGTATGTAAGCCTTCTCACACCCTTCGTAAGGGCATGCATATGGACGTTCCGAAGATGCTGAGCCATAAACCGTTGCAGGTGTTTTGGGAGTCCTTGATCACAACTTAGAGGGTTGGCCAACATCAACTACTGTTGTATAGCTATTGTTACTGGTAACTAGGTTAAGAAAAAATATGTATTCAACGCCGACAGAAGAGGGTGTAGAGTTCTGCATATAGGTGAGGAAACAACACATGACGAACTCGCGAAGTCGGTACTCGATGATTATGGATTGAATGTGTCGAGGCATCAGATTCAACTGAGCTACGGTTCTCGAATAAAGCTTTGAAAACAATGGCATATGATACGAAGCTTACGGTGGAGATTATGATAGTTTCAGTTGTGAGGAGAAACGCGATGACAATGACAATGATTGCTCGAGTAAAGTGGAAGGAGAAGACGAAGAAGATGATGAATTTGAAAGCCGATTTGATAACTCAGCCTTAATATTTCATAAGTCAGCCTCATTATTTCATAAGCCAATCGTAACCGCTCATAAGTCAGCCTTCATATTTCATAAGTCAGTCATAACAGTTCATAACTCAGCTTTTATATTTCATAAGTCACCCGTAACGGTTCATAAGTTAGCCTTCATATTTCATAACTCAGCCATAACAGTTCATAACTTAGTCTTTATATTTCATAACTCAGCCTCAAATTTCATAAGTCAGTCGAAACAGTTCATTAATTAGCCTTCATATTTCATAACTCAGCCGTAACGTTTTATTATTCCGTATTATAAATAAAAACATGTTATTGATGTCAGACAGTTGACAGTACAATGGATTGATGCTTATCACACTAAAGTTACATACGGATATTTCTGCAACAGAGGATGAGATTGTGTTAGATGATGAAGACATTTTATGTTAGAACTTTGGCAAATGAAGATAACTTTAAAAATCACATATTGTCACGCTTGATATTTAAATGGCGACGCTTTATATTTTTAAGAAAATAATAAAGAAACACTTATTATTGTCTCGATATTGTAAACGTCTCGTGATTAGACATATTCACACGCCTAATTTTGAAACACGAAAAAAATCCCGCCCAAACACCGAAACGTCGCACCATTACGGCTGAGTTGTGGATTTTTTGTTACAATATTCACTTGACGGCTGAGTCTGTCCATACTTGACGGCTGATTTATGGACTTCATGACGGCTTAGTTAATTGATACATAACGGCTGAGTTATTGACTTTTTGTTATAATATTTGCTTGACGTCTGAGTTATAGACTTCTTTGTTACTATATTTACTTGACGGCTGAGTTATGGTCTTCTTTGTACTATATTTAATTCACGGCTGTGTTAATGGATAAATAACGGCTGAGTTATGAACTTTTTTGTTACAATATTTACTTGACGGCTGAGTTATTGGATACATAACGGTTGAGTAATGAAATTTTTGTTATAACATTAATTTGACAAACGAGTTACATTAATCATTTTGAAAATTATACAAACAAAGCATATACATTCAAAACCCAAAATTATCAGGACCAAACTCAATAAACATATCGAATAAGTCAAACAAAAACAAAAAAAAATATTACCATCCCGTGTTTTTAAATCTAATTTCTATACATAATATGTGCTTACAACGAGTTTAAGAAACCAGTCTTCCTTAAAATGGTTGGGAATGAAACGGTAAGTCGGCCACTCATGAACCCAACCCTCTTGAAGAATCGTCGGGATCGCGTGCGATAAATCGTGTATAAATATAAACCATGTAACACTTGTTCTATCAAGCAACAAATCCGCACCATGGTTTAGAACGAGAAGGTTATCCCGATCCGCAGAGTTTAGTATGGCGTTGACACTACTCTGTAATTTCGTTGACCAACCATGGAAAATCGCCATGACGTATGCGGTGATATTTGTTTTTCTAGAACGAATGCAATGGGTGAGAGTAGATTTAAATATAGATATAGGAAGATGTTGACAGTCCAATGGTCGCTTGATAAAATTGACGATATCATCGATTAACATATTCCCGCCCAAAACACGAAACATCGCATTGTAAATAACACTTGACGACCGAGTTATACTAACTTGATGGCTGGCTTACATAAATTATACTTGACGGCTGACTTGTTAATACGTTAGGGCTGAGTTATAGCATTTAAGGTCTTAGGTATATAGTTTAGGGGTTAGTGTTTAGTGTTTTAGAACTGAGATTTAGAGTATAATATGTCAACTACATAAATATAAGAAAGTATACCCATAAAATTGAAAAAAATGGATTATTTGATATGAATAAAGTCTCAACTTGTTGACAACTTATAGTCATATGTAACGCTTACTAAGACAACATATATCTTTGAATCAAGTTAGAGTCTTAAATTGTTAATTTAAGATAATACACATATTCATTTGAATTAAAGTTCACTTGATATACTTTAATTATAGCTGATTTAAAGATTATACATATTTCAATAACAATTTCCATTTTATGGTAAGTTTGAGGTTTGGTTGAATTATATAATTTATGATACGATTGAGTTATTGAAACTTATGGCTGAGTTATTAAATATATCACCGTTTTTAGGGTAAGTTTGAGGTCTGGCTGAGTTATATAATTATGACACGATTGAGTTATAAAAATATTACGGTTGAGTTATATAAATGTCTCACCCCATATGATACATTCAACTCTTCCCATAACATTTTGTATTGGTCAGGTTCAAAACTTTTCGTTGGCAACGGGCCAATGTTTAACCCAATTATCTCACCAAATTCGTTTAAGCCAAACCTGATAGGTTGATCAACAACGAGCCTCCAGATCTCCTTCTTATGGACTCGCAGGTGTCTACATAGTAGATAATGTATAGTCCTACCAAATCACACGCTTTTTCCATCAGCTATTTCAGCAATTTTTCTAACAGAAAATTGCTTCAGGTGTTCCCACACTTCACGTCCTGATTGCTTCTCTAACTTGAGGAAATTCTCCCATGTAAAAATTGTGATTAATAACTTTATTTTCAAGATTAGAAACCCATTCATCACAAAGTCGTGGAGGATATTCACATGCTTGATCTTCAGAAACATCCATGTGATCATAAAAGACATATGCAAATCAGCCACAACATAACACATAATTTAGCCGAAATAACACATTAACCCAGCCACAATATAATAGAACAGTAACTCAGCCACAACATTACATATAACTCAACCGGAATAGAATATTAACTCAGCTACAACATAACATATAACTCATCCGTAATAGAACATTAACTCAACCACAACATAACATATTACTCAGCCGCAGTAGAACATTAAATCAGACAAAACATATTATATAACTTAATCATAACACAAAACTAACTCAGCCACAATAAAAATTGAACTCAGGCACAATAAAAATCAAATTCAGTCACAACATCCGGAGAAGGCGATTTCAGGTGATTGCGGAGAATACAATTTCGAAGAAGAAGATTGTCGGAGAATACGATTTCGACGAAAACGATATCGAATTACACAGATTCCGGACATATGACGATTCATGACGATAAACAGAAGAGAACTCGTTAGGGTTTCACGGCATTTATAAAAAAATTATGATTTTGCTCTTTTTTTCTAACACTAGAATTTAAAACGACGGTTAATTTTCGTTTTCCCTCTTTTTGATCACATTTATTAGTGACGTGAACAAAATAATAGTGATGTGAATTAATTGATTAAAATATAATTTTATTTTAAAAAATTAAGCAAGGATCTTTACTGTAATTTACTAGGGATCTAACAACATTCTAGTAATTTTCAAAAAATGTCTAACATTTTAGTATTATTTATATTTTTCTATAACATTCTAGTAATTATCTATATTATTTAAAGCACATAGTCTAACAAGAATATACATAGAGAAATAAACGGTCTGAAAATGTTGTGCGAACACAATAGACTAACATAGCTCAAAGAGAGGCAAAAGAAAAAAATTTAAGAGGAATAGAGGAAACACAGGTACTCATTCAACTTTACCTTGGCATATAAGATATGTAAAGCAAGAAAAAATGGCTTTCAGACGAAGAAAAACCTTCTAGTCTTCATCTTCATCGTCATCCTCTTCATTGTTTCTCCCAAACCTCCAAACATCATCCACGTTTTCTCCATCTTCCTCCTCTTCTCTTTCTCCTTCAAACATTTCTTTTACTTGCCATGGTTTTTTGGACATCCTTGCTTTGGCCGGTGAAGAGGTGGGACCTTTCTTTCCAGCTTTGGCTGGTGGTGTCCTCATGTTTGGCTTGGCTCTGCTCTGTTGTTTATGTGTCTGGCTTTTACCGTTGCTAGCTTGTTTCCTGTAAAAAAATCTTGGTCACTCCCTTCTTCCAACTCGTGCTTGTTCGGTGTGCATGGGGTTCTCTGCGTTCTCTTCTTGTAAATGGCCTGGATGCTCTCTCTTCAAGTGGAGTTTAAGCTTGTACTCATGTATGTAAGCCTTCTCACACCCTTCGTAAGGGCATGCATATGGACGTTCCGAAGATGCTGAGCCATAAACCGTTGCAGGTGTTTTGGGAGTCCTTGATCACAACTTAGAGGGTTGGCCAACATCAACTACTGTTGTATAGCAAACCGCAATAGCAGCCACAGATCTACAAAAATATCCAGTACTATATGCAAGATACCCGAACTAGAACGTGTATATGTTGTTACCTGAGAGCTTTTGAGTTGCAGATTTAAATTTGGAGAGATTAGAATCTTGGAGCATTTCAATCTGCAGACAGACACAAGACAGCAAAAGTAACAATTTTTAAAGTAATGTCCCATTGCAATTAGTTTAAGTGAAAGTAAAAGACCTTCCTGCATCTCAGCCTTGGAAACAAAAGACTCAGAGACATTTTCCAAGCTATCATTCAAAAAACCTCAGTGATGGCAGAAGTAATGGCCTCAGCTTGTTTGGATGGAACACCTTGTGCTTCTAAACTCCCTCACCTTTCCACAGAAAACCAATTCAACATAAACCCTGTAAGCCTACTTGCCATTCAAAAACCCTTATATATAAATTCAACAAGGTACGAAGATTCGTTAAGAGAGCCTTCAATACAACAAGTTCATGCCTAGCTTTTAGATGTGGGGTAAAAAGATTATGTTAGCAGAGCCAAGGTAAATTCGTAAGTTGTCATTAGATCCAAAATCTTACGAGGAGAAAATAAGGGTGTTGGTAAAAGATAAAGCTGTATTGCTATTCAATATATACAAGCATTCTTTTACAAAGCAGGAACATTTTTCATGTAAATAGAGTGGCTGGAGAATGAACCTGGGATCAGCTATCTTAACGAATACGAGCCACATGAGAAAACGGCTCATGAGCTGCTTTTGGAACAGGTTTTTTGGCGGTGTCAGGTACTCCAAAAACATTCCAAAACCTCAGATTCTGGTCTCCTGCTGCTGAAACTACAGTACAACCATCTGGACTCTGGGTCATAGAAAGAACTCTTGATGTATGACCAGTAAGCTCAGCCATTTTCACCATCGATGGGTACTTCCAAAGTGTGAGCTGAGACCCATGTGAGCTAAGCAGCTCTCTTTCCTTGTTGCTCCATAAGAGAGAAGAAACTAGGGAACCAGCGACAACCGAATTCAAGCAAGCCCCTGTTTGAGTGTTCCAGAACTTGATCTTCCTATCTTCTTCACAACCGCCAGAAGCAAGCAAATTGCTTTGGAAAGGACACCAACCGAGAGCTTTAACAGCAGATGTATGCCCCCTGAGCCTGTGCAGCCACTGCGTAGAACTAGAACGATCCCATATGTGTACTAGACTGTCTTTGCCACCACTAGCTAGTCGCTGACCAGATCCTGACCACTTGAGCCCACAAACCTCTTGAGTGTGACCCTTGTAAGTAGACACAACGGATGACATGATCCGAACATCGTTGTTGAAGATACGCCCGTCCATACCTCCGGTTGTCAATATGTGACTGTTCCACGCCAAGGACCCAACTCGTGTGTGGTAGGAACCTTCCAATGTTCTCAGTAGAATCTTGGTTTCACAATCCCAAATGTGTACTTCACCATTGTTGAGCCCAACTCCAAGATAGATACCATCATGTGACCAGTTTATACTTGTGACAGGTCCTTTATCTTCATCATACGTGACAAGCTCAGTCACAGAGCCAGTGAAAGCATCCCAGAGACAAACAGAGTTTTCCAAGGCAACGGCTAAGATATTAGCACTGCTCCAGTCGAGAATGTTGAGGTACAAGTCATCTACAAAGCCAGGAGCATCCAAAGTTCTCTCGGAACGCTCAGGGATGCGTCTAGGAGGCTTCAAGGGTTTAAACTGTTGGTGAAAAGAAGAAGCAGATTTATCCGGTGGAGGTTTGTTCCTGAAGGCGAGGATTCGAGTTCGGTTAAGATTCATAGTCTCAGCTAACTGCTTTCTATAAGCTTCTCTGGATGAACTTACCTCTTCCTTTTCTTTTACTTCTCTGGCTTCCATAAGAGCGAAGTGAGCATAGTCGAAATCCATGGCGGATCTGTTCGGTATGAACCTGTCAAGCTGTAAGAAAACAAGTCAGTATAACACAGAGATTCAGAGATGAAACAGAACACAAATAGAAACCCTAGTTTTGGTTACAATTTTGAAACCCTAGAGACGGAATGAAACCCTAATTCGACAGAACACACGCAAAATACAAACCCTAATTCTATGAAACTTACGTTTTCCTTGGAGGTGTTTTTGGGAAGAAAGTTGCGCTGAAGAGGGATTCTAGCCTGCGCTTTCAAGTAGGAGGAAGTGTTCATCATCACTATTCTACCTCAGCTTTCGTTATACAACACAAAAAAATAAAAAGATAAAGAAACGAGAAAAAGACGATGATGGTTGTAATGAGTTCGAGGGAGCCCGCGAAAGTGTGTTCGTCTGTGAGAGAGAGAGAGAGAGAGAGAGGGAATGAATCAGAATGGTTGTTTTTATAGGAGATATTGTGTCGTTAAGGTAATTTTTTTTAAAGGTAATCAGAAAGAGGGCTTTCGCTTTGATGATTTTTTTTCTTAAACAACTTTTAAAAAAAAAACTAACTAATCAACCATTTATTTAGTCTTTTTTAAGAAAAAAAAACAATGATGTTTATTAAAATTAAGGTTTTTGTTATGTTTTTATAATACACATATATAAATATAATTATATTTTATATATATTATCTCATGTCTATTGTTTCCTGCAAAATATATATATCAAAAGAATCTTTTTTATTGAGCCTATTTTCTTTCAAATCAATGATTATACACTTCTAGAAGAATCTGTATAATAGTGTTTCTCTACGTTGATTTCCCTTTTTTCTTTTTGAGCAACTTCTTTTTTTCTAAAAAAAAATCTTCCTTAGTGTGTTATATTTTTTAGACCACATGATGAATCGGATATCTAAAGCATTTTAGTCTATTTATTTAATATTAAACTAAAAATTAACCAATTAATTATTTATTTAGTTTATCCACAATTATTTTCTTAAAAATTTTGAAAAAATCATTGAAATTTAATAAATTTAAATTTAGTTATTTTATATAATATATATATATATAAATAATTATATTGCTTTTCATTTCTATTGCTTTTATATTTGTAAATCTTATTTTAAAATTTTTTATTTAGTCAACCAAATCGAATGCACTTAGTGGTTACAGAGTGAACATGTTACCACACTGTCTGACCAAAGTTCAGAATATCTTTCGACTAATGTCATGGGATGGACCAATTGTCTGTTACAACCCACCATATTAACCACTTAGGCCAAAGGCGAACCTATACTAGCAAAGCAGTGATAATTTAGTTTCCAGTGGAAATCGAACCCAATACTGATATGTGTACACACCCATTGTTAGGGTTTCTATTTGATGAAACATAACACAAATAGAAACCTTAACAATTTTGAAACCCTAGTGACGGAATGAAACCCTAATTCGACAGAACACACGCAAATAAAAACCCTAATTCTACGAAACTTACGTTTTCCTTGGAGATGCTTTTGGGAAGAAAGTTGCGTTGAAGAGGGATTCTAGCCTTCGCTTTCAAGTAGGAGGAAGTGTTCATCACTATTGTACCTCAGCTTTAGTTATACAACACAAAAAAAGAAAGAAACGAGAAAGAGTAGAAGACCAAAGACGATGATGGTTGTAATGAATTCGAGATAGCCCGCGAAAGTGTGTTCGTCTGAGAGAGAGAGAGAGAGAGAGAGAGAGAGAGGGGGAATGAATCAGAATGGTTGTTTTTAGAGGAATTTTCAAAAATACCACTTTTCTTGTACCACTTTTCATTTTACCTTCATTAAAGAGATATTTTTAAAAATATCACTTTTTAAGGGGCAATTTTTTTTAAATTAATTAGAATCCTAAATTTTAAATTCCTAAACCCTACTCCCACCCTACACCACCCCTTAACTCTAAACGCTAAGTCTTAGATTAATTAACCCAAGGGTTATAAGTGTGTTTTTTCCTCTTAAAAAATAAGGGTAAAAATGATTAAGGTATTTTTGAAAAGTAGTACAAGGAAAGTGGTATTTTTGGCAATTTCCCTTGTTTTTATAGGAGATTGCGTCCTTAAGGTAATTTTTTTATAAAGGTAATCAGAAAGAGGGCTTTCGCTTCGTTGATTTTTTTTCTTAAACAACTTTTTTTAAAAAAACTAACTAATGAACAATTTATTTAGTCTTTTTTTTAAAAAAAAAAATATTAAAAAAACAATGATGTTTATTAAAATTAAGGTTTTTGTTATGTTTTTATAATATACACATATATATAATTATATTTTATATATTAAATATCATGTCTATTGTTTCCTGCAAAATATACATATCAAAAATAATTTTTTTATTGAGCCTATTTTCTTTCAAAATCAATGATCATACACCTCTCGAAGAATCCATATAACAGTATTTAGCTACGTTGATTTCCCTTTTTTCTTTTTTGAGCAACTTCTTTTTTTCTAAAAAAAAAAATCTTCTTTAGTGAGTTATGTTTCTTAGACCACATGATGAATCAGATATCTAAAGCATTTTAGTCTATTTATTTAATACTAAACTAAAAATTAACCTTTAGTTTATCTACAATTATTTTCTTAAAAATTTGAAAAAATCATTGAAATTTAATAAAATTTAAATTTAGTTATTTTATATAATATACATATATAAAAATAATTATATTTTCAATATTTTTTAAATATATAATATGTCCGTATATGGATCCTGATATCCAGACCTAAAATTTAGCTATACAGATCCGGATCTCCGGATACCCATTTTCTCGGAGCGGATCGGAGCAGAACTCAGATGGATGACGGATATCGAAAATCATTTCCCTTGCCTAGTATTACCTGCAATTATCAAAAGAGATTTTTTATTAACTGGGCCCAAATATTCATATCCATAACCACACACTTACAAAAGAATCTAGATTCAATAGTTTAGACATCGTCTAATCAATAAAACTAAGCTAAAAATCCAATATTATTTCAAATTAGTAAACCTAATATATTCTATTTTTAGAACATGGAAATAAATATAAATTTTTTTATTATTAATTGAGAACACGCTTAAGTGAAAACGTTATAATTTTATTGGCTGATTAGCTCACTATTGTGACTCAGCTAAATTTAATTGTGACTCATAATTATACCTAGAATTAGCCTCTCTAAAAAAAGCTAACGAGACATGTGACTAGACAAAACTTTAATTTAAAAATAAATAAATAAAATACTACTAAATTTAACCTACTACTCATTATATTAGTAATTTATAAAGTAGTCAAATTAGTAGACTAATATACAATCTTATACATATATAAATATAATTATAATATACTTATATAAATATAATTATATTTTATATAATTTATTGGGTTAATTTGCGATATAACCAAATTGTAAATGGAAATTAAGAAAATATCATTGATTTTGACATAATTAATAAACTAACATTTATGCCAAAGTTTAGTCGGTTATACCCTCTTTACTTGTAGGTACCCGGTGAACAAGAAAGAAAATAGTAACGTCTGTGAGAGAAGAAATGGATATTAGTTAACGAGCACTATTAATACTGAAAACACATGAAGTCACTTACGTCACATACTTAGTTACCACATATTTCAATGTCTAGTAAAACAAATGAATAAAAATAAAACAATTTCTAATAAATGGTGCAGTCCATTGACAACACATTGTAAATCCATTTTCATACCAACCACATAACAAAAAAAGTAAATACAAAAAAAATGATGTAAAGTAAATGGGGAAAAAATATATTTTCAGTTAAAAGTGTATTCCATATCAGAGAAATAGTATGGAATACTAACTCCACCTACAACTCCTAAATATGAAATCTTACCTTAATCCTGAAATACTAAACCTTAAGCTCTAATCAATAAATTCAAACATAAATATAAATTAAAATATATGTTTATAATATTTAAAATATAATTAATGTCTGTAAATAATACACGATATTTTTAATATTAAAATATACTATTTGAAAATAAAAAGTAGAATAGACTTTAAAAAATGGAATAGACTTGTAAAAATGAAAAGTAGAATAGACTTGTAAAATACAATTAATATAAATAGAACAAAAGAAATTTGTGTGAAGTCTACATTTATATGTGTATGGTTGACAAAATGATAAAATTGAATTTACACCTAAAGTGAGCTGGTTATACTCTTCCGAATCTCAATTACCCGGTAAACATATAGATAACGTATCACAAATAATATATGGTCATGAGTGACTAAAAAATGTTATATATAAAAGAAAGAGGAGACAGCTACGTCAAACATTTATTGACCGCATATATATGTACTGAGTATTCTATTATATATCACCGAAGTAGTATAGAACTCAAGTCATACACACAATCCCTAAATACTAAATACTAAACATTACCCCTTCCCTTCCCCCCAAACTCCAACCCTTAAATACTAAATCATAAATCTCAACTAGTAAACACAAACATAAATTATAATATATAGTTATGATGTTTTACATAAAATTAAAATCTGAAATAGTATATAATATTTTTTAATATTAAATTATCCTATATAAAATTAAAGTAAAACAAACTTGTGAAACCATTTGTGTGAATGTGATTAACGGAATGATAAAATTTGAATTTAAATACTTGTGTTGGTGCAATTAACGCATAAATCAATATTTATATCAATGATACAACTTCAAAACATAATACATGCTTATTCACTGTAAAATCACATTTTTTATTCACTAAACTTTTTATTGCTGAATATAGTATAGTCGGCGAGTCAAAAATTAAACATTATTGTTTACTATTCTATCACGTAATGTCCTCCACGTCATACATTTTTTGACCGTATACATATGTACCCGTGTGTTATATTCTATATCTTCGAAGTAGTATAGGAATCCAACCACATTCACAACCTTATATACTAAACCCTACCCAACTCGAATGAAAAAAAAATCGTATTGATGTTTGTAACATTTGTCCAACATCCGCATGAAATAAATTTTATATTATAATCAATCACAAAATGTCAAAAACAGAAGTATAAAATCTGAAAATATAACATATTATTCTATTTCAATGAAATAGTATAGTTTGTGAGTTCATCTTCTTCATCTTGTTTTTTTTTCAGATATGACAATGTTCTTCTGAGAACAAAACATAATTGAAGACAGCACAAAGAGTATGGAAACAACACAATTGGTAACGACGTTGATAATCTAACAAAGAAAATTATAAGTGATGTAAAGAACGTACCTTCAATAATAAAGATTAACAAAAATCACGTTTCATTTTGGGATTGATTTGACTTCAAGTGCAGAGAAATCTGTCAATAGTATCATTGATCAATAAAATTTTGAAACTCAAACAAAAAAGTAGACAGAATACGTTGAATAAGTTGAGCCTGTAAATATAAAGGGTACTTTGGTATATAAGATAGAAAATATGTTGAATATCATAGTCAACTTTTTTTTAGTTATGCAGTGAATTATAAATTGTTTAAACGCTATACAATGCAATTTCTCTAATTTATATATGTTTCTTAGACCACATGACGAATCATATATCTAGAACATTTTAGTCTATTTATTTAAAATTAAATTAAAATTAACCATTTATTTAGTTTACTTACAATTATTCTTTTAAAAACTTTTGAAAAGTCATTGAAATTTAATAAAATTAAAATTTTAGTTATTTGTATAAATTGATATATAATATACATATATAAACATAATTATATTTCAATTTTTTTTAAATATATAATGTGCCCGTATCCGTATCCTGATATCCAGACCTAAAAATTTGCTATACCGATACAGATCCGGATCTACGGATACCCATTTTCTTGGAATGGATCGGAGCAGAACTCAGATCGGATGACGGATATCAAAGATTAAGTCCCATGCCTACTGTTTCATGCAAAGTATATTATCAAAAGGAAAATTTTATTGAGCCTATTTGGGGCCCAATTTTCATATCTATGATCACACATCTCTAGAAGAGTCTAGATCCAATAGTTTGGACATCGTCTAGCCAATTATCATGTAAATAAACTCATAAAAATGTGAGGTTGAGAATACTCAAACTTTTTGAAAAAAATTCACATTAAGAAAACATATACAAAGAAACTACAGTGAAAATTGTGTTTGTTATATATATATAAATGTTTTTTTTTGTCTTTTCATTTCAACTGCTTTTATATTTGTAAATCTTGTTTAATGTTTTTTTTATTTATTCAATCTATTTGATTTGATATTTATTTTTTGTATTTTTATATATATTCTATCAGCTGATATGGTCACCTTCGAAGCGAATGCACTTAATGGCTACAGAGTGGACATGTTACCACACTGTCTGACCAAAGTTTCGAATACCTTCCAACTAATGACATGGGATGGACCAATCGTCTGTTACAACCCACCATGTTAACCACTTAGGCCAAAGCCAAACCTAGACTAGCAAAGTAGTGATAATTTAGTTCCTAGAGGGAATCGGACCCAATACTGATATGTGTACACACCAAATCCCAACAGATTACCATTAAACTACTACTACTAGTTGTGTATTTGATTATTATAATAGTCAAAACGATTAGTTAAAATTTCGAATATACTTATGGTTTATTTTAAAAATAATAATTCATATATATGCATAAGTTTGACTATATTATTTATTCCATATGATTTGTTTCCTAAAAATAACTTCCATTTTATATATACACAATAGTCTAAGCCAATTACAAAATCATCTTTGTTCCCTGTTCTCTCTCTAAAATCTTTCACGGAGAATAGAAAAAGAAATTGTTTTAATCTTGTGATCTGTAGATCAGATGTTTTGTTCTCTTGGAGATTTGATTTCCATTCAATTAGACTTTTGTTTTGTTTTCTTTTAATTTTCCTCTTTCGCTACACTAATCTAAATCCCATGTTACTTTTGTTTTTATTTTCTTCTTCTTCGAAAATGCCCAGATACTTTTTCTATAGATTTCAATCTTCATTCAATATATTGAGTGCCGTTACATAAAGGATGATATGGTTGTCGATTAGCCTCAATTGATTCAGTAGAAATTCAGCAAAGTTAGTGTTCATAACGGTCCAACAAAGGATCTTCTTTTGAATAACTAAAGCTATCTTTGGTTTCAATCTTCAGAGTTGCAAGATTTCTCAGTCAAAAGCTATGGTGAGGGGCAAAAGATCTTATGAAGTGAGTACAAACTAGGGCATATTAAGGTGTTTATGTTGAAAGATGGACTTGACTTCACTGGTGATTACAAGCAAAAACCACGGTGGAGCCAATCACGATTTGCACGCTTTGACAAAGCCACGTAGCATGCTCTTAATGTTTGTCTCTCACGTATCTTTGTATGTGTATTTGAGCTTACATTGTACTCCTTGTTTACTGTTTGACATAATACAATTAAAGTTGACAAAAACAATTACAAAAAAAAAACTTTCATAAAGTAGAAGGAAAAACGATTTTTTTTTGTTTTTGATAAGTATGTGAATTTCATTAACATGGCAATGGTAATGACACAGAGGATACAATCAGGCTTTGAAACAAATCCTAATGCATCAAGGATGCTATTTAAAGCAGAGGTCTAAACAAAGCCCCCCAAAAAATTAAAAAAGACATTGCAAGACAATGAAGGTTTAGCCATATCCCTAAGGAGATGAGTAAAACTTAGCTAATTAGGAGCTGTGTGAAGCCATCTATTTCCAATTGAGTATCACGTAGCCTTCGCACCGGACCCTGTAACGAAGAGTGAACATCATAGGAGAAGAACAACCGGAGAACAAACCGAGGAGCCGCAGTTTGTCCCGAAGGCGACCCCGAGAGGAGGACATGCGAAGCGGAGTTAACTAAGTCCCTATCCGGCCATCAACAACCAATGGAATCCACTCCAGACGCTGCAGGAACTCTAGGAGATGACAAATCGACTTCTTGATAGCCCTAAACCGAGCAAGAGAAGCGAGCAATGGAGGCGCAAAGATGATACTACATGAGGCAAGCGGAGGTTTAAGCTCTCAACAACGGTCCCCTCATAGAAGCAACACTCAAAAGATTCAGCTTCAGATATAAGGAAGAGTCAGGACACACGAGAATCATCTCCCTTCTGGAAATATGAAGAACAGAGGAGCAAGCTCCGAATGACAAACGACGGGAAAAGTCACAAGCTTGGCTAGACCAGAACCCAAAGAGAGAAGTCCCAGACGATAGCCCCAAATCGTCGATTCATCACAGATACAAGATCCGGATGGGAAGTTCTACAAAAGCAACCGCCTGAAGAGATAGGAGAAGCGAAGATGGAGAGACCATACCAGGTAAACAGAGGCAGCGACGCTATGCAAGCCGGCGAGCAATCCAAGCTGAAAACTGACCCAGATCCAGCAAATCAAATCTCAGATCTACAACTAGAACGAAGCTTCCTGCGGTTAATCGACCATACACCACCTCGCCAACACTTCGGAGGCGTCGAGCACACACCCTACACCTGGTTTGACCCCCTGGATCCGGCCGCTATCCTAAGGTAAACTAGAGATGTTGAAAGCAAAGAGGAGTGGAGAAGCCAAGGAAATCACAGGAGAGGAGGCAGAGAATACTAGTGAAGGGGTGGCGACCGACAATTAGAGAAAGCACCGCCGGCCACCAGATCAACGAACAGAGAGAAGAGACTTGGCGGCGGCGAGATTTGGGGAAAAAAGTCGAGAGAAACCCTTTTCTCACCTCTCTCTTACTTTTTCTAAGTTGTGAATACCGTGAGGATTTATGTTGGAAAAACGAATCTAGGTGACAGGAAAGACGAGTTGAGATCAACACGTTGACATCTTGAAAGTGGATCCAGTTTTAATTGAACATGTTGCTTGATATGAGAGATAATTGACTGAGCTTACCTTGATACACCATAATGTAATTGAGCATTTCGTTATTTCCACACATGATAGATCGGTGCTTAATACATGAAGCGAATGATAAGCTTTTTGTTGTTTTCATGTGGGGGGGGGGAGGGGGGGGGGGTCTTCCAACCATGTCAATCCATCTTCGAAATTAGAAGGAGGCGAGAGATCGAAGAGGGAATAGAAGTAAGACCAAATCTTCAAGGAGAAACTGCAGTAAGAAAAGAGAGAAGAAAAATAAATATTAACGATACTCATCAGTAATGTTACAAAGGAGACAAACCGAAAGAACTCGAATATCCCCCAAGCTCAATCACTAGTTACAAGTCTGTTTCAAGCCGTTAAACAAGTCAGAAAATCATGTTTGGGAATGCAACCTTTTGTTCATGCTAAAAGACTGGTGTACCTTCTGGATTGAGTGCTTTCCATGTCTCAGCAAAAGAAAAACAAAGTTTTAGGTTGCCAAGCTCTGATCTCTAGAGGATCTCCAGAAGTACAATCATCTCCTTAGATATATAGTTATTTTATACATATATATATATATATATGTATATATATATATATATCACATATTTCATATATCACATATGATATTTTTAAATATATACAGTTAAAACTCATATCTATATTCAACATAACTAAAACAACAATCTCGACAAAAAATATATATCAATAAATTTATAATTATATTCATATAACTTACATCATGTTGTGAAATATTAACTCTATAATGGAATTGATTGCTTTACTTTCTAATGTATGAAAATAACGAAAGAGTGATTATTGTTGTTGTTGTTTCAACGAGAGAGGAAGATATAATGTGAAGTGAAAGATTCTTCTTATTCCTTTTTCTTGTTTCAACTTTCAGGTAGTATTTATGCTACTTCCAATTTAATCAAACAAAGACACATATCACAATGACTAAGCATCATGTAATAAAGACAAGTGTCTTTAGAGATGAATAATCACTATTTACAACACTCCCCCTTGATTATTCATCTTCTATTACGTATTGCCTCGTTAAAATCCTAGTCTTGGAAAAACCCTTTGAGAGAAAAACTATGATAAGAGAAAAAGAGTACAAAGACGTAATCTCCCCTTGAGAAAAATGGACATAATTTATTTTTCTTCACAGCTCACGCAAATTCCTCATTTTGATACCGTAGACGTGTTTTCGGAATGTTGTAGTGAGAAGAGACTTCGTAAACAAGTCAACTTAATTGTCGCATAACCGTATATACTTTATGTCTAATTCTTTATTTTTTTCGAGCTCTGCATGTATGAGAAAAATATTGGAGGGATGTGCTTCGTTCCATCGCTCTTTATATAACCTTCTTTAAGTTGAGCGACACATGCCGAATTGTCTTCAAATATTTTTGTCGGCTTTTTCTTATCCGCTATTCCGCTTGCGTCTTGTATATGATGACTCATTGACCTAAGCCACACACATTATCGACATGCTTCGTGAAGCGCAATAGTCTCTGCATGATTTGACGAAGTTGCAACCAAAGTTTGCTTATGGGAACGCCAAGAGATCGCGGTTCCACTGATTGTAAAAACATAATCGGTTTGCGATCGAGCTTTATGAGGATTTGATAAGTATCCTGCATTTGCAAAACCAACCATACCAAACTCGTGTTTTCTAAAATAAATTAACCCTAAGTCAATTTTACCTTGGAGGTAACGGAATATATGATTGATTCCATTCCAATGCCTACGAGTAGGAGAAGAACTATATCTTGCAAGTAGGTTAGTTGCAAAAGCAATATCAGGTCTTGCACAATTTGCAAGATATAGAAGCCCACCGATAGCGCTCATAAAAGGTACCTCAGGCCCGAGTACCTCCTCGCTATCTTCACAGGGTCTAAATGGATCCTTCTCTACATCGAGAGATCTATTTACCATTAGAGTACTCAAAGGAGTCGCTTTGTCCATATAAAGGCGTCTCAATAATCTTTTCGTATAGTTTGATTCACGCACAAATATTCTTTCTCGGAGATGCTCAATCTGGAGCCCAAGATAAAACTTTGTCTTGCCGAGATCTTTCATTTCGAACTCTTCTTTCATATGAGTTCGTGCATCATCAACCTCCTTTTGAGTTCCAATTATATTCAGGTCATCGACATATACATCAATGATCACAAAGCCGGATAACGATTTCTTAATAAAAACGCATGGATATATCGCATTGTTCATATATCCTTTTCTCAATAGATATTCACTTAAGCGATTGTACCACATGCGTCCAGATTGCTTTAGCCCGTAAAGTGATCGCTGTAACTTGACCGAACAAATCTCCTTAGATATTTTTTTCAATGCTTTTGGCATTTCCAATCCTTCAGGGAGTTTCATGTATATATCATTATCCAGTGATCCATACAAATATGCAGTCACAACGTCCATAAAATGCATTTCAAGATTTTTCGATGCCGCTAGGCTCATCAAAACTCTAAACGTAATTGCACCATTACCGGGGAGTAAGTTTCCTCAATATCAATTCCCGGTCTCTGAGAAAAACCTTGGGCAACTAATCAGGCTTTATATCGTGTTACTTCATTTTTCTCATTTACTTTTCTCACGAATACCCACTTTTACCCAACATGATTTGTATTCTCAGTGTTATGACAATAGATCCAAAGACATTTCTTTTATTTAGGGAGAGTAACTCAGTTTGTATGGCCTTATTCCACTCCTCCCAATCATGTCTTTTCATACATTCCAATATGGACCTTGGATCTGAATCATCAATTTCGTGATCTATTTCTTTGGATACAGAAAATGAGAACATTGCATCAACATCTTTTATTTTATTTATGATCCATAACTTTTCATCTCTGGCGTAGTTGATGAAAATCTCATATTTTTATGTTCTCTTCTCGTCATCTGGATCATTATCTTTATTTGGTTCTTGTTGAACCTTTTCATTTATGCGTTCTTTCAGATATTTTTCAGTATCAGGTTCTTCTGGAACCTTTCCACTTTGATCAACCAATTTCTTTTTCTTTCGGGGATTTTTATATTTAGAACTCGCTGGTTTCCCCCTCTTTAACTGAACCCTAGGTTCATTCATTGTGTTTCCATCAATTTGTCCTTCAGGAACAATAACTCTTGATGGAACATTTTCTACGAGTATATATATGATTTGGTCACCCTTCTCGTATCTGTGAACGCATCTGGTAACTGGTTTGCCAAATTATGCAAATGCACAATTTTCTGAACTTCCAGCTCCCTTTGATTCGTAGGGGGATCAAGGTGTAACAACGACGGTGTACACCATATAATCTCTTTAGGAATTTCTTTAATTCCTCCCTCTAATGCTGGAAATTCTTCCTCATTAAAATGGCAATCGGCGAACCGTGCCGTAAACATATAACCAGTTACCGGTTCAAGATATCTTATTATACTTGGTGACTATAACCACATATATTCCCAATCTCTTTTGTGGGTCCATTTTTGTTCTTTGTTGTGGAGCTATCGGAACAAAGAATGCACACCCAAAGTGTCACATACCGGGCCCGGGCCAGTGAATAATAGGGAAGCTTGTAGTGTTATGGCCCATGTAAAGGAAACCCTAGGTTTTTCTTCTTCCTCTCTTATAAAAATGAGGCATCCCCTTAGGTTTTCTCCAAAGAAGCAAAACACAGCGAAGCCCTGTCCAGTTGGAGAGAGAGCAGCCGCCGGCCACCAGAGCTCCACCGACCACCGCGCAGGCTCACCAGAGAGGAGATCTCGCCGTGTTTTGGTCCCTTCTCGTCATTTCCTTGAGTCTTCTCCTCTTTTATTCTAGATCCAGCCACTGGTGAGGGTAAGGAAACCCTAATCACTCTCTTGTAGTTCTCTCATGTCTCTTTCTTCTTCTAGATCGCTGATCTACGGTTTGGGTGGAAACCAGCCGTTGTATTTGTAGATCTGGTTCGTGAGGATCCGTAGAACGCAGATCTACTTCGTTTCATCACTCAATTCGCAGATCAAGGCTAAGGTGAGGGCTTGTTGCAATCTCTATCTCCTTCTGTCGTTCTCTCATCATGGTAGAGGTGTCTAGGTTAATCATTCATCCCCACATGTTGCTTTCCATTGATCTATAAACATATATATGTATACCTATGATATATATATATATATATATATATATATATCTTGATGTATGAAGGACATACATCTATTGCTAAGTTGTTAAAACATGGTTGAATGATGTTGAGGATTATATGTGATGATTGTATTGATTAGGGTTATGGTATATGTGGGTGATGTATATGAGCTAGAGAAAGGCATAAGGCCTATGTGTGCCGATGCAACGTGGTGGAAGTACGTATGTCTTGGGCGTTGCATCGTTTCTTGTTGAGTCATGCGGGGACCGAACGAGGTGGCATGATTCAGAAGGTTGTAGCATGGATCGCGCAGGGACCGAACGAGGTGGCGTGATCGTGTGAATGTGGTGGCACGTACGCGGGGACCGAACGAGGTGGTGTATTAGTGTGAAGGCGTTGAACTCACGGGGACCGATCGAGGTAGTGAGGCAACACGCAACAACATGAGAAGCGCCGGGACCGAACGAGGTGGTGTGGTCTCATGTTGGCACCGTCGGGGTTTATCCTCATTTCTTGTTGATTGCTTTTGCCTTACTGGATGTTTAAGTTAGATACTTATTCTATGTTGTGTGATGATTGTTGGTGATTGATTTTGGGGCTCCTAGAGCTTCCGTTAGTGAGTATTTGTCGAAATGCTCACCCCTCCTTTCTTTTCAGGTGAGTTCAATGAAGTGGAGGAGTAGTCGTCTCGGTGTGGTGCTAGGTTTTCGAGTTGTTCGATTTTCTTAAAGTTGTTTCATTTTAAGACTTGATACTCGGTTTTAAGTGTTTCCTATTCATTTTAGTACGGTTTTGTAAGACATTTGGATTCAATCCTTGGGAATGAGATTTAAATTGGCCTTTTAAAGTGTTTCTTGTTGGTGAAGGCAATGTGAATTCATGCCGTCTCAGTTAAGTGAGAGTTGGGGCGTGACAAGTGGTATCAGAGCCGAGGTTAGGGCCCCTGGTCCTAACCCGGGAGGCTGTAGAAATGGAAACACTTTTTATCCGGTTCCTGTCGGAATAAGTTTAAGATCTTTAATTTGAATTTTTAAAGTTGTTTTGGTTTTCAAGAGGAACAAATGAGGATTTTAAAAGTTAGAGTGTAGGGCACTACCGAGACCACTTCTGGACTTTGAACTCATTCATTCGTCATTCGTAAATCGAGAAAAGTTCTGACAGTAAATTCTGCATAAACAGGATGGCACCAAGAGGAAGAAGAGCCGGTAGGGGAAGAGGCACTGCAGCACGTGTGGTTCGGGAAGCTAGCCCGACCGATTCTGTGGGAAGTGTGAATGGAGCTAACACTGAGATTCAAGGTGGAAACCCATCTGGGGTAGGTCAACATGGTGACCAAGGAGCAGGGTATGCAGCAATGTTCGCGGAGTTGCAAAGGTATCGTGAGCGTTTTGGAAATCAGATGCGTGAAGAACCGGTTGAAGCACCAAACTAGGCCAATGCTCGTGGGAATGTAACACCCGTGGGACTGCAACACCGTCAGCCGCCTCCACCTCCACCTTTTGTACCAGTTCATGGTCAAGGACCTTCGTAATTGGAAGTGATGAGGTACATGAGAGATATGCAGATGGATCACTTTAGTGGAAGTGCCAATGCTACATCTACGGGCAACTGGAGAAGGAAGCTAGAAAAGAACTTGGATGCAGCAAGGTGTCCAGCAGAGTTTTGTAGGGAACTGGCCGTTCATTACCTGAAAGATGAAGCCATGATATGGTGGGAAGGTGTTGTGGAGTTAGCTCGAGGACATCATGAGTTGACTTGGGAGGACTTTAAGGACGAGTTCACCCATGAGTTTATTCCTCCTGAAGCTACAGACATGATGGAAAGTGAGTTTGAGAATCTGCGTCAAGGAAACAAGACGGTGAAAGATGAATGGACTAAGAGTAGACTAAAAGAATTAGTAGGGACTGCAACCTGCTACAAGTGCAATCGGTCGGGTCACATTAGTAGGGAATGCAACCTGCCTGCAAACATGCAATGCCACTGTTGTGGTAGAGAGGGCCACATTGCAAGTAGTTATCGTGTGCAACAACATGGAGCACCGCAAGATGGAGCACCGCAGCCGGGAGCTAGGCGCAATGAGCAGTTACCACCACCACCAAAGAGGCAAGCTGTGGGTAGGCAAGCTTTCGTAGTTGGAGATTATGATGGAGGAGAACCGATCGCTGGATCAGTTTTATTTGGGGGAATAAATGCCCACGCCTTGTTTGATACTGGCGCAACTCATAGTTTTGAGTCTTCAACTTTGACAAAGTGTTGGACCTTTGACGGCATATTCGTTTCGAACGCCAAAGGAATAGAGACCGCAGGGACCAAGTAAATGAAGTCTACCGGAGCTTATGAGGATGTCCCCATTGTCATTGAAGGAATTGAACTTAAGGGAAACCTGGTGGAAATGGAGTCAAACCACTACGAAGTGATTTTAGGAATGAATTGGTTGACATATCACAAGGCCGTGATGGATTGCCCTAAGGCGCGCGTCTACATCCCCAAGACGGAAGAAAAAATCATTTTTCAAGAGATAAAGAGACGTAAGGGAATCCCGATCATATTGATAATGCAAGCAGAAGACTTACTAGGGAGAGGAAGTGAAGCATATCTAGCCACCATCAATATCAAGGGATAGGATAAGGAAACCAATTTAGACATTATTCCGGTTGTATCCGAGTACAAAGATGTGTTTGAACCCTTGACAGGTCTGCCACCAACGCGAGGAGATGCATTTACCATAGAATTAGAACCTGGTACGACACCAGTGTAGAAGGCACCGTACCGTTTGGCACCAGAGGAAATGGCTGAGTTGAAGAAGCAGCTTGAAAATCTAATGGATAAGGGATTCATTAGACCAAGTAGCTCACCTTGGGGAGCACATTTCCTGTTTGTAAAGAAGAAGGACAAAAGTTTTAGACTTTGCATTGATTATCGTGGATTGAACAAGGTGACGATAAAGAACAAGTACCCTCTACCGAGAATCAATGAATTGTTGGACCAACTACAAGGAGAATCGTGGTTCTCAAAGATAGATTTAGCGTCCGGGTATCACCAGATCCCGATTGCGGAGGAAGACGTAAGGAAGATGGCCTTCCGAACACGTTATGGTCATTACGAGTTTGTGGTTATGCCATTTGGACTTACTAACACACCAGCAGCATTTATGAAGTTGAAGAACAACGTGTTTTGGGTATACTTGGACCAGTGTGTGATCGTGTTTATCGACGATATCCTGGTATATTCTAAGAGTAAAGGAGAGCATGATTGGCATCTAAGAGTGGTGTTAAACAAGTTGCGGTAGCAGCAGCTGTACGCTAAGTCAAGCAAGTGTAGCTTTTGGAAACGTGAGATTGGGTTTTTGGGACATAACGTATCCGAAGCAGGAGTGGTTGTGGACCCAGAAAAAATTGTCGCCATTACAAAGTGGCCTACGCCTGGAAGTGCTACTGAGGTCCGTAGTTTTCTTGGATTGGCGGGTTACTACAGGAAGTATGTGAAAGGATTTGCAAGTACGGCGAAACCTATGACCACACTGACGGGAAAGGATGTGAAGCTCGTATGGTCGGAAGCGTGTGCTAAGAGTTGTGGAAAGGCTGAAGGAACAGCTTACCCAGACACCGGTGTTAGTATTACCAAGGCCAGGTATACCATACACGGTTTATACGGACGCTTCTGGTACAGGACTAGGGTGTGTGCTTATGCGGGAAAAGCAAGTGGTTGCTTATGCATCAAGGCAGCTGAGGCCACACGAGGTTAATTATCTGACACATGATTTAGAGTTAGCTGCAGTTGTACTTGCACTTAAGATTTGGAGGTTGTATCTCTATGGAGAAAAGGTGCAAGTTTTCACAGATCACAGGAGTTTAAAATACATCATTACCCAGGAGACCTGAATTTGAGGCAACGCAGGGGGATAAAGTTATTGGCAGACTACAATCTCGATATTGTTTATCACCCAGGGAAAGCCAACCAAGTGGCTGACGCCTTTAATAGACGTAAGGTTGACACCTCATAATCAAAGGAGGTGCAAGAGTTGATTGCTACTTTGGCTAGCTTGCGGTTATGTGCTACTGTCCTTGAAGATAGAACAACCGCTTTAGATGCTTTGGATCAAGCAGACTTGTTAGGAAGGATCAGCAAAGCTCAACAAGAAGATGAATCATTGCAGAGACTGATCGCAAAAGAAATTGTTGGATATCGTACTGCAACAAATGGGACTTACTTGTTTAAAATAGAGTGTGTGTACCAAACATTAAGGAACTAAAGGACGAGATCTTGCGACAAGCGCACAACTCTCAGTTTTCCATACATCCGGGAAGCACCAAGATGCATCTGGACCTGAAACGCTATTACCATTGGGACGTTATGAAGCGGGATGTTGCCACTTGGACTTCGCAGTGTCAGACTTGCCAGATGGTTAAAGCAGAAAAACAATTACCAAGTGGGCTATTACAGGAGTTACCATTACCCAAATGGAAGTGGGATATGGTGACAATGGACTTTGTTACCGGGTTGCCAATAACAACTGGGAAGAAGGACGCGATTTGGGTGATCGTGGATAAACTCACCAAATCTGCACATTTCCTGGCTATTAAAAAGACTGATGGAGCAGATCGTTTAGACCAAAGGTATCTCGAAGTAGTGGTACGATTGCACGGAGTGCCGGTAAGTATCGTATCAGACTGTGACCCAAAGTTTACATCAACATTCTGGTAGGCCTTTCAGAAGGCATTGGGTACAAAAGTACACCTTAGCACGGCTTATCATCCCCACATCGATGGACAGTCTGAGCGGACGATACAAATGGTTGAGGACATGTTAAGAGCTTGTGTACTTGATTGGGAAGGAAAATGGGGTCAGTTCCTACCATTGGCCGAATTTGCCTACAACAATAGCTACCATTCCAGCATTGGGATGTATCCATATGAGGCTCTATATGGAAGACTATGTCGAACTCCACTGTGTTGGACAGAAGTGGGGGAGAGGAGAGACTTAGAGCCATAAATGGTTAAGGACACCATTGAGCAAGTGAAATTGCTTAAGTCTAGGCTGAAAGAGTCTCATGATCGGCACAAGAGTTATGCTGATCAAAGAAGAAAAGATCTAGAGTTTGAAGTAGGAGATGAAGTATACTTGAAATTGAGAACCTATCGAGGAACAACCGAGTACCGCAAGTTGAAAAAGTTAAAGCCAAGGTTTTTAGGACCATATCGCATCATTGAGAGGATTGGAGCAGTAGCATATCGACTTGAGTTACTACATGAGCTATCTGATATTCACAATGTGTTTCATGTGTCAGTACTGAGAAAGGTAGTTAGAGATCCAACGTTGATCCTCCAACAACCACCAGAAGATGTTAGCCGCAATCTAACGGCTCAAAGTAAACAAGTTGAAATTTTAGAGATGAAAGACATGGATGTCCAAGGGAAAAGGACAAAGAGGGTCCGTGTGTGTTGGGAAAGAGATGGAATCTGTGAGGAGACTTGGGAACCAGAGTCACAAATGAGATCGTCTTATTCAGAGTTGTTTCCGAGTGTTGAACTACCGTTAGGTGTTGATGTTAATTCGGAGGCGAATTCTTGTTTGGGAGAGCTGTCACATCCCGGTACCGGGCCCAGTGAATAATAGGGAGGCCCGTGATGTTATGGCCCATGTAGAGGAAACCCTATGGTTTTCCCCTCCCTCTCTTATAAAAAGGAGGCAGCCCCTTAGGTTTTCTCCAGAGAAGCAAAACACAGCGAAGCCCTGCCCAGTTGGAGAGAGAGCAGCCGCCGGCCACCCGAGCTCCACCAACCACCGCACAGGCTCACCGGAGAGGAGATCTCGCCGTGTTTCAGTCCCTTCTCGTCGTTTTCTTGAGTCTTCATCTCTCTTTATTCTAGACCCAGCCACTGGTGAGGGTAAGGAAACCCTAATCACTCTCTTGTAGTTCTCTCATGTCTCTTTCTTCTTCTAGATCTCTGATCTACGGTTTGGGTGGAAACCAACCATTGTATTTGTAGATCTGGTTTGTGAGGATCCATAGAACGCAGATCTACTTTGTTTCATCACTCAATTCGCAGATCTTGGCTAAGGTGAGCACTTGTTGCAATCTCTATCTCCTTTTGTCATTCTCTCATCATGGTATAGGTGTCTAGGTTGATCATTCATCCCTACATGTTGCTTTCCATAGATCTATAAACATATATACGTATACCTATGATATATATATCTTGATGCTTGATGTATGAAGGACATAGATCTATTGCTAAGTTGTTAATACATAGTTGAATGATGTTGAGGATTGCATGTGATGATTGTATTGATTAGGTTATGCTATATGTGAGTGATGTATATGTGGGTGATGTATATGAGCTAGAGAAAGGCATAAGGCCTATGTGTGCCGATGCAACGTGGTGGAAGTACGTATATCTCAGGCGTTGTATCGTTTCTTGTTTAGTCATGTGGGGACGGAACGAGGTGGCATGATTCAGAAGGTTGTAGCATGGATCGCGCGGGGACCGAACAAGGTGGCGTGATTATGTGAATTTGGTAGCATGGATCGCGCGGGGACCGAACGAGGTGGCGTGATCAAGTAAATGTTGTAGCATGGGTTGCGCGGGGACCGAACGAGGTGGCGTGATCGTGTGAATGTGGTGGTGCGTACGCGGGGACCAAACTAGGTGGCGTGATCGTGTGAATGTGGTGGCGCGTACGCGGGGACAGAACAAGGTGGCGTATTAGCGTGAAGGCTGAACTCATGGGGGCCGATCGAGGTGGTGAGGTAACACGCAACAACATGAGAAGCGCGGGGACCGAACGAGGTGGCGTGGTCTCATGTTGGCACCGTCGAGGTTTATCCTCGTTTCTTGTTGAGTGCTTTTTTCTTACTGGATGTTTAAGTTAGATACTTATGCTATGTTGTGTGATGATTGTTGGTGATTGATTTCGGATCTCCTAGAGCTTCCCTCACTGAGTATTTGTCGAAATGCTCACCCCTCCTTTCTTTTCAGGTGAGTTTAATGAAGTGGAGGAGTAGTCGTCTCGGTGCGGTGCTAGGTTTTCGAGTTGATGGATTTTCTTAAAGTAGTTTCATTTTAAGACTTGATACTCGGTTTTAAGCGTTTCCTATTCGTTTTAGTACGGTTTTGTAAGACATTTGGATTCGATCCTTGGGAATGAGATTTACATTGGCTTTTTTAAGTGTTTATTGTTGGTGAATGCAATGTGAATTCATGCCGTCTCAGTTAAGTGAGAGTCGGGGCGTGACACAAAGACACGGAGATGATAAACATTTGGTTCCTTCCCATATGATAACTGTAATGGGAAGTATTTATTATATGCACTCGGTCTCAGCCGAATCAATGCAGCTGCATGCAAAATAGCATGACCCCATATTGAAATTGAGAGCTTTGTTCTCAATATCAACGGTCTTGCAATCAACTGCAACCGTTGATCAGTGACTAGGCCATGCCATTTTGTGTATGAACACGGGGAACTGGATGCTCCACATCAATCTCCACTGACATACAATAATCATTAAATGATTGCGATGTAAACTCACCAGCATTATCAAGCCTTACTTTCCTTATGGCATATTCTGAGAACTGCGTTTTCAACTTTATTATTTGGGCAATGAACTTTGCGAAAGCCGTATTTCTAGTCATCAAAAGACAAACATTTGACCATCTACTAGATGCGTCAATCAATACCATGAAGTACTTAAACGGCCTGCATGGTGGGTGGATCGGTCCACATATATCACCATGTATTTTTTCTAAAAACAATGGTGATTCATTGCCAACTTTTGCTGGTGACGGCCGAGTTATAAGTTTTCCTTGAAAACATACATTACATGTAAACTCGTCCGTTTGCGAAATTCTCTCGTTTTTCAACGGATGGCCATTTGAATTTTACATTATCTTTCTCATCATGGCTGAACCAGGATGTCCTAGCCTCTCATGCCAGATCTTAAATGTATTAGTAAACTTCATTTTTATTGTGGCATAGGACTCAGTCATGTTTATATTTTGTACAATATAGTCCAGAGGATAACATTTTTAGCTCTTCCAATATATGTTTCCTCTCGGACTTAATGCAAAGATATTCAATGCCATCTTTACTCATAGTCTCAATATGACATCCATTTCTTCGGATGTCCTTATAACTTAATAAGTTTCTATGAGACTCAGGGGAGTATAATGCATCACTTATTTCAATTCGTCCCCCGTGGCATTGAAAATTTGACTTTACCAGAGCCCTTAATAATCTTTGCACTACCAGATATTGTACTTACGCTTCCAGCGTAATCTTTTATTTTGAGACTGGAGAAATATTTCTTATCTTTAATTATCGTGTGCGTTGACGCACTATCTGCCAAACACATATTTCCATCCATAGTCTCAAAATCTGGTATTTTTTAAATTTAAAATATTCATAAACATATATTATTAAACATGAAACATAACATATATCTTTCAACAAAAGATATAGAAACTATAATACAATAAACTTATATCACATCGATCTTATATCACTCATCGATTCTCTCTGAATCAACCAGAAAGTCTGATACGTCGAGATGAGTATCATTATTTAAACCTTGAAAGGATGGCACGGGTTCATCAGAGATGAAGTTTGTTTGACTTCCTTTCTCTTTCACTTTTTGGAATTCTCTATACAGACGGCTATGTGTTTTGGCGTACGACAACCACGTACCCAATGACCTTTCATACCGCATCTGTAGCAAAGTTTTTTTGTTTGCCTTTTATCATCCCGGCCCTTTTGATTTCGTGGAAGTCCTTATTATTTCTTTCATCATACGGACGAAATCTTCTTCCTCGCCCTCTTCCACGACCATGATAACGATTTTGACCACGTCCACGTCCTCGTCCTCTCCAATTATCATAACTGGATGATTCAACATTCGCTTCGGGGAATGGAGCAAATCCAGTGGGAGGAGCATGATGGTTTAAAGTCACGAGTTGATTATTCTGCTCCGCTACAAGGAGGACTTGCATCAACTCCGAGAAACGGGTATACCCATTCGCCCGGTATTGTTGCTGTAAGACTACATTTTCAGGATGGAACGTGGAGAGAGTTTTCTCGATCATATCATAATCACTTATTTTCTCTCTACATAACATCATCCTAGATGTAATTCCGAACATCGTGGAATTATACTCACTTACACTTTTGTAGTCCTGAAACCGAAGATGGATCCACTCGTGTTTAGCTTTCGGTAAGCTCACATATTTCTGGTGATCGAACCACTCTTTTTAAGATTGCCAGAGGTCCGCAGGATCCTCTTTCGTAATATATTCATCTTTTAGACCATCATGTATGTGGTGTCTTAAAAATATCATGGCTTTAGCTTTTCTTCTCATCCGACACCGTTTTTGAACTATCGATGGTTTCCAAAAGCATGTTTCCTCTTAGGTGCATCTTTGCACCTACTGCCCAAGTCATATAGTTATTTTCAGTAATATCAAGGGCATTTATTTCGAGCTTTTTCAAATTCGACATGATAACTTTATTAATAAAATAACATATTTTGAAATATAATAAAGACAGAAATTTAAATATGAAAAGTAAATGCAAAAATTAAAAGCATAAATTAAATGCATAATTTAGAGGCATAAATAAAATCAGAGGCTTAACCTTTTACATGATCCGTGGAGACAAAGACTTCCATATTGATCATTTCTTTTCAAGGTTTGAGGAGACAAAGTCTGCCATATTAACCTTTTCTTTTTATTCAAGGTCAGAGGAGACAAAGTTTACCGTTTTGACCTTTTCTATTTATTCACGGAGGCGAAACCTACCCGTGTTTCTCTGATCGTGAAGGCAGAGCTTTTCTTAACAATCAGTTGGAGAAGGCAACACCTATCATCCCGAAAAATAAACGGAGAAGACCTAGCCTCTCACTCCGGAACAATAATAAAATTAAAATAATTAAAATTATTGAAAAACATAAATTAAACATTACCTCGCTAATATAACCTTATTTGGTATAAGAGCTTCGTGCTGATAACGTGTTGTGAAATATTAACTCTATAATGGAATTGATTGCTTTACTTTCTAATGTATGAAAATAACGAAAGATTGATTATTGTTGTTGTTGTTTCAACGAGAGAGGAAGATATAATGTGAAGTGAAAGATTCTTCTTATTCCTCTTTCTTGTTTAACTTTCACGTAGTATTTATACTACTTCCAATTTGATCAAACAAAGACACATATCATAATGACTAAGCATCATGTGATAATGACAAGTGTCCTTAGAGATGAATAATCACTATTTACAACACATCATAAGTTTTATAGCTAAATTTCTGTAATTATAATCCAATCAATCATTCACACCATTTGGCTTATATACTTTCAAAATAATAATTTATTTTCAACAAATAATAATTTGTTAGGTTCCAAATTAATAGATAAAAGATTTAGACCAAATAATCTATACTATATAAGTCGAGGCTGTAATCCAATAAGAGTGTCCTATGATGTTATACAACTATGGGGAATTTTTTAAAATATCACTTTCTTGTACCACTTTTCATTTTTATTTTCATTAAAGAGAGAAATTTTCAAAAATACCACTTTACTTGTACCACTTTTCACTTTTACCTTCATTAAAGATACATTTTCATAAATACCATTTTTATGAGGCAAATTTTTTAAAATTAATTAAAATCTTATATTTTACATTCCTAAACCACACCTCACCCTACCCCCACCCCTCAACTCTAAACCCTAAGTCTTAGATTAATTAACCCAAAAGTTATAAGTGTGTTTTTCTCTCTTAAAAAATAAAGGTAAAAGTGAAAAGTGGTACAAAGAAAGTGATATTTTTGACAACTTCTCATTAAAGAGACATTTTCAAAAATACCACTTTTTAAGGGGCAACTTTTTAAAAAATTAATTAGAATCATAAATTTTACATTCCTAAACCCTATCCCCACCTTACACCACCCCTTAACTCTAAACCCTAAGTCTTAAATTAATTAACCCAAGGGTTATAAGTGTGTTTTTTCCTCTTGAAAACAAGAGCAAAAGTTATTAAGTTATTTTTGAAAAGTAGTACAAGGAAAGTTGTATTTTTGACAATTTCCCTACAATTAATCATAATTTACGAAATCATTAACTACAAAATTTTAAAACTTCCATTTTTCCAAAATAAGATAAACTAGCAAAAAAATATTAAAATTAATGAATCAACATATATGCAATTTTGAAATCAACACAAAATATTCAACAGTTATTTTTATAAAATATTTCTTTTTAAAAAATAAAGATAATTTTAAATTAATAAACTTGATATATAATATTTTTAGAAACCTGACTTAAAATTTTAAAAATATTTAACTAGAAATACTAATTGTTTCCAAAATAAAATTGAAATTCCTTAAAATAAAGTAAACTATCAAAATATTATTAAAATGAAATTTCTATAGATATTATTTTGAAAATTAACATAAAACTAACAAATATTCTTTTTTATAAAAGTGATTTTTTTAAAACAAAATATGATCTTAAAAATCCATATGAAACAAACTAAGAGAAAAATAAATATCATTTAAAAACAATAAACGTAATATATTATATATTTAAAAAATTGACATGAAAATAACAAAATTTTAATTAAAAAGTAATAATTTTGAAATTTTAATTATATTGTTAAATGTCCATATAATACAAACTAAATTAAAAAATTAACCAACTTGATATATACTATATTTTAGAAAATTGACATAAATAACAAAAAAATTAATAAAAATGAGAAATTGTCAAATATACCACTTTCCTGGTACCACTTTTCAAAAATACTTTAATCACCTTTACCCTTGTTTTTTAAGAGGAAAAAAACACTTATTACCCTTGGGTTAATTAATCTAAGACTTAGGGTTTAGAGTTAAGGGGTGATGTAAGGTGGGGGTAGGGCTTAGGAATGTAAAATTTAGGATTCTAATTAATTTTAAAAAACTTTGCCCTTTAAAAAATGGTATTTTGAAAATATCTCTTTAATGAAGGTAAAAATGAAAAAAAAAGTGGTACAAGGAAAGTGGTATTTTTAAAAATTTCTCATAAATAGTGGTCCACATAAAATTTAATATTTCAATAAAACATACCAAACCACAATATTATTTTAATATTAAAATATAGATACTATTTTGAAATTAACATAAAACTAACAAATATTATTTTAAAAAATAGAATTTTTTTTGAAAAGTAAATATAATATAAAAATTCCATATCAACTTAACAAAGAAAAAAAATCCAATATCATTTCAAGTTGGTAAACTTATTAATTCTATTTTTAGAACATTGAAATAAATATAAAAAAATCGTACTATTAATTGAGAACAAGTGAAGACATTATAATTTGGGGAATTTTAAAAAATACCACTTTCTTTGTACCACTTTTCAAAAATACCTTAATCACTTTTACCTTTGTTTTTTAAGAGGAAACAACACACTTATAACCCTTAGGCTAATTAATTTAAGACTTAGGGTTTAGAGTTAAGGGGTGGTGTAGGGTGGGGGTAGGGTTTAGGAATTTAAAATTTAGGATTCTAATTAATTTTTAAAAAAAAATTGCCTCTTAAAAAGTGGTATTTTTGAAAATGTCCCTTTAATGAAGGTAAAAATGAAAAGTTGTACAAGGAAAGTGGTATTTTTGAAAATTTCCCTTTTCATTTTTATCTTCATTAAAGAGACATTTTCAAAAATATCACTTTTTAAGGGGCAAAGTTTTTTAAAATTAAGTAGAATCCTAAATTTTACATTTCTAAACCCTACCCCCACCCTACACCACCCCTTAACTCTAAACCCTAAGTCTTAGATTAATTAACCCAAGGGTTATAAGTGTATTTTTTCCTCTTAAAAACAAAGGTAAAAGTGATTAAGGTATTTTTGAAAAGTGGTATAAGGAAAGTGTTATTTTTGATAATTTCCCTTATAATTTTATTGGATGATTAACTCACTATTGTGTCTCAACTAAATATAACTGTGACTCATAATTACACCTAGGCTTCGTCCCTCTAAAGATGTTGACGAGACATGTGATTAGACAAAACTTTAATTTAAAAATAAATAAATAAAATACTACTAAATTTATTCCAATTTCGTAGACATCTAGTTATACTAGTCAAATACTATAAAGTAGTGAAATCACTAGACTATTATTATATACAATGTTATCCCATGTTTTAAAACTTCCCACCTAGACCGATTACTCTCCCGCGTAATCGCTAGGCGGTGGTTATTCAATTATTTTTTGTCCTTAGTCTGATTTTTCAAATATTTTACTATTTAACTTATTGAATTAAAATTAACCTTTAAAAATAAATAAAATATAATATTATCATTAAAATTGTATAACTTAGTAACATTTAACTAAAAATAATTTAAAAATTCTAAAAAATCAAGTTATAAATTTATTATTTATTTCTAAATTAACTTAGATTATGAAATATTAACTGATCCAAAAACTAGTCCCCTTTTAGTCCCTGTTTAATTTTCAATTTTCTAGTTAGACGTTATGCTCAGCCTCGCTGTCCTACTAGCGCCTAATGAATTCTTGAACCTTGATCTTATTACTACTTTTGTAACTTATTAACAAACAATTTTGTACTAAAATATGATTTTATAAAATTTTATCATATTATAAAGTGAATATTTTGTATATACGATATATATATATATATATATATTAATAAGTTACAGTTTTTAATAATTTTTTGAAAATAAAATATGGTGTTTGTAACAGTTTTATACAGTATAATTTATATATTAAAACTTTTGAATATGCTATTCATAGCATGGTTTGTATGATTATTTTGTTAGTTCAAAAAGTTGTTGCAATATATTTTTTATATTCTTTTGATTTATTACTACATTTAATATTTAAATTGTTTTAGTGGGATCTGTTAATCAAAAATCAGTTGCATTCAAATCACGAGATATATTATTTCGTAATATCATGCATTAAATAATTAAATATTTATAATAAGGTTTTTAATCAAAATTCTAGTGCAAGTTACTCCCGAGATATTCTCCTTTTATTATTATTCAAATTTAGCGTTACTAACAAGATAATCAAAAATTTAACCTTACCTTATAAACAGAATAATTTTGAGAGTATTTATTAATGAATATTCTATTTAATAGCTTATTCATGTTATGAATCGAGTGGATTGTCATAACCTCTAGATGGGTCATGGTCGATGGGCTTATGGCCGACCCATCTATTACCGGCCCATGTATAAACATATTCCATAGAGGTTTACTAATCCTAGACCCAAATATGATTAGGGTTAGACAAGAATGGAAAACCTATTGAATGTTGGTTTTGGAGATTTTTTTTTTCTATGTTTTGGACTATTTCCATTTATGAGTCGGTTGTAATCCTTATACAAAAGAAACCCTTTTTGCTAATGAATATACAAGTTACACACGATTTTTTTTCTCTCTCTCTCTAGTTTACAACATGTTATCAGCACGAATTGCTCCCATAAACCCTAAGCTAAATCTGATTACCATAAGCCCTAATAATCCATCTCTTTCGTTCAAACCTTAAGCGGCTACAAGTTTCCTTTTCTCAATCCGATAGTAGAAAAAGGAAAACCTAGTTCATCTACGAAGAACACAAGCAACCCGAAGCTTGATCCAATCCGCGTACCAAGTTCAATCCAAGGTTCGATCCATCCGTGCAATCCGAGGTTCATCCGATCAATCCCCTCTCTTGGTGGTCCGATTCAAGCCAATAAGAAACAAAGGTAAACTCGATGAAACCCTTGACTTTAAACCCCATAACCGAATGAACCTTCATTAAAACTAAGACCTAAAACTGATTTTGGAACTTAGAAAGAAATCACTAAGTTGCTGGATAGATTGCTTGCTAAACTTGGATTGATTATTTGATTAAATCCTAATCGAAAACATTAATGTGCAAATCAAAACCCTAAAAGACTTTGCTTGATTAAATTGATTGATTTGTGATTATAGGTTGTTTGATTATTGATTTGGCCGATTTAGATTGCTATCTAGGTTGATTTAAAACTTAAACCTAATCGATTAAAGCATAAACCCTAAAACCCCAAATCGATTGAAACCCTAGAAGTTCATACTTGATATTGTTTTGATTCGATTATATTAGGTTGTTAGATTGATTGATAATTCATGTCTTAGGTTGTTAAATTGATTCTTAATTCATATCTAAAACCCTTAGACGATTGTTAGGTTGACTAGGGAATTATCCCTAATGCAAAACCCTAACCCTAAAACCATGTTGGCCAAACCCTAGAATCATAAAGCCTAATTCTTATTTGATCTTGTATGTGAGTTAGGTTGATAGATTACTTGATTAAACATTGTTTGACCGAATTAGATCATGAATTGGTCGAATCTAAAACCCTAATTAGGTTAAACCCTAAACGATTAACCTTAAAGTATAATCCGACCATATTGACTTAGGACTCGGCCATATTGTGATGCATTGCATAAACTTGATTGTTTGATAAGTTGTGAACACTTGAAACATATTGATCACAACCTTTTAGGATTGTTGCATCATTCATGGCGGTGTCGCCTTAGTTGTTTAAACCTTGGCCGAATTGCTTGAATGATTGGTCGATAGATTTGATTGCTATATGATCGGTTTTAATTGAAACCTAAATTAATTGGTATGTGATTTCAGATGTCGAAACTCAAAAATCTAGACTATGCGGCCCTAAATCTCTCTGGAGATAATTACCTAAAATGGACATTGGATACTAAGATTATCCTAAAGTCTAAAGGACTTGGCGAATGTATTGTCGGGAACAATGAATCCAGTGAGAAAGATCGATACATGGCAATACTCATAATTCGCCATCACCTTGCTGAGAGTCTCAAATATCAGTACCTAACCATTGAGAATCCTTCAGATCTCAGGAATGAGTTAAGGATGAGATATGATCACCAAAGAACGGTGTTATTGCCTAAGGCATTATTTGATTGGAGAAATCTGAGGATCCAAGACTATAAGTCTGTGGACGAATACAACTCAGCCCTATTCAAGATTGTTCTCTATTGAAACTATGTGGTGAGGTCATTACTGATAATGTCATGTTGGAGAAGACATTCTCAACCTTCCACACCAGCAATGTGTTGTTACAACAACAGTATAGAGAAAAGGGCTTTCAGACCTATGCTGATCTGATCTTGTGTCTATTATTGGCCGAGACAAACAATGAATTGTTGATGAGGAACAGTGAAATGAGACCTCCTGGATCAACCCCATTACCAGAAGCCAACAAGGCCATGAATGAGAAGAAAGAAACTAAGGAAAGTAACCATGTCCAGAACAGACCACATGGCCACAGCCGTGGTGGTTGGAATGGTCGTGGTCGAGGGCAGCATAACTCATACGGTCGAGGCAGTTTCTCGAGCCGTGGTCGAGGGAACCACAATAACCGTGGTCGAGGTCCCAGTTTCGGCCATGGTCGAGGCTGAGGTGGTCATGGTACACCATTTAAACCACCACACTCGACCAAGTCTGCTTGCCATAGATGTGTAATTGGAAATCATTGGGCAAAGAATAGTAGGACTCCCAGACACCTTGTTGACATATACCAAGAAAGTATCAAAGGGAAGAATCCAAAAGCCCACTTGGTCTAAGATGATAATGGTGATTTCGATCATGATCAAGATGATCTCATGGAATATGAAACTTCTGATTGTCTTAAAGAGTCTAGTTGATTTCGGCATCAAAGCTTGTTTTGTTTTTTTCAATATTGTTTCATGTTTCTTTGATATTATGTTTCTTTGCAACACTACTCGATTGTTTTGGTTTTAACTTTATAATAAGATAAATGGTTTTCTATTTGATAGAATGAAAGATGATACGAGCATACTGATTGTGGACAGTGGGTCAAGCCATACCATTCTAAAAGACAAAAGATATTTAATAGACGTGACCTTACAAAATGCCAATATAAGTACCATTGCGGGTATAGCCAGCCTTATTGAGGGCCACGGCCAGGCAAGTGTTTTATTGCCTAATGGCACACACTTAGAGATAGAGAATGCTCGCCTAGCTCTTAAAGGAGCCTATTGAGTTTTAAAGATATAAGGCTAAATGGTTATCATATTGAGACAATGAGCGAAAGAAACAAAGAGTTCCTTCAAATATTTGATCATGCCCAAGGCCATAGGAAAGTGGTTGAGACTATACTTGAATTCTCTACTTGTCTATACTATGCTACGAGTAGTATGATAGATGCTAAGGCCACAATGAACAAAAGGTTCACTGATGATTTCACTTTATGGCACGACAGACTTGGCCATCCTGGTTCAAACATGATGCGAAAACTCATAATGAATACTAAAGGGCACATCTTGAAAGAAAGACAAGTTATACCAAAGAACCTCACGTGTGTAGCATGTACACAAGGGAAACTCATTGTTAGGCCATCACCAGTCAAAGTGACTAAGGAAACTATAAACTTTATGGGAAGAATCAAAGAGATATATGTGGACCAATACACCCACCTTGTGGGACATTTCGATATTTCATGGTCCTTTTAGATGCATTGACCAGATAGTCGCATGTATGCCTTGTTAGAATTGATGATTTATGAAGAGAAAGAGTATGAACACTCAAGAACACTCAAGAACACTCAAGAACACTCAAGAACAAATAAGAATAAGAAGGAGAGAAACTTATTTCCTTGATTCATTTCTTTGCAAATACATTGTAATATATAGAGAATACAAAAGACATCTTCCATAAACAAGGTCCATGAATTCATGAACTCCCATAAACAAGGTCCATGATTTTGGGAACCATGTTTTAAGGATCCATGAATTCATGAGCTCCCATAAACAAGGTCCATAATTTTGGGAACCATGTTTTAGGGATCCATGATTTCTTCATGTCAACACTCCCCCTCAAGCTTGACCATATGGAACAAGTCAAGCTTGGAAAGCCATGAAGTATTCCCTCATTAAAACCTTTACTTGGAAAAACCACTTGGGATAAAAACCAAGCAAAGGAAAAAAGAGTAGAACACTCCATGGTGAGGGGATCACTAACATGGAAGGTTTATGAGTCCTAGTCTTGGAAGAATGGACTCACAAACTTTGCTGCTGGCCGCCTTGGTGAAGATGTCCGCCAGTTGATCTTCACTCCTTGTGTAGCATGGGAGGATCACTTGCTGCTCTACTGCTTGTCTTACCTTGTGGCAGTCTACTTCTATGTGTTTTGTCCTCTCATGGAAGACTGAATTGGACACAATGTGTATTGCGGCTTGGTTGTCACAATGCATGGTCATGGGGTTGGTGATCTCAATCCCCAAGTCGCCTAGAAGACTCTTTATCCAGATGAGTTCACTGGTTAATTTCCTCATTGATCTGTACTCTGCTTCTGCACTTGAGCAAGACACAACCTTCTGCTTCTTACTTTTCCATGTAACCAAATTTCCTCCAATGAATGTGCAATAGCCGGTAGTTGATCTTCTGTCTGTTCTGTCTCCAGCCCAATCTGCATCACAGTATCCAACAACCTCAGTGTTTCTGTTGCAAGCCATCCATACGCCTTGACCCGGAGCCTCCCTTAAGTATCTTAGGATTCTCTCCACCATGTTCCAGTGATGAACCTTGGGATTTTGCATGTGCTGGCTAACCTGATTTACTGCAAAACAAACATCTGGCCGGGTAATGGTTAGATAGATCAGCTTCCCAACAATTCTCCTATATTGCTTGACATCTTCAAATGGAGTATCTTCATACTCCCCCTCTCGCAGTGTCTTGTAGCCCTCTTCAAGTGGTGTCTTGGCTTGTCTTCTTCCAAGATCTCCTGCCTCCTTTAGAATATCCAAAGTATATTTTCTTTGGGACATGAACAACCCCTCCTTTGATCTGCACATCTCAATCCCGAGGAAGTACTTCAGTTCACCTAGATCCTTGATGTCAAATGCGGTCTTGAGGAATGTCTTGGTGGCACTGATCCCCTCCTTGTCACTACCAGTAATGATGATGTCGTCCACATAGACTAGGATCACAATAATCCCGGACTTGCTGGTGAGAGTGAAGAGTGTGTGATCCGCTTGAGACTTCACAAATCCTCTTCCATTCAATGTAGTGCTTAGTTTGTGGTACCAAGCTCTTGGTGATTGCTTCAAGCCATAGATCGCCAATCTGAGTCTGAGGACATTTCCTGGCTTTACCATCTCTTCCATTCCCGGAGGTGGTCTCATGTACACTTCATCTTCTAGTTCACCTTGTAGAAAAGCATTCTTTACATCCATTTGCCAAAGATCCCACTCTAGGTTCACTGCCAATGAGATGAGTATCCGGATTGTATGGAGCTTCGCCACTGGTGCAAACGTGTCTAGATAATCTTCTCCATACACTTGTGTGTATCCTCTTGCTACCAGTATGGTTTTCTTCCTTTCTGGCTTTCCATTTGCAAGATACTTGATGGTATGCAAGAGTCTGCTGGTCACGGCTTTCTTTCCTCTTGGAAGCTCAGTCTCATACCAGGTGTTGTTCTTGATCATGGCATTGATCTCTTCTTCAACAGACTCTCTCCATTATTTGTCTTGCATTGCCTCTTCATAGGTGTTTGGGATGTACTCTTGATCCAATTCTCCAATGAAGACTTGATGTTCTTCTGGATATTGAGCAAGCGAGCATACTGCACTCACTGGATGTGCCACAGCTTTAGCATTAAAGTAGACTTTCGGTTGCCTGATTCTTGTGCTCCTTCGCAAAGGCTGTATCTGATCAGGTGCTGCCTCATTTGTTTCTTCTGGAACTTGAACTTGAGTCTCAAGAACTGATTCTGATTTGGTCTCATCCTGATCATGAGCTTTTTGTTGATTCCCCCTTTCAGGGTCAGGATGGGAAATTTTTTCATTTTCATTAATCACATCTCCTTCAACTACAGCTTCTGGAACAGGTGCAGTAGCTTCAGGGATATTCCTTCTTGTTTCTTGAGTTGCTGGAGACATGCCAATGCCGAAGTTCTCCAAAATGATTCTGAGGTTTGTGGCTCTTTCTGATTGCGGTAAGTCCCTCAGATCATCCCAATTCTTCACCTCATAATATCCCTTTGTTTCCACAAACTTCACATCCCTTGATATTAAAACTTTTCTGGCTACGGGATCATAGCACTTATACCCCTTTTGTGTTGGAGAGTAGCCAATGAACATCGCTTTTGTGCTCCTGGCATCCAGTTTGTTTCTCTGCTCCTCTGGTATCAGCACAAAGCAGAGACATCCAAACACCCGTAAGTGGTCCAAAGCCGGCTTAGTCTGGTTAAGGACTTCAAACGGTGATAGATCTTTGAGGACTTGAGTTGGAGTCCTATTGATCAGATAAGTAGCAGTCACCACCGCATCACTCCAGAATCTCTTTGGAACATTGGTGTGGAACATCATTGATCTGGCTACCTCCATCAGGTGTCTGTTCTTCCTTTCAGCAACTCCGTTTTGTTGAGGAGTATATGGACAGCTTGTTTGATGAATAATTCCATGTTGAGCCAGGTACTGTTTGAATGCATGACTTGTGTATTCTCCACCATTGTCTGATCTGAGGATCTTCAGCTTGGCATTGAAGTGGTTGGAGACATGAGCTTGGAAATTCTTGAAGGCGTCTAACACCCTATCCTTGGACTAAATCAGTGTCAACCAAGTGTATTTGGATTTTTCATCAATGAAGGTGACAAAGTATTTGTGATTCTCCCTTGACACACATGGAGCCGTCCATACATCAGAGTGAACCAAGTCAAAGCAACTCTCATAGGTGGTGCCAGACCGTGGAAAGACTGTCCTACAATGCTTCCCCAATATGCAGGCTTCACACTCTTCATTCTTAGACACCACTCCAGGGAATATCAGGTTTAGAGCTCTTGTATGGGGATGTCCCAATCTGGCATGCCATATTGTGTTCTCAGCGCCATTAACGGTGCTAGCCAGGCAGTGAGGCATAGATGATTTTGGCACCATATTCCTCTCAAGATGATACATCTGCTGATGGTTGTGCCCTTTTCCAATGACCTTTCCTGTCTTCAGGTCTTGAAACTCAACTTCATCTGGTCTGAACACAACTTGGCAGCCCAAATCAATCGTAGCCCTTCTTACTGATAACAAGTTAGATGAAAATCCAGGCATATACAAGGCAGTAGATTCCTTATCAAACACTTTAAGGTTCCCTATCCCTTCTATCTTCACCTTATCACCATTTGCTATGACTACATTCCCTACGGCAGGCTGGATATTACTAATCAAGTTCCTATCACAAATCATGTGATGGCTTGCTCCTGAATCTATTATGATAGGTTTAGAGTCAAGAGAATGTGTACCAGCCTTCTTGGAAGCAATGAGAGCCAAGACAGTGCTCCAGATAAAGGAATTGGCGTCTTTTCTGGTCACAAAATCATCAGATGAGGTCGTACCAACTTGATTTCTCCACATGTCTTCAGTTGAATCACCCATGTGAGCAGAATACATGGTTCTCCCTTGAATTGCTTGCTGCTCCTTGGGTTTACATTTATCCGGCTGGCCTTTGAGAGGATCACCATCATCTAGGCATGAAATCTTTCTTCCAGTAAAGAAATTCTTTATCAGTGTGTTGAATGATGAGTCTAGGTGTAGGAGAAAGCTGAGGAACCGGTCGTTCTCATAGATGGTTTGGAGACTCTCCCATAAACACCCATAAGCGGTTTGAAGACTCTCCATAGTCTCTTGGCGGTTTTGATGTGAGAATTGATCTTCAGGATTGGTTTTGACAAGGAGTTACAGATGAGAGCCAGAGCTTGTTGGTCTTCTTGAACCCATTGGTTGTGGTTGTTCACGTATCTATCTTCTTCAGCCATCCTCTTTGAAGTTCCAGCCTTCATGATATGGCTGTCCCAAAGTCCATGACATCCCAAGGTGATTCTGGCCACTCTTGACCATGAGAGATAAATTAGGACCCTCAAGGGTCACGAAAATTATGTTTTCCTTCTCCATTTTTATGATTTGCGGAATGAGAATAACATAAAAGCTTTGCTGAATAAAAGAGAAGGATAGAGAAGGTTTGCGGAATGAAGTAGGAGCTTAAAGCTCTGATACCATGTTAGAATTGATGATTTATGAAGAGAAAGAGTATGAACACTCAAGAACACTCAAGAACACTCAAGAACACTCAAGAACAAATAAGAATAAGAAGGAGAGAAACTTATTTCCTTGATTCATTTCTTTGCAAATACATTGTAATATATAGAGAATACAAAAGACATCTTCCATAAACAAGGTCCATGAATTCATGAACTCCCATAAACAAGGTCCATGATTTTGGGAACCATGTTTTAAGGATCCATGAAATCATGGATCCCTAAAACATGGTTCCTATTGTCCACACAAAATTTGGCATTTGCAAGATTGCTTGCACATATCATTTGATTAAAGGCCCATTTTCTAGACTTTCTTTTAAAGACTATACGTCTAAACAATGCTGGTGAATTCACTTTCCAAGCTTTTAATGATTATTGTATGTCCATGGGGGGTAAGTGTGGAACATAATGTGGCACATGTCCATACACAAAACGGCTTGGCCGAATCATTCATTAAAAGAATTCAATTGATTGCTCGACCATTACTCATGAGGTCGAAACTCCCAGTATCTGCTTGGGGACATGCAGTTTTACATGCAACCGAGTTGATTCGCATTAGGCCATCTAGTGAGCATAGATATTCACCATCCCAATTGATCACGGGTCATGACCCAGACGTGTCCCATCTCAAAACGTTTGGATGTGCAGTATATGTACCAATTGCTCCACCACAGAGAACTAAGATGGGACCTCAAAGGAGGATGGGAATATATGTTGGATATGATTCTCCACTATAATCAAATACCTTAAGACAACCACAGGTGATTTATTCAAGGCCAGGTTCGCAGACTCTCACTTTGATGAGTCAAACTATCCAACATTAGGGGGAGATAATAAACTGGTAAAAGAAATAGAATGGTATCGTCCATCAGAGTCTTGGCAAGATCCTCGGACTAAAGAATGTGATATAGAAGTCCAAAAGATTATACATTTTCAAAAGCTAGCTAATCAGTTTCCAGACTCATTTGCTGACCCAAAGAAAGTGATAAAGTCACATATAACAGTTTGTAATGCACCAGTGAGAATTGATATCCAAGAAAGACAAAGTCAAGTTACTACAGAGTCTAACACACGTCTTAAACGTGGTAGACCCATTGGTTCCAAAGATAAGGTTCCTCGAAAGGTTAAGAAAGGTGCATGAAAGAAAGTCGAGGCAATCGACATGGTCAACCCAACCATAGTCGAACCGACCGTGGTCGGACCAACCACAGTCGGACAGCCCATGGTCGAACCGACCATGGCCAAACCAATACCAGACCAGGTCGATCTAAATGGACCAAATAAGGATGTTTGGGACGCCAAACTCCTAGGTACTGAGGATATTGATAACAATGAGATCTCAATCAATTATCTTATGTTTGGAATGAAATGGAACAGAAAAGATGCGACATAGATGATATATTTGCATATAAAGTAGCACTTGAACTTATGGATTTGAACGAGGATCAGGAAGCCACGTCTATATTAGAGTGCACTCGTAGATCAGATTGGCTTAAGTGGAAAGAAGCCATAAACGTGGAGTTAAACTCTTTAAAGAAGAGAAATGTGTTTGTTCCAATAATAAGGACACCATATGATGTTAAACCAGTTGGATATAAGTGGGTCTTTGTGAGGAAAAGAAATGAACATGGAGAAGTAGTGAGATATAAAGCAAGGCTCGTTGCACAAGGATTCTCACAGAGACCATGAATAGATTATGAGGAAACATATACTCCTGTGGTGGATGCTACTACATTTTGATTTCTAATTAGTCTGGCTATAAGAGAGAAATTAGATTTACACTTGATGGATGTAGTAACATCATACTTATATGGTCCACTGGATAATGAGATATAAATGAGAGTTCAAGATGGTATTGAGCTCAAAGATAAGAATAGTTCTCGAGAACAACATTGCATTAAACTGAAAAAAATCCCTTTATGGACTGAAACAAAGTGGCCGAATGTGGTACAATAGACTAAGTGAATACTTAGTGAAAGAAGGATAAAAGAATGATCTGATCAGTCCATGTATCTTCATAAAGGAGTTTGAAAACAAAAGATTTGTGGTCATAGCAGTGTATGTTGATGATTTGAATATCATAGGAACATCTGGAGAGATTTCCCAAACAGTTGAATATCTCAAGAAAGAATTCGAAATGCAAGACCTAGGTAAAACAAAATTTTGTTTGGGATTACAGCTTGAGTACATAAACAATGAAATCCTTGTGCATCAAAAGGCATCCTAAAAAGGTACTCAAGAGATTCAATATGGATCAATGTCACCCATGGTCATCGCCCATGGTGGTTAGATCCCTTAGTCCAGAAACCGACCCATATGGTCCGAAGAAGGACGATGAAGAAATACTTGGTCCAGAAGTGTCATATCTTAGTGCCATAGGAGCCCTGATGTATCTGGCTAGCCACACTCGTCCAAATATATGTTTTGTAGTTAATTTTTTGTCGAGATTCAGTTCATGTCCGACCAACAGGCACTAGAATGGAATTAAACATTTGCTTCGTTACCTACAAGGAACGAAAGATCTTGGATTGTTTTATGCTAACCAATCACAAGAAGGTTTAGTTGGTTTTGCTGATGCAGGTTACTTATGGGATCCACACCATGCTAGATCTCAAACAGGTTATGTGTTTACCATTGGTGGAACGACTATATCTTGGAGATCCATGAATCAGACTTTTGCATCCACATCATCCAACCATGCCGAGATCCTAGCCATACATGAAGCGAGTCGAGAATGTGTTCGGTTGAGATCCATGACTCAACACATTCGATCAGATTCTGGAATGGTCGATGGAAAGGAGGAACCAACCATTATGTATGAAGACAATGCAACATGCATAGCTCAACTCAAAGATGGATACATCAAAGGAGATAGGACGAAGCACATACTGCCCAAGTTCTTCTATACCCACGAGTTACAGAAAGCAGTCGAGGTCGAAGTGGTTAAGGTCCGATCCAGTGATAATTCAGCCGACCTGTTCACCAAATTATTGCCAACCTCAACTTTGAAGAAGCTTATACATAAGATTGGAATGAGAAGATTAAAAGATCTTCAATGAGGTACGAAATAGGGGGAGTAATACACATTGTAATCTTTTTCCTTAGTCATGGTTTTATCCCATTGGGTTTTCCAGGCCAAAGGTTTTAATGAGGCAACACTTAGGGTGTATTACACGGTTATGACATCCAAGGGGGAGTGTTATGAACCAAGTGGATTGTCATAACCTCTAGATGGGTCATGGTCGATGGACCATGGTCGATGGGCTTATGGCTGACCCATCTATTACCGGCCCATGTATAAACCTAGTCCATAGAGGTTTAATAATCCTAGCCCAAATAGGATTAGGGATAGACAAGAATGGAAAACCTATTGCATGTTGGTTTTGGAGATTTTCCTTTTTCTATGTTTTGGACTATTTTCATTTATGAGTCGGTTGTAATCCTTATATAAAGGAACCCCTTTGTGCTAATGAATATACAAGTTACACACAATTTTGCTCTCTCTCTCTCTCTCTAGTTCACAACAATACATGAATATTCTAAATCATTAATATTAATCAACCTACTAAAGAGTTCTCTTGGTTATATTGTATCTGATTCTCAAGCTGCATTCATTCCTAACCGTTTAATCTCAGACAATGTATTGATCGCTCATGAGCTTATCCATTCCTTGAAATCACGAAAGAGAGTTTCTCAAACTAATATGGCTGTCAAAACGGATATATCAAAAGTATATGATAGAAGGGAATATGAGTTTTTGGAACAGACGATGCGTGCTTTTCACTTTTCAGAAATCTGGATAAATTGGGTTATGGCTTTGAATTCGACAGTTCATTACTCTGTTTTAATACATGGAATACCACAAAATTTAATAACACCTCATTGAGGATTGCGACAAGGAGATCTTTTATCGCCATATTTATAATTTTATGTGCAAATATTTTGAATCATCTCATTGATATGCAAATTCGTAAGAAAAATATCAATGGCATACGGGTTGGGAATGGTGTACCACCTATTACACATCTATTTTTAGCTGATGACTCCCTTTTCTTCTGCATTGCAAATAAAAAAAATTGCAGAGCCTTGAAGGACGTCTTTGATATTTACGAGCATTGTTCAGGACAAAAGATTAACAGAACAAGTCTATAGTTACCTTTGGCTCTAGAGTTCATGGTGATAAAAAAAAATACGCTTAAGAATACTCTAGGAATATCTAAGCATGGTTGTGGGGTAAATATTTGGGGTTGTGATATCATTCAAATTACCCTAAGGAGTGATTTTTACTCTCTCAAATAATATGTTCAATTGTAGTACTTAGGGATCAAATTTTACAGAGAGCGTGGGCACACAATAGACTATAGATGTTTAGATTAAGCTAGGCAAACAGTTTATTAAAGCAGTAAATAGTAGACAAGCAAGCAGGTGATTAGTTTGTAAACAATGAGATGAAACATATAGATTTAGGGATTTATCAATCAACATATTCAAAAAACAAATCAAGGATGCGAAGAATTTTATAGATCAAATTCTAGAACTCGAATTCAATAAGCAAGTAATCCAGCTCTCGCATGCAATTACTAATCAGATGCTTAACTTCTATGTTCCAGCTCTCGCATGCAACAAGGACCGAGCGCCGATCGATACCAATGCTTGGGTATCGATCGATGCTACCTTAGAAAAACATTAACATACATATCGATAATGTTCAACTAGATCCAAGACCAACTCTCGTATGTGCCTAGATATCTAATCCACACAGGACTCGGTTTCCATTAATTAATTGCACTCTCGTGCCTCTCATTTGTCTTATGATTCTAGGTTCAAGTAATCAGTCACACTCTCGTATTGTTCCACTACTCTAGATTCTAGTATTACAAGCCACCCTGGCGTAGAGATCTATAGATAACTTAGCACTCCTATGACTATCAGTTTGACATTAAGACCATGAAATCCCTAAACCTAACAAGATGATTACTCAGACATGAAAGCAATAACACAAATCATAGTCTGAATAAGTAATGAATATATAAATCAATATAAATCCAAAAGAGTTCCAATTAATCTCTTGAAGGAGAATTTATCTTCTCTCCAAAACTTAAATACAATGAATAAAATAAAATTTAGCCGTCAACAATGGCTTAGAAAACTATATAAATTAGGTCTAAACTCGTCCATGGGTATTCTGATAATTTGTGATGGCTTATGGACTTAAGTTGGCCATAAACAAGTCGGGCCTGTCTTCTGGGATCACCGTAGATCGACACCAAGGCTGTGCTGTCGATTGACACTCATTTATCTTCTCGAAAGCTTCCTTTCGCAAGGCAGACATGCCACTCATTAGTAAATCAGCATAACTTTAGATCTAATCGTCAGATGGACCTCAAACTGGTGGATTTGAAAATATAACTCAAAGCTATATATTGTGTCCAAAGATGAGCTTAATTGCACCGTGGGATGGTCTCTATCCATAGCTAAACATCTGACGCGGCTGCGTAATTCTGCATCTCAAAAAGCTCCAGAATCACCAAAGTTCTCGAGAACGTACCTGAAACTGAAAATACTCTAAAACATACTCCAAACATATATAATAAACTCTAAATATGGCTGATACATTGGCCTAAAATTGGTAAATATCAACCCTATCAAGTCCCCCATACTTATCATTTTGCTTGTCCTTAAGTAAAGAATATCACAATCTGAAAAATGTTTGAAAACACAAGGACCCACAATATCCCTAACTTATCTTTATCACCTCTACTATGTTACAATCACATCAAATAAATGCCAATCTTAGAGGAACTTTATATATCTTATCCTAATATAGCAACCAAATCCATTATACCAACAACTTAGTGAATGCTAGTCTGACTCACCCCTCTACTAACCTCATTTCTGGCATAAAATAAAAGTGCAAGCTTATCTTAAGAGTATCGATCAAAGGACACATGGAATATTTACCCATGCAAGTATCTGAGCACACAAGTAGTCTTCTCTAATTCCTTTCTTCTCTATTTTCTCTATTCTCTGAATCTTTTTGGATCTCAAACTCAATGGAAAATGATGCTGATATAGTCCATCTTGCCATCTTGTTTTCGATTTTTTTGGGAAAAGTTGTAGGCAAATAGTGGGGTCATCGGTAATGTACCTACCTCTCGCTTCCAACGATGTGTTATCATTCTTTTAAATTAGAATAATGGGGTCATCGGTAATGTACCTACCACTCTTCATCTTAGGAAATCATCTCAATCTTTTCTTTTCTTTAGATGCCGAAGAGAGAGAGAATGGAATCAGGAGTTTTTACCTTCCAGACTTGAAGAAGAAATCTGATCCAATGTATACCAAACCCCAAGGCAAGCAAATTAGTCAGTATTAGGTTGGAGGTCAGCTTCGGTTCCTTCAAACTTTCTAAGAAAGTGTGATATAGTGGTAGGATGATCCACTTTGGTATCTCTTGTACTCTCTGCAATCAACAAGTCTAAGAATGGTCCTATAGAGTGGTTAATGAACAAGTAAAAATATTAATATGATCATAATCCCCTTCTTGACTCTATAAAAACATTTTGAAAGACTTATAGGTATAATTGATAAAAGCTCAAAATAAATAGAAAGCATCAGTGAACCTCTCCCAGACTTAAATAACACTGTCCCCAGTGTTATCCCGTCCTGGTTTGGTTAGAGAATAACTAAATCATAAGTAAAAGTTGTAGAGAAAGTCGAGTATACCAAACTCCGAAAGTAGTGTCGACCGATTTTGTGGTACGAGTGTCGACTGATGGTAAACCATCCAAGCCGTCGACCGATGGTGAGCTGATGTTGTCGACCGATCGTCTTTTCGAACAGTCTACTCCTTCTCTTTAAAAACCTTCAAAACTAAAACCAAATTCGAAATTAAAAATAGCATAAGTAAAAAACAATTAAAAACTTACTAAACAAGGGGTTGCCTCCCACTCAGAGCTAGTTTATAGTCATTAGCTTGACTTTTGGTCTTTCCACAGGATCGTAGAAGACATTTTCATCAACATTAGTAAGGCACACCTTATTCTTCTTCAGATCACAAACTGGACCCATTGTACCCATAAAGGCTCTTCCAAAGAAAAGAGAAGATTATCGACCTGCTTTGATTCCCAAACATAAATTTCCACAGGGACAATGCATTCCCCTCTCTCTACTTGAACATTCTTGATCATTCGTGCTGAGTTTACCTTGGAGTTATCCACGAAGGTGAAACTATCTTGAGAAGGTTCCACCTTTAATCCTAACAATTCGGCAGTGTCTTTGGCCATGATGCTGACTGCAGATCAAGTATCACAGAGGGCGTTTGGGAAATTAGTGTCATGTATACAGCAGGGAATCAGAAACTTCCCAGGATCTTGTTCCTTCTTCAGTGTCTTCTTGGATTTATGGCTGACCATATTAAACATCAGCTCAATGTCCTTATCTGTCTCATTGCTCTCTTTGAAGAAATTACCAAGTCTGCACTGGTGATATGCATCCTCGAAAGACATATCCTTAGGAACCCTCTTCACTCTCTTTTGAAATCCATCAAGTTCAGCCTTGTTAGCTTCTCTCCCGAGGTGTTTAGAAAGATAGGTTTTTATAGATTTCACTCTCTTCTTTGTACTTCTTTCTTTCGTTGTCTGCTTGTCCATGACATATTCATGTCCGTCCAGCTGGTGTGGATCGATATATGGTGTGTACCGTCGATCAACACTGTCAACGAAAGAGGTTTCAGCTGGGATCAATTACGCTTGTTCTGGTGCATCTACATCCTGCTGGTTGGTGTTCACTGTTGGCCTTTCTGATGAGCGGTGTGCATTAGTGCTTGCCATAGACGGGTGTTGATTGATGCTCAGCTGCTGTTGTCGATCGTTGGTCGCCCATTGATGTCGATCGATGCCATCCTATTGGTGTTGATCGACAGCATCCGTTTTAACACAGTACATGCTGGGGGATGCGGATATCGTGTGGCAAAATCTGAGTGGCTCTGAATTCTTACTGTTCCTACGTACTCTTCAATGGGTATTGATCGAAGCTCAGCTGATGGTGTCGATCTACACCAGTGCGAGATGTCAAAGGACATAAAACTTTCAACTAGAAAATCACCTTCTTCCAGCTTCTCATGCTCCATTACTTCCCCAAAGTTATTATCTAAGATGTCATCAACCTGATCCATGTTGCTCTCCTCAGCTTTCTCTCTAACCATAGCTTCTTGCTTCTTCACAGCTTTTGATGTCTGAAAAAACTGGGTGTCTAGCATCATGACATGGGCATCCAAGACTTCAAATTTTTCATTCAGCTCTTTGTGGTTAAAATCCAACCTCAGATTTAAGTATGCACTTGCCATTTGCTGAATTTTTATGACTCGTTCTATCATACATTACATCCTCTGAATATGGCCCTGAAAACTGATTTCATATATATGATTCTCGTCCTCATCTGCAGCATGTTCCACCAACAATACTTCATGTACAAAATCAGTTTTAGCCTCGACCTCAACGATCTTGTCATTATTCATAACACCTGATTGCATCCTGTGAGTATCCATATTCCTGACACTGTTGCTAGAGACAAAGTTCTGAATCAGTCTCTTAGCTTCCTCTGGAGTCATGGTCTTAAATTTACCTTCTCTTTCCTGATCCAGAATTATATGATATTGCACAACAATACCCTTGCAGAAGAATCCCAGCAGTTTAACCTTCGTGAAACCATGATGTGGACAATCTTTTTCGTAGCTCCTAAATATGTCCAATAGCTTCTGAACCTTTCAGTAGGTCCCTGAGAGAATGTCAAAATCTTATCCCTTAGCTCTTTGGTCTTTGCATCATCAAAAATTAGTCAGAAACGCAGTCTTGACATAATCCCAGGTCGTGAGGGATCATGGTGCAGAAGTTCAGCCAAACAATTGCATTCCCAGAGAGAGAATATTTGAATAACTTGCAGAAGGGATAATATTTAGTTCATTCATGCTTCGGGATGCTAGACACAAAATCCTCCATTGTTTGAGTGTGGTCCATTGGATATTCATGGGGGAAGGCCATGAAAGGGGTGCTTGTGCACATGAGAAAAGTATACAAGTCTTATATGGCCGTCGACCCCCTGGATTTCTCGAGGTTGAATTACACATCTGTTAACATAGACTTGAGTAGGCATGATCAACTCTACTATCAATCGATGCTCAGTGATTACAGCCCCATGTGCATCTAATTTCTGATTTGCTGCATTACACAGATGACCCTCAGGGTCATGCATGTCTCCATTCCCATCCCTAGTCAGAATAAGTGCCGCGACCATCTCTACTCGCCGGTTAATGTCAATTGATGGTAGAGTAGAAGTGTTGATCGATGTTCGTCCAAGAGTGGTGTTGATCGACGGAGAAGTGTTGTTGTCGATCGATACTAGACATTTCTCTCTGCGGATGGTGCATTCAATAGCTTCTGGGTCTGAGAAGAGTAAGACTTTTTCCTTGTTGCTCCTCGTACTGCTCTGCATTCACCTGAAAGACAGGAAAATTCTATGTAAGTAACTAAAACAGAAAATAAAAACCTATACTAAACCTATAATCAAGTCTAATGGCGATCCTCGTTCCCCGGCAATGGCACCAAATTTGATATCACTCAAATTATCCTAAGGAGTATTTTTTACTCTCTCAAATAAGATATTCAATTGTAGTACTTAGGGATTGAATCCACAGAGAGTGTGGGCACACAATAGACTATAGATGTTTAGATGAAACTAGACAAGCAGTTTATTAAAGCACTAAATAGTAGACAAGAAGCATGTGATTGGTCTGTAAACAATAAGATGAAACATATAGATCTAGGGATTTATCAATCAACATATTCAAAACACAAATCAAGGATGCTAAGATTTTTATAGATCAAATTCTAGAACTTGAATTCAATAAGCAAGTAATCCAGCTCTCGCATGCAATTACTAATCAGATGCCTAAGTTTTATGTTCCAGCTCTCGCGTGCAAATAAAGATCAAGCATCGATTGATACCAATGTTTGGGTATCGATCGATGCTACCTTAGAAAAGAATTAAAACACATATCGCTAATGTTCAACTAGATCCTAGACCAACTCTTGTATGCGCCTAGATATATAATCCACACATGGCTCGAGATCTGTTAATTAATTGCACTCTCGTGCCTCTCACTTGTCCTATGATTCTAGGTCCAAGTAATAAGTCACACTCTCGTGATGTTTCACTACTCTAGATCCTAGTATTACAATCCACCCTGGTGTAGAGATCTATAGATAACCTAGCAATCCTATGACTATTAGTTTGACATTAAGGACATGAAATCCCTAAACCTAACAAGATGATTACTCAGACATGGAAGCAATAACGTAAATCATAGTCTGAATAAGTAATGGATATAAAAATCAGTATAAAACTAAAAGAGTTCCAATCAATATCTTGAAGGATAATTGATCTGCTCTCCAAAACTGAAGACAATGAATAAAATAAAGCTTAACCGTCAACAATAGCTTAGAAAACTATATAAATTAGGTCTAAACTCGTCCAGAGGTATTTTGGTAATTTGTGATGGCTTCTAGGCTTAAGTCAGCCATAAAAAGGTCGGGCCAGTCTTCTGGGATCACCTTCGATCGACACCAAGTCTGTGTCGTCGATCGACACTCATTCATCTTCTCGACAGCTTCCTCTCGCGAAGCAGATAGACCACTCTTTAGTAAATCGGCATAACTTTAGATCTAACCTTCAGATGGATCCCAAACCGGTGGCATTGGAAATCTAACGCAAATATATATCCTGTGTCCAAAGATGAGCTCAATATCACCTTGGGAAGGTCTCCATACATAGATAAACATATGACGCGTCTGCGCAGTTCTACATCTCAAAAAGCTCCAGAGTCAGCAAAGTTGTCCAAAACGTACCTGAACCTGAAAATACTCTAAAAGATACCCCAAACATATATAATAGCTCACTGGAGTTCGAGAAATGTTTGAAAGGGTTATAAATCAAGTAAAAAAACAGCTCACTGGAGTTCGAGATTTTTATCCCAATCTGGCAAAGAAATTATATTAAAATGATAAGAGCTGGAGAGTGTACTATCGAAGATAAAATAGGAGCTCTAAGAGTAATGAGCTTATTGATCAGTTGCAGGAATGATATGTGTATCATGATAAGTGGTGTCAGGTATAAGAGAAGGCGGTTATGGCCGTTAGAAGTCGTTATTATGTTTAGTGTGAGATGTTGACTATAAATTTAGTAGAGTAAAAAATTTGTAAACTGGCCATTTGGTGATTTGTAATTGGATTTCTTAAGAGAGCTTAAGGAATAGGATTTAGCACTTTTAATTTGAGTGTTAAGAGTAATACACATTTGTTCTTAATACAATGGTACTATTCTCTATCATTTTAGTGCGGTGAGCACTTCGAGATACGTGATACCGGAAGATGACAAGATCGGCGGCAGCGGTGGAACTGAGAGTCGAAGAATTAGATACAACGGTGACTGAGCTACTCAAGAAGCTCGATCGATTGGAGGAATGAGTTACTTTGTTACAATCAACATCCGATTCACCCACAACAGCAGTCAAAGCAATCGAAGATTCAATTCAATCGTTGCTAGCTTCGCTCAATCATCGACCAACGCAAGCGGAATCTAGCGGAGAAAATCAGATCAATCTGACGAACATTCCGATGCAGATTCCGAATCAGGTACATAATTCTCATCTGGAACAACACCGGAATGATGTTGAGCTAGGTTATCGGCAGGTAGATAATAAATCTGAGAGCATAGAAGGTTTATATAAGAAAGTTGTGATGCCTATATTCGCTGTTTCAAATCAGTTTGATTAGATTGAAAAAGCAGAGCGTTACTTCAGAGTTACGCAAAGTAGTGAATTTCATCGATTGGAATTGGTATCAATCAGTAATGACAAAAGATGCGTTGAGTTGGTTCAATTACGAGATCGAGCAAAGACTGTTCACATATTGGAAAGAGTTCAAGAAAACGTTGCTAGCTCGGTTTGCTTAATCTTTTGAAAAGACTCCGGTAAAAGGTCGTTCCGCATTCAACAAACAAGATCAGCAGCAGAATATGTTCGAGATTTCCAAGATTTGGCGTCACAAGTCAAGATAGAAGAAGAAAACTTAGTTGATATATTCTTTAATGGATTGAAGCAAGAATTGAAAGAAGTAATAAAGATGAGGGAGCCTAAATCACTGTCTTATCATATTGAAGTTGTTATGAAGATATGAGAGCTCAACACCAACCTATGGAAATTCTTTGTGGAAACCCAGACAACAAGCGATAGACTCATGTCAAAAACAACTGGATAAACAAGTACAACCACGAGCATCAGATAAAACCAATCAGCCGTTGAAACTTTCATGTGCAGAATATGATTACAAGAGAAAAAATGGCATGTGTTTCAAGTGTCATGAACGCTGGTCAAAAGGACATATTTGCAAAAATAAACAGCTACAAGTGATGGTGGTTAGTCAAGGCTGTGAATTAGAGTTATTGGACGAAGAATTTTTTGAGGTATCAGAGGGAGGTCAAAGGTTGTAATTCTCACTTATAGCTGGGCAACATACAATTTTTTGTCCCTAGAGATAGTTAAACGAGCTCACCAACAAGCAACAATGGGAAATAACTTCAAAGTGTTATGGGTACATGAATATCAGTGAAAGGATCTGGCATTTGCAAGAAGGTTGAGTTGCAACTACAGACAGTGGTAATTACTACGGACTTCATAGTGTTGGAATCGGGAAGTGCTGATGTAATTTAGGGGGTTCATTGGTTAAGGACATTGGAAAGATGTGAGGTAGATTATCAGAATCAAGAGTTATCCTTTATGACAAAAAAAGGAAGGGTTACACTAAAAAGAGACGTGGACACATGAACAAAAAAGAGTCTCAACCAGCAGAGAATACATGTATGGAATGGGATGGACAAGCAATTACAATGTTTACGAATACGAAGCAAGTTGAGTCAGAGGGTTATCCAGAGTTGACATAGATACTAGAAAATACAAAAAAGTATTCGCAAAACCAACTTCATTGCCTCGTTTCAGAGGATTTGAGAATGCTATACGGTTTTGGGAGGGTACTAAACCTATATCAGTGAGACTTTATAAATACCCTCACACAAATGGAGATCATTGAAAAGATGGTTGAATAAATGTTGGTGACAAGGGCATTTAGGAACAGTAAGTCCATACTCTAGTCTGGTATTACTATTGAAGAAGAAAGATGGTGGATGGAAATTTGGCATGGACCGTAGAGCTGTGAATAAGGCTACCGTTCTAGACAAGTTCCCTATACCGGTGATAGACCAGTTGTTGGACGAATTAGGAGCTGTCATTTTCTCAAAGCTTGATTTACGTTCAAGATACCACCAAATCCGGATGGTGGAGTCTGATATTAAGAAAAACACATTCAAAAAACATGAGGGGCAGTATGAATTTGGGGTTATGCAGTCTTAGCAATGCACCGGCAACATTCCAAGCTCTAATGAACAACATTTTCAAACCATTTATGCAGAAAATTTTCTTGTTTTTTTCGATGACATACTGGTGTATAACAGATCAGTGGAAGAACACTGTGGTCTATATAAGTCTTGCATCGATTGATAAAAAATCAACTTGTGGCAAACCAGAAAAGGTGTTCATTTTGCCAAGCAAAAGTGGAGTACTTGGGTCACACAATATCAGCTAGAGGAGTCGCTACATATCCGAATAAAACAGAAGTGATGCAGAATTGGCCAACACCGAGGTTTGTTAAAGAATTACGAAGCTTTCTGGGTCTAATGGGTTTTACAGAAGATTCATAAAAGGTTACGGAGTGTTAGTCAGACCATTGACTGATGTATTAAAAGCAGACAATTTATAGTGGTCAGGCATTGGGCAGAGAACATTTGAGCAGTTGAAAGAATTGGTGATTACTGCACCAGTGTTAGCGTTGCCTGACTTCAGTATATCTTTTGTTGTGGAATCAGATGCCTCCGGGTATGGTTTGGGTGATATATTGATGCAAAATCAGATACCAATAGCATCTTTCAGTAAGAGCTTGTCAGATAGAGAACAATTGAAGCCGATATACGAAAGGGAGCTTATGGCAATTGTTATGGCAGTTCAAAAATGGAGACCTTACTTGATGGGGAAGAAGTTTGTCATTCATACTGACCAGAAGAATCCTTAAATACCTATTGGATCAGTGTGATACCTCTCTTGACTACCAAAAGTGGCTTACCAAGCTTTTAGGTTACGAGTTTGAGATCTTGTATAAGGCTGGAGTAGAGAACAAAGTTGCATACACATTATCTCGAATGATGATTGATAGACAGGTTAATGTTGAAGGTCTACAGTGTGCCATTACGGTATCATCATCAATTCAAATGGATCACATTTTGGATGAGTTGGATACTGAGGGTATTCATAAACTCATTAAAGAAGTGGTGTTGGGAAGCAGTGAGAAAGTGGGGTACGGAGTAATATCAGGGAGATTATTTTATAAAAAGAGATTTGTATTTACCACGAGACTCAAAACATATCCAACATGTACTTCAATAGTACCATGATGTGGTCATGGGGGGACATTCGGGGATCCGTAAAACGATTAAATGAATCTAGCAGCTATTCCATTCGCCAAACATGAAAGCTGATGTGAAGAGGTATGTCTCGGAATGTATATATGTCAGACTCATAAGTATTCCACGTTGAGTCCTGCTGGAGTACTTCAACCTATACCCTTACCAACAGCAATTTGGTCTGAGATATCGATGGATTTCATCGAAGGACTCCCGAAGTCTGAAGGTGTAAACGTGATATTAGTGGTAGTTGATAGACTCAACAAGTGTGCACACTTCCTGAGCTTGAGAAATCCATTCACGGCAACATCAGTGACAAATTTATTCATTAAGGAGATAGTGGGACTGCATGGATATCCAACTTCTATAATTTCTGATAGAGACATGATATTCTTGAGTGAATTTGGGAGGGAATGCTTCCATTTGGATGGTACAAAACTGAAGTTTAGTACGGCTTATCACCCTCAGAGTGATGGGTAAACATAGGTAATCAATCGATGTCGTGAATCTTATCTGTGTTGCTTCACATCGGCTCACCCTAATCTTTGGCATAAGTATTTAGCTTGGACTGAGTTCTGGTATAACTCGTCATACCATACGTCGCTAAATACTACACCATTCAAGCTAGTTTATGGCAGAGATCCACCTAACTTGATGTGGTTTGAAGACGGTTCAACGAGTAACAACGAGTTAGAGGCAATGCTGAAGTCAAGGGATGCTATACTCAATGCAAAATTACATTTTCTGAAGGCGCATGAGCAAATGAAGAACAATGCAGATAAAAAACGTAGGGATTTTGTCCTAGATGTTGGTTCTCTGGTGTACCTCAAACAGAGACCTTATCGACATTCACCCTTGACTAAGACTTTCTGCCAAAAGCTGGCAGCTAAGTACTATGGTCCATTTCGTGTGTTGGATAAGATTGGTCAGTTGGCATATCGAGTACAGCTTCCTGAAGAGAGTAAAATCCAACCAGTTTTTCACATATCCCAATTGAAACCGGTTTTGGGAAGCAACCATGTAGTGACAGCGTTACCTGAGATGTTACAGGATAATGAAGAGTTCGTCTTAGAGCCAGGACATATACAAAGTACTCGCTATGATGCTGAAGGACATCTTGAGACTTTGGTTCAATGGAAGGGCCTTGCATGTCCATGAGAATGCATGGATTCAGGTGAAAGATATTGCTAGAGAGTATCCCGCTTTTGAGCTTGAGGACAAGCTCTCTCATACCGAAAGGGGTATTGATAAGAGCTGGAGAGTGTACTATCGAAAGAAGAAGAGGAGTTCAGAGAGTAATGAGCTTACTGATCAGTTGGAGGAATGATATGTGTATCATGATAAGTGGAGTCACCTATAACAAAAGGCGGTTATGGCCATTAGAAGCTGTTATTATGTTTAGCGTGAGATGTTGACTAAAAATGTAGTAGAGTACACATTTTGTAAACTGTCCATTTGGTGATTTGTAATTGGATTTCTTAAGAGAACTTAAGGAATAGAACTTAGCACTTGTATTTTTCGAGTGTTAAGAGTAATACACAGTCGTTTCTTAATACAAGAGTGTATTCTCTATCATAAAATCAGTAACAATGGGAACTTCGATTTACTATATGTCTTGCTTTAAGTTGCCGGCTCAGGTTATTTCGGATATTGAACGTCTACTGATGAGATTCTGAGGGAAGAAAAATGAACAAAGTCGTGGTATCTCATGGGTATCTTGGAAAAAAAAAACTACATTACAGTAAACAAGAAGGGGGGCTAGGTTTTCATGCTTTACTTACAAAGCAGGCTTGGAGATTAATAAACAAACCGGATTGTTTGTTTTCAAAACTATATAAGGCTCGGTACTTTAAGGATATCCATATTTTTGATGTCAAAACAAAAAGGTATCAATCATATGGATGGACTTCGATTCTTCATGGTATAGAAGTCATAAAGAAAGACAGTACTTTATTATTGGAGATGAAACTGACATAAGGGTTTCTATAGACAACTGGATACATGAACACCCACCAAGGCCAGCCGTAGAGACAACAACCAACAGCGAACTAATAGTATGTGACTTGATCACCAATACACCTTATAGACAGTGGAATATAGATTCTCTTCACACACTTCTTTCACCGGCTGGCCGAGAGGTGGTGCAAAACATATATTTATCTCAATCAACAATTATGTTTCCTAGGCTTGAGACGGATCGAATATCCAAGGCATTAGACCCGCCGAATCCGTAAAATCACTATCCAGATCTGGACCTCCGGATACCTGTTTTTCAGAGTAGATTGAAGCGGATCCTGAGCGGATAACGAATATCGGATATTAAGTCTCAGGCCTACTGTTTCCTTTAAAGTATGTATACTAACAAAAGAAAACTTCCATTGAGCCTATTTGAGGTTCAAACTTTCATATCCATGATCACACACCTCTCGAAGAATCCAGATCCAATAGTTTAGACATCGTCTGGCCATTTTCATGTAAATAAACTCACAAAAAGATTGTGAGGTTGACACTGCTCAAACTTTTTGAAAGAAGAATCACAATAAGAAAAAACATATAAAAAAAACTATAGTGAAAATTGTGTTTGTTATATATATAATTTTTTTGTCTTTTCATTTCTATATATTTGTAAATCTTGTTTAATGTTTTTATTTATTCAATCTATTTGATTTAATGTTTATTTTAGTGTATTTGCTTTTTTTATATAGTCTATCGGCTGATCAGGTCAGCCTCGAATGAAATGCACTTAGTGCTACAGAGTGGACGGACTACCGCATTGTCTGACTCGAGTTTGGAATGTCTTCAAACTAAAACCAAGGAATGGACCGATCGTCTGTTACAGCCCAAACTTAGACTGGCTAAGCAGTGAAAATTAAATTCCCAAAGGGAATCAAACCAAAACTGATGTGCTTACACACCAAGTCCCAAGAGATTACCAATATGTTACTACTACTTAGTTGTGTATTTGATTATTATAATAGTCAAAACCTTTAATTAAAATTTTGAATAAATTTTTGGTTAGTTTTACAATTAATAATTAATATATATGCATAAGTTTGACTATGTTATTTATTTCATATACTTTAACAAAAGAAATACAAAAACTAGAATTGAGAATCAAGTTGACAAGAAAGAAGAGTTGAGATCAACACATTGAGATCTTTAACATGGATCAAGTCTTAACTGAACATGCTGCTTGATATGAGAGATGATTGATTGAGCTTATCTTGATACACCAAAATATAATCAAGCATTTCGTCCTTTCCAAACATGATAGATCGGTGCTTAATACAAGATGCAAATGATAATTTTGTTGCTTTCATGGGTGAGGTATTTCAGTCATGTCAATCTATCTTCCAAATCAGAAGGAGGCGAGAGATCGAAGAGAGAAGAGAAGAAAGACCAAATCTTCAAGGAGAAACTGCAGTAAAAAATGGAGACGAACAATAAATATTAACGGGACTCATCAATAGTGCTGCAAAGGAGACAAACCGAAAGAACTTGAATATCCCAAAAGTTAAACCTACCACTAGTTACAAGTCTTTTTCTAGCCGTTATACAAGTCAGAAAAACATGTTTGGGAATGTTGGTAATTAGAATGAAAAACAATGAGCAAAAGATATATGAAAAGTGCTTACTTTATTCCATGAATAAGACATGACTTAAATAGGACTTGCGACAACTACTACAAAATTAACGTAGACTTAACTGACTAGCTTAAACAACTCAACACTCTCTCTTACAGACCAGGAGACTTATTCAACACAAAAGACTCATTCAAATTGAAATTTAAACTGAAACTTGCTAGACACAAAACAAACACCTTGAGCTTTCAATCCTTCCCTTAAACTGAAAAACCATATTCCAGTTTACTTCTTCACAATCACACCTCTTCTCCTTCACACATACTCCCATCATTCCTCTTAGTTTTTCAAACACCTCAATCACATATTTTGTCATTATATTAGACACTTACTCCTCTGTTGAGCAGTACTCAAACTGTATAACTCCATCACTTACTAACACCCTTAGAAAGTGATATTGAACATGAATATGCTTGCTCCTACCATGTAATACTGGATTCTTGGTTATGGTGGAGCTGTTTTCGCAGAAAATTGTAGTTCCCTCACCTTGATTAAATCCCATCTCCTGAAGAATGTTTCTCATCCACACTGCTTGACTAGCTCCATAGACTGCTGCAATGAATTTGGCTTATGTAACAGATAGAGTTACTATAGGTTGCTTCTTTGATGCCCAACAAACTGCTCATCCTCCTAACATGAAGACGAACCCTGATGTGCTCTTCCTATCATCCACATCTCCAGCATAGTCATTGTCTACAAAGCCAACCACTGTATGATCTACTCTTTTCTTGTAGAGAATGCCATACTCGGAAGTGCCTCTTACATATCTCTGGATTCTTTTCACAGCATGTAAATGATGTTCATTTGGATGGTCCATGTACCTACTTACTAGATTCACAGGGTAAATCAGATCCCGTCAAGTTGTAGTTAAATACCTCAGACTTTCTACAAGATGTTTAAACTCTGTTGGATTGACATCTTCTCCACTTCCAGCCTTAGTCAGTCTGTGTCCTGGCACTATAGGATTCTTCACCGGATTGCAATCTGGATTGACATCTTCTCCACTTCCAGCCTTAGTCAGTCTGTGTCCTAGCACTATAGGATTCTTCACCACATTGCAATCTTCCATCCCATACTTCTTCAATGTTTCCTCTGCATATTTCTGTTGGTTGATGAAAATTCCTTTGATCATCTTGAACCATTTCTAATCCCAAGAAAAACTTCATCTTTCCCAAGTCACTCATCGAGAACTCTTTCATCATAGAGTCATTAAACCTTTGAATCATCACTATTGAATTCCCCGTGTAGATAAGGTCGTCTACATATAGACTCATGATCAACACACTCTCTCCTTCTTTCTTTATGAACAAGGTGTGTTCACAAAAAACGTTTTTCAAACTCCTACTTCTTGAAGTATCTTTCTATACGGCTGCACCCAGTGCCGGCCCTGGCAAGAAGCCAAGGAAGCTGGTGCTTCTGGCCTTTAAATTGATACAAGAATTTCAGCCCGAATTATGACAAAAGTTACACTAGCTCAGCTGTAAAGGTAATTCTTCATAGGTAACCCAAGTCACCTCTTCGACCCTGTGGTGGCCAACATTTTCGATTTTTTAACTAAACTAACATTTAGTGGCCCAAAATACAAAAGTTGCTTCCAGCCCACCAAAAGCACGGGCCGGTACTGGCTGCACCAGGCTTTGGGTGCCTGTTTTAAGCAATACAATGCCTTCCTTAGCTTGTTCACTTTGACTGTCTCACCTTCTACTTTGAAACCCTTAGGCTGCTCTACATACACATCTTTATTCAACTCTCCATGTAGAAATGCGCTCTTCACATCTAGTTGATAGACTGTCCATGCCTTTTTTGCAGCTAACGAAAGCAGCATCCTGACTGTGTCTCATCTGGCCACTAGTGCAAATCTCATGAAAATCAACTCCATGCTTCTGATGATAACCCTTTGCTACTGGTCTTGCTTTGAACTTATCTACTTCTCCTTTCTCATAGAGTTTCGTCTTGAAACCCCATTTTACTCCAATGACTTTGACTCGTTCTTGTAACTCCATCAACTCCAATGTGTTACTCTCCTTTATGGAGCCGATTTTAGCTTCCATGGCTCTCCTCTACCCTTCTTCTTGCTCGGCTTTTTCAAAGCAATCTGGATCTTCCTTTGAGATGAACATTGAAAGTATGTCTTCTCCTTATTCTAAGATGATGAAACTCGCATTGCATGTGATGTAATCTTTCATATACATGCATTTTTCTCTTCCTCCCTGATCACTCTTTTGTCCGAGTTTCTTTTGAGATTCCTTGAGTGTTTCCTTCTTTTGTATTTTCTTGATTGTCTTCTTCATTTTCTTTCTATGTTTATCTTTCTCTTGAACTTCCTCACGTACAATATCTCATTCCCTTTATGTCTCAACCTCTATGTCTTCCCATACAAGTCCATCTCATTTTGAACTTTATTTCCATTCCCAATGTTTGCTTTCATCGAAGTGAACATCTTTGCTTATGATTATCTTCTTTGTCTCTGGATTGTGGAGCTGATAGGCCTTTGATCCTTTGCTGAACCCAAACATCACACACTTAGTACTCTTCTCATCAAACTTGATTCTCCTTTCATATGGTACTAAAGCAAACGCAACACATCGAAATACCCTGAGATAATCATCTGATGGCTTGTGCTCACTCCACTTTGTTCAGGCGTTAACCTCACTAATATATGTTGATAGACTTTCGTTCAAGATGTGAACTACAAACTGCACTGCTTCTGGTCAAAATCTCCTTGGTGGCGACATTTTAAGTAGCATGCATCTTGTTGATTCTTCTTTTCTGCAATACCATTTTGTTGCAAGGTGTATGCAGCTGTCAACTGCCTCTTGATTCCAATGTCTTTGCAGCACTCTTCAAACACCTTAGAGTTGTATTCACCACCTATGTTTGTCCTCAAGCAAACCAAACTATGTCCCATCTCTCTTTTAACTGTAGCCTCGAAGTCTGTAAAGTTTTTGAGTGCCTCTGACTTTTCTGTTAAGAAGTAAGTCCAACACTTCCTACTATAACCATCAAGGAAGTTGATTATGTACCTTTTTCCACTTTCTGAGTGGGTGTCATTGGACCACATATGTCACTGTAGACCAATTGCAGTCCACGTGTTGCCCTCCACACGCTTTTTCTTGGAATGCTCTCTCGGTTTTGCTTTCCTTTCATGCATACTTCACATACGGTCTCTACGTCTTCTTGACTAATTGTAGGTAGTCCTCTAACCATCTCCTTCTCTGCTAGTGATCTCAGGCCTTTGTGATTGAAATGCTCAAACTGCTTGTGCCATAGCTAGTCCGTCTTTGTTGTAGCTTGCAGACATCTCTCTAATTCGTCGTTAGCCTTTTTCACTGTGGCCAGTACCATAGACATTCGATTCTTAGACATGTTTGAGTGGAAGATCAGCTTCTTTCTTTCTTTACTCTAGATCTCACACACACCATTTTCTATGATGATCTTCAATCCCTTCTCTTGTAGCTGTCTTACACTGAACATGTTGTTCTTCAGCCTTGAGACGTAATAAACTGAGGTAATCACAAAGATCACTCATTTATCTCCAATCTGAAATTGACCTTCCTTTTTACCATCATTCTTCTGCCATCTCCTAGTTTGACGCTTTGACGAAAGCTGTTGTCAAGCTTTATAGACCATTCTTTAGTACCACACATGTGATTATTGCAGCCTCAGTCTAAGAATCAAACATGTTCATCATCTTCTACGGTCTTTACGTGCACCATAAGAAGCATGTCTTCCTCCATTTCTGCATAGTTTGTTTCTCTATCCCAGCTAGGACACTTATGTCCTAGCTTATGACACTTATAGCACTCACTTGTATCTTTGTCGAAGCCAAAGTTCCCTCATCCACAACCAAGGTAACCTCCTCGTCCACGAAATCCAGTTTGAGTCCTGCCTATGCCTCTTCCACCATCTGGTCTCCATTGTCCTTCAACTTTCATGGCATGTTATTCACCCACATATATCTATACTTCACCAATATATGTAAATATAGGAATACTAAAACACTTATCATTTAACGCATATATTGACAAGAAAAAACAGGGAGAACCAAACGTTCTGAAAATGTTGTGTGAACACAATAAACTCTACAGAGCTTTAAAACTAGAGGACTGTCGAAGGGAAGCAAACAAAAAAAATTAAGATAAATAGAAAAACACAACTACTCATTCAACATTACCTTCGCATATAAGATATGTAAAGCAAGCAAAAATGTCTCCCTATTGCATTCAGACGAAGCAAAACTTTCTAGTCTTCATCCTCGGTCTCTTCATCGTCATCCTCTTCATTGTTTCCCCCAAATCTCCAGCCATCATCCACGTTCTCTCTATCTTCCTCCGTCTCCTCACTATCTTCTTCCTCTTCTCTTTCTCCTTCAAACATTTCTTTTACTTGCCATGGTTTTTTGGACATCCTTGCTTTGGCCGGTGAAGAGGTTGGACCTTTCTTTCCAGCTTTGGCTGGTGGTGTCCTCATGTTTGGCTTAGCTCTGCTCTGTTGTTTATGTGTCTGGCTTTTACCGTTACTAGCTTGTTTCCTGTAAAAATCTTGGTCACTCCCTTCTTCCAACTCGTGCTTGTTCTCTGCGTTCTCTTCTTGTAAATGCCCTGGATGCTCTCTCTTCAAGTGGAGTTTAAGCTTGTACTCATGTATGTAAGCCTTCTCACACCCTTCGTAAGGGCATGCATATGGACGTTCAGAAGATGCTGAGCCATAAACCGTTGCAGGTGTTTTGGGAGTCCTTGATACTTTCTCTACGGGTGGCGTGTACTTAGGCGTGTCTCCAGCAGCATTCTGTCAAAACGGTTGTGAGAATTTGAAAAAGAGAGAAATATCAGTTCTAAGATTTTCACAAAGATGAAAAACAAGCCATACTTCAATGCTCAAAAAGATGTACACATGGAAGAATCTACGCATTTGTTCTAGCTATGCATGGCAACGTCACTTTGAGTATGAACAGTAGAGAGATCAGTTCTGACAAACAGAAAAAGGGTGGATTTCTCTAGCTATGCATCGTCACAAGCAAATTTTGAGTATCAAAACAGGGAGCAGCTCTAGCACCAGAATCATTGTTTCTAAAGAACTGCGAGTTTCAACCTATATTTTAATAATAGTGGATACCACAAGACGGTTGTAGATAACTGAAATCACGCAAGCATCATAGCAATTAAGAGTTATATGCACCAGAAAGAAAGATAGCATAGAAGTAATGTGTTTAAAAAGGCGATCTCCGCAAGGCGCACAGAGGCGAAGACCCAAACGCCTTGGTCCTCTAAGGCGAAGCTATTTCCTAGAGGTGTATGCCTTGGTGCGACTTTGGCTTAATATAAGGGGACTAAAGCGCTCTAAAGGCGCGCCTTGTAGTTTTCTATTAAAACCCTTACTTTACAGACCCTAAATCTATCTTGGAACCTATCACAACTACTTTGACTGACCCTTAAAAGATCCTTAAAACATGAAGCTTAGATCCTTTAAGTTTAGGTGTTTTGGAGTTGAGCGATTGAACTTAATTTTTAGTTTGCAAGTTTTTTGTTTTGGTGTTTTGGATTTATCAGTGTGTACATAGCTGACTATATTAGTGCGTATATGACTAACTGTCTACACCTTTCTATAGCTATCTTCAGTACATAACCATAAAAATGGTTTCACGTGTATACGTAACACATACACACACTTTATATGCTTCCTTTAAGTGAGATTACTAAAGGCTTAACAAAAATAGCTAAAGGCCAACCTCTAGGAAAGAGAAACCAAACCAATTCTGATAGATTCAGGCTAAGGAAGGCTCTGTCTTCGCACAAGGCACACATAAGTCCAGGAAAAGAAAATGAAACCTTTTCATGGTAGGCAGCAACATGGTTCTTAAGCTTGTATTCATGAGCATATCTCTTTCCACACCCAGAGTATGGACAGATGTGATAGTTTTCTTGTGAATGAGTCTTCATGTGAGATCTGAGGTTAAAATCCAAAGAGAATGCCTGTTCCAATCATCTACCGAAAGTTAGTTACTGCGTGAGAATGAATTCTAAAAATACTACAGCACCAGGTAACACGTCCTAATAGCATTTAAAGATGCAAAAATGAAGCTAATAAGAGAGAGTGAAAAGGAATCTAGAACCTTTCCACAGCCTTCATAAGTGCAAACAAAATCCCTAGCGCCAGTATGAATGAGCCAGTGTCTCTTCAACTTTGAACTATCCAGAAATTTCTATTACAGAAGACAGAAGAAGAAGAAGTGAATAAGTTAAGAAGGCTGATGGTATAACGTGAAAGGTATACTACCTTGTCACATCCAGGGTAATCGCAAACGTACTGCCTTTCACCATGGATGTGGGAATGCTTTCGTAAGGCACTAACATCAAAGAACATCTTTCCACATCCCTCGTAACTGCAGAGAAACAAGATCTCCGAAGTGGGTTCGGGCTCAGGGTCTGGAACATCAGTAGTAGGCTCTTTCTCTGTTTCTTTCAGTCTCTTCACCGTTTCCTCTGTTACCAACAAATCAAATACAATTACTGAAGCGGCTAGATCAAGTATCAAAACCCACAGATAAACAGTAATAAGCAGAGTCATCTCTCTTACCTGTGACCCATTTGCGAAGATAACACTTTCCACCTGTCGCAACAATATCTTGTGGAACCCTGAAGAAAGGACACACGAATTTATGGTGGATTACACATATGTAAACACCAAGGAGGAGAAGAGATTTGCGAATGTTACCACTCCTTGATCCACTTAACAGCAGGAGCCTTGGATTTGAGGATTGGGCGTCTTTCGAAGGGATTTTGATAAGGATACTGCTCCATCGATTCCTCCGTCAAACTAAATGGTGATAATTAGGGTTTACAGCCTCTGTGTCTGTCTGGGGAAGAGAACGATAGACCTTCGTCTATAATACCTTTTTGCTAAGGGAGAGCCCCGGTTCGATGCCTTCTCCTCTTTCCAACTCGGAAATTAGGGAAATTAGGGAAATCAAGGGTTACTTAATTAGGGAAATCAAGGGTTACTTCTCTCATATTCAAAGCTTTTTTTTTTTTTTGTCGACTTTAAGTTTCATTGATGGCCCAAAGGGCAATTGGTACAAGCATTTGTATTACAATAAAGCCCAATACGACAGAAATATCAAAAGGAAAAATTGAAAGCGGTTGAGTATGCACGTGTTAGTTGGAGACACTTCAATAAAGACAACGCATCAACACGTGTCCATCCCAAAGGAAGTGGCAATCTCTGTCGTGAATGAAGATTCTCCGCCAGAAACCAGGTTCGCCTCCATCACTTTTCCTTCACCGTCGTAGATTATAGCATCTGAAAGTGCTTTAACTGCCGGTACCAATCGAAGCAACTTCTCTCTGGTCACCATCCTCCCTCGTCTTCAATCTTCTACAACCACTCGAAAGGAGCACACCCATGTCTCCGTGGAATCATTGCCCGGAGATCTTCACCGTCCACTAAGGATTACGGTCATAACAGATGCGAATTTACCCAATCAAGAGTAGATGCTTCTGGTTGAATAGAGGTTGGTTGGAATCAAAATAAAACTCTGAGAGACGCTTCAAACTTCCGATCGTATACGATCGGTACCTTATTAAAATCAATCTCAAACAAAGTAAGATGAAGATTGGAAACCAGCTTTGATGAGATTGAACACAACAAAATCACCTATGTGAAATTTAAAATCCGCTAATCGGAACAAAAGATCGATCAAATGATCGAAATTATGTTACATCAAAAAAATAGAACTGATTCTTTCCTTCTGAATGATTGGAGTGTGTTGAGAAGGAAAGAAACTCGAGAGGATTCCCTCTCTCTAGAAGAGGAGAGAGACCCGTTTTCTCATATTCAAAGCTTTATATTTTCATAAACTGATTTCTGCAAATATAGAAAAATTATTATTTATTTTTCTTAATAAAGGTTTCATTAATTTGAATATAGACCAACTTAAAAATGTTTTCTCTCGTGTTTTCAGTGGTAAAGGGGCTCTCTCTTTTCTCTCTATGAGAGAAAGTCAAGTTTGTCATATTTTGTTTTTGATTCTGATTCATCCAGATTATACTTTCGTTAGTCGGATATTTTCTTCGAGTTGTAGATAAATAATTTCCGTCTTGTTCGGATGCTTTTGGTTTTCAATCTCCTTGTTCTCTTTTAACATATTTTCTTTAATCCCGTTTGATATAGGGAGTTTGTTTACCCTTTACTCGCTATGCTTGAAGCCTAATCTAATAAGAGTTAATCGTTGTTTTCTCTGATGTAAGAGCAAAGTTTCCTAATTGGATTAGGACTAAAGTTATTTGATAAAGTTTGGTAATTTAGGCAGAATCAGTAGAGTGAAACTTTCTACGGAGGAAGGTGTTTCAACAAAGGCTCTGTTCTAGATTTAGCTAAAGCTTTATCCTTGTTTTCACTTCCGGTTATGGTTTAATAGCTCTTTAATATTGGCGGCTGAAGTAGAGGAAGGAGATGTAAGTGGTTTTCAATATGGAGGATCCGTCATGACCCATGTCTTTTGCTCATCCGGCGGAAGAATAGAGTTGGTGAGATCCCTTAGGAAGGAAGCGGTGGCCCATCATTCAATATTCTCTTTGAATGACACGTAGCCATCTTGAAGAGCAAGACAAAAAACGTGTCTATTGTGCTTATCTAAATTTAGTAGAGTTGTATGGGCTTTTCGTTTTGTGTATTAGTCGTAAACCACTTGTACAAATCTTTGGCCCCTGGCTTTTTAATGTTATATGTTGACAAAAAATGTTTTCTCTCGAAAGCGGAAAAAAACGGCGATTTTTTGAAGAGACACGTCGCTCTTCTTCAACCACTTCTTGTCTCTCTCTGGAGTGTTGTTCTCGCTGGTTACCGGCAGTTTTGTCCAGAATGGAGTAACCGTTCAATTGTTTCTCATTCCTTAACGGTTTGCGGGATCCTATATAATCCATGGTTTATGTCTCTGTCGCTTTTTGTGGATCGGGGTAAACAAATATATTTTCCTCTATTTATTTTGATCATGTCACTCTGAATCCGTAAACAACTTCAAGAGATATAACTAGGGATCAATAATTCTGTTGTTGATCTCCCTTCTGATTTATGTGAGGAAGCATTTGAAGAGAATCGATTCAGCCTAATTGTAAATCCAATCAATCTGAGACATCAGAATCTTCATGCAATGATGGGTACTTTTCTCCGGTTGTGGGGTGTTGCTGATGAGACGATGGGTCGTATCTTGGAGAATCAGAAGATACAATTTCTTTTTAGGGCTGAGGAACTGATGCTCTCTATTCTTCATAGAGGGCCTCGGTCTTTTAATGAGTGGATGGTCTCAATGCAACGATGGACACCTTCACTTTCTGATGACGAACTGGGTTTCATTCCCTTTTGGGTTCAAGTGCGTGGAATCCTAATTCAGTTCCTATCCATTCTTATGGCCACTCATATTGGACATGAGATAGGTCATTTTCTCGAAACAGATTTTCAATCAGAGGGTGCCCAGAACACTGACTTTGTCAGGATCCGCTTACGTTGGGACGTCTCTCATCCTTTACGTTTTAGCGCATTTTCAGGTTTGGAGGTGAGCTAGTAGTACTACGATTTCACTATGAAAAGTTGTGTGGTTTTTGTAGCACATGTGGTATAATGTCCCATGATGCTTCTGAATGTCCGATGAACATTTGTGATAACAACGAAGATCCACCTCCAAATAATGATGTCAATGATAATGAAAATGGAGATGATCATCCTCCTGGATTCCGGAATTCGAATGATTCACCGTCACGATCTCAGGAAGTGCAAACAGAAGAGTTAAGGAATGAAACTCTAGATGCAGGAACTCGTAACAAGAGGCGCAAAACAGATGAGAATATGGGTTCTACATCAAGCTTCTAGACATGTTCAGATGTGCGAAAAGCCTTTTTAAGTGAGGAATATGAGGAAGTTTATGTGCTAAAGAAGAGAAGACTTGCAGGCGAACATGGAATGAGAAACTGGTTCGCTTGGACAAGTGGAGAGGGTGTTGGCACATCGGATGTGTATGATGAAGTACGTACGGATCAACCAAACAATTGAGAGGGTATGGTGGGCCAGAAACCACCGGAGCCAGGATGAATACAGTCTTTTGAAACTGTCGGGGAGTGAAAGGGTCCTTGACAGTTTGACGCCTTAATGGGTTAAAGGCAACTTTCTCCCTGGACTTACTCTTTCTAATCAAAACAAAAAATTCGGATGATGTTATGCGTGATGTTTGTGTACAATTGGGGTTTGATTATGTTAAGTGTGTAACTCCTATGGGGATAGGAGGGGGTTTAGCTATTCTCTGGAACAAGAATGTTGATCTAAGTATTGTATCTATGGATGATAGGATGCTTGATTGTAAGATAAATAATAAAGAGCATTCTTTTTATTTGTCTTTCGTTTATGGTCATCCAATAAGAGGTTTAAGACATATCTTGTGGGAAAGATTGGAAAGAATTGCTACAACAAGAACTGAAAATTGGTTAATGTGTGGTGATTTTAATGAAGTCTTAAGATCTAACAAAAACATAGGAGGTAAACCAAGGGAGCCATGGAGTTTAGCTTACTTCAACAATATGGTGAATACTTGCCGAGTGAAGGATCTGCCTTTTAGAGGAATAATATGACTTGGTCAGGGAAAAGGAAATCATTGCTGGTACAAAGTTGGTTAGACAGAAAATTGGCAAATGTGAATGGTCTGCAACTTTCCCAGCATCATATATTACGTATTTGGAGATGATAGAGTCGGATAATCGTCCAGCTATCATTCACATCAGAAGAAACACGAATTTAGAAGGATGATGTTTTGTTATGATAGTCGTCTCTCTCGGAGAGAAAGCTTTAGGAAACTTCTGGAGGACACAATGTTGGTGAATTCAATTCACCTTACTTCACTAACACAACGTCTCAAGTGTTGCAGACATTGTATGTCTGATGGAAAAAAGATAATCAAACTAACTCGGCCAAACAGATCAAGTATCTTATCCGAAAGATTGATTTGGCGCATTCTAACCCACATATCACTTGTTTTAAGATCAACCAAATGAGAAAAGAACTGATAAAAGCATATAAGGATGAAGAGTCCTTTTGACGTATAAAGAGTAGAAATACTTGGCTTCAACGAGGAGACCGTAACACAAGATTTTACTATGCAACAATGAAGAATAGAAGAGTTATTAATAAGATAGTCACCATAAAGAACAGTAGTGGTGTTGATAGTTATGGATCACGAGAAATATCTTTAGAAGCAATTAATTATTTCTCTTCTATTTTTACTACCACTTCCTCCGAAGATATGGAGTCAATTTTGAGTAACATTGCTTCTGTTGTTAGTCCAAAGATGAATGTTGAGTTAATAATGGATGTGACTATGGAGGAAGTACGCCAAAGTGTTTTCTCGATTGGTGCTTCACGTGCACCTGGACCTGATGGTTTCACGGCCGCCTTCTATCAACAATTTTGAGATAGTGTTGGTCCTCTAGTTACCAAGGAGTTTCAGTGTTTCTTTGATACAAGAGAATTTCCACCTTCAAACACACCATCCTCTGTCTAATTCCGAAAACTCAGCCTCCATCTACTATGAAGGATTTCTGACCCATTGCTTTGTGCAATTTCTTATACAAAACTATCCCTAAGATATTGGTCTTACGTCTAAAGCATGTCCTTTCAAATGGGGTGTCAGAAAACCAAGCAACTTTTATCCCGCGTCGACAAATAAATGATAATGTTTTATTGGCTCATGAGTTCTTCCTTCTTTATGGGTACATAAAAGATGTGCTGAATCTTATATGGCTGTTAAAACTGATATCAGTAGGGCTTAGGATCATATAGAATGGAATTTTTTGGAGAAAGTTATGAGACGTAAGGGTTTCTTTGAAAAATGGATTCAGATAATTATGAAGTATGTAACCTCAGTAACTTTCTTTGTCCTTGTTAATAGAAGCCCGTATGGTATGATACAGCTAAGTCGGGTAATAAGACAAGGCGACCCCCTCTCTCCATCACTATTTATCTTAACCGCAGATGTCATAAGTTCCATGTTAACACACGCTGAAGCAGCTCATACTATTGTTCCAAAGTGGATAAGTGTTGGTGATCCTCCGGTATCCCATTTGCTGTTTGCGAATGATTATCTATTCTTCGTCAAGGCGGATTATCGAAATAGCACATCTTTTGAGAATTTTTGATTCCTATGAGAAAGCTTCTGGTCAACAGATTAATAGAGAGAAATCAACTATCACTTTTGGTGCTCACGTCTTTCAACATACCAGGATGGAATTCAGCAAACACTTCAGATATCAAAGATTGGTGGTCGTGGGAAATATTTGGGATTACCAGAACAATTCAATAGAAGGAAGAAGGAGATGTTCTCATATATTAGAAAAATGTTCTAGCCAAAACTGATGGCTGGCAAAATTGTTTTTTAAACACTGTGGGCAAAGAAGCTCTCATCAAATCAGTAGCAAATCCTATGTTTGTCTTCTCGATGAATTGTTTTAAGTTACCGAAGGAAGTCTGTTCTGAATTAGATGGTTTGATGTCAAGTTCTGGTGGGGATCAACTACTGAGAAGCGAAGGATGTCTTGGATGTCATGGGATCGATTCTCTTTTTCGAAACAATATGGAGGATTGGGTTTCAAGTCATTGTATCTTTTTAATCAAGCCCTCCCTCCAAACCAAGTTTGGAAACTGAATATGCGTTAGCATTGCCTTCTTTACCGTGTATTATGCCATAGATATTTTAAGGATAAAAATATTTGGGATGCTGGGAAAGGTACACAACCGTCATATGGGTGCAGTCATTATTACATGGACGGGAACTTCTCCAGAGAGAAACACAACACATTATTGGGGATGGAAAACCTACAAGGATTTCAGATCATTGGTTACCTATATCACCTCCTCGTGATCCACGTATCTTACCATACACAAACCCCACCCTTAATGTTCATTTCCTCATTGATCAACATACTAGCCAGTGGAATACGGAGAAATTACGAGATCTTATAGAACACGAGATTGTTCTCAGAATCCAGCAAATATTTCTTCCTCAAGGATTATGTAAAGATGGATGTTTGTGGCAACTAAAAAAGGATGGGAATTATTCTGTTAAGACAAGATATCATTTGGCCAAATCAGAATCATCTGGAACCATATCACCTCCACCACTCGTATCACAACCTTACCTGTCCAAAGAGATTTGGAGATCCAATACGGCACCTAAGATTAAACATTTTCTTTGGCGTGTTGCATCCAATATCACCCCTTCTAAGTTGAATCTTCGAGATCGGCGAATACATGTTGATCCATTTTGTGTCCAGTGTTGCGTACAAGAAGAAAACACAATGCATATCCTCTTCACTTGTGCTTATGCGAAAGCCGTACGTCGTATATCAAGATACCCTTCATCCTTGTCAACGATGATGAGTCTATAGAGGACAAACTCAAATTGATTTTCTCTATAACATGTAATGCTACGATTGATAAAGAAACCAGAATACTTCATTTTTGGATTCTATGGAGACTTTGGAAAGGTAGAAATGATCTGTTATTTAACTCCAACGATGTATCGATTTTTACTACGGTTACAAAAGCTCGGGCAGATGTACATGAGTGGATGGAATCTACAAAAGATGTGGTTCAAGTTCCTTTTCAAAACCAACAACAACCGAATGATCCTTCAAATTGGTCTCCACCTCTAGTCGGATGGGTTAAATGTAATGATTATGCTTCACACTTCTCTGGAACTCATGAATCAGGTATGGGCTGGGTGATACGTGACAGTCATGGGATAATTTTGGATGCAGCTATGGGAAAGTTTGAAGGACGGCCAACGATTAAGGAGTCCGAATATTCAAGCTTATTATGGGCAATGCAATCTTCCTGGTCATTGGGATATACCAATATTATTTTCAAAGGAGATAACACAACTATCAATCATAGTACCTGGAATCCCAATTATCAACCGCGTTATCAATTCTACTTGAATAGTGTTCTTAGTTGGTATGCAATGTTTGCACGGTGCAAATTTCAACACACCAGACAAACGAATAATAGAGTAGCAGATTTCTTAGCAAGTTGAAATCATTTTTGCTTAAATAATCAATGGAGAATGTTCCATACGTGTCCTCAATTCTTGAGAGATCTTGTAAACAAATATATTGATTAAATAAAAGCTTTATAGTCGAAAAAAAAGAATAAAGACCAACTTACTAACCAAAAAAGAAGAAATTACTAAACAAGAGAGGTCAGATGTTCTTTGCCATTGGTTATGGACTATAGAAGAAAGAATCCAACGTCCATCAGCAAAGATAGGAGCTGACAAGGAAGACAACACCACTGTTAACTGTACCTTAACGGCATAAAACTGTTACAGTGGGAAGAGAGAGCGCAGACTGAATCGGCACTACGAAAAGAATCACATGCCAAAAACTAAGACCGTTCTGGCATAGTCGAAGTGATGCTCTTCTATGCCAAACTCCAAACACTTGAATTTTACATTGTGCATGCAACAAGTGAACGAGAAAAATTTTATCGCAGAAAGGCTCCTCACAACCAGTAACGGAGAGAGTTTTTCATTGATTCCCACAACAAGAAGACGTGCAAGGCAGCAACCTCCAAACCAAACCTCAATGAAACCTGCAAAGGAAGAACACAAAGCAATCTCATGTCGCAATGGCCGAAGCGTTACCAAAGGATGGAGAGCTCTGATCGCGTATCGCCACCGGAGAAATGATTTATGTTGACCAAAGCCGCTGATGAACACTAGAGAATGATTACTTCTTAGCCAAAGACTATGTATCACCAGTGATAACGGTAAAACTTTTCTCTACTTGTTTGGTTTGGAAATTAGTATTTTTCTTTTTCATTTTTAATTTTTAACACAACAATGCAAAATATAATTTAAAAGTCATGTTCAAAAAGTGCAGTTGCCAAGTTGATTTAACGCTCGACAATCAATGTCTATGGCCAACTGAATCGTTGTAGTGATGTTATATGCCCATCCACTCAATCACTCATTGATTGCATAGACTATGGTTAGTATGCTTTGTTTCTTTATTCAGATTATGCAGTTTAAAGATGAAAAGACATAACCATGGTTTTGAAAACCGGATCGGACCGGCCAGTCGAACCGGTCCGACCGATTCGCTGAAGAACTCGAGTCCAGTTCAGTTCAAAACCCAAAATTTTAAAACCCAGTAAACCGGCTAAAAACCGATAAAACCGGTGACCCAGGTCAATTTCAAAACCCAATTCTAAAAAAAAAATATATATAATTAATGTGTTCTAAATTGTAGTAATATTTAATTACTTTTCTTTTTATTTTATTTTTATAAGAAAGAATGCAAAAATATATTTTATCTCTCATATACTATTCTTATTTTGCTATATTTATAAAATTTAAGACTTTATATATATGAAGAAATAAATATGGTAATTTTTTAATCTAGTTGAATTTACATAGTATTCACTTGTTTATTGTATATATGTTTATTCTTATTTTTCTAGTTAATAAAAGAGAACATAGCACTTTCTATATGTAGAACTATTTTTTTAGGTATATAGAGTATACATATGTGATTATATATCATTAATTCTTAAAAACGGAAACTCCATTTCGATCGGTTGAACCGGTCCGACCAGTCAACCAGTTTAGATTAGTTAATCCAATGAGTATAAATATATATATTTGCACCCTTAATAAAGTCTATTTTGGTCATATTTTAGTGGGAGAATTGCCAAATATGACTCAAAACTTGATTTCAAATGCAAAAGTAAACCCAAACTTGAATCAAATGCAAAAGTAACCTAACAGACTATTGAAATTACAACTATCCCCTTGTGAACAAACAAAAAAATAAAATAAAAAAATTTCGTTTCTAACCCCCGCAAGTCTTCTGTCCAGACAACTTTCAAGTAAGTCGTCTAGTATAGTTCTTCTTAAAAATAATTTAAAAATTTTCTAAAAAATATTTTGATAAGTGAAAAATTGAAATCATGTAATTAACGTATGTCTTAAGAGATATAAATTAAGATATAACAAAAGTTAATTGTTTTCAACATAGATGAGTGAAAGTAGTGAGTTATGATATTCTTTGGTTTAGGTTTTGCCAACATATGTTGTAGTATTGTATGTGTTCTAAGGGTTAGATTTTGGAAAGAATAAATGTTTTTTTGAAAAATTTAAAACTGACCTAAGTGTGTTTATTTATGTGTATAGTAAACACTATTTAAGTATAATTTGATTTTATAATGTGGTTAGTTAGTTAATTTAGTCAATTTAGTTTAAGGGTTAAATTTAGGATTTAGGACGACTTACTAGTAAGTCGTCTGGTGAATATATTTACAGTAGACGACTTACTAGTAAGTCGTCTGATGTACGTTCAAACCGGACTAAACCTTTAATTTTACCATTTTACCAATGTACTTTTAAACCTAACCGGATTATTTACCGGACATATATAAGATGTTTTTTTTTAATTTTTTGCGAAATTCAGAATAGCCTAACGCCGTTTTTCTCAAAGGCGATTTCGAAGGTAATTTTTGTCGATTCTCTCTGATCCATCGTTCTCACCGTCGGTTATCTCTCTATCGTTATCACCGTCGTTCTCACCGCCGTTCTCACCGCCGCTTCCTCTATTTCAGATTCGAGAGGAAATCCTAGCGCCATTTGTCTATAAACCCTAGCGTCGTTTCTCTCAGAGGCGTCACGTTGAACTCCGCCACCGGTAAGTTAAAACGTTGTCTCTTAAGTCTACCGTTCTCATCGTCGTTATCACCGTCGTTCTCACTGCGCTTCTTTTTTCACGTCTATTTTTGCAGATCTATAACAGTTGTGTCGAAGGCGACTATATCTTCTCCGAATTTTCAGGTATGCTCTAAAAATGTTCTACTGGAAGTCTTGGAAGACTTGCCAGACGACTTAATTATAAGTCGTCTGGAAAGTCTTCCAGAATTATAATTAAAATGTTATACTGGATGGTTGTGTGTTTTAGATGGTTGTCTTTGATTGTTTTGCAGACAAAAATGGATATTCCAGAACTCCCCTGTAGGTTACATACATTAGGGGAAGAGCCCCCCCCGCAATGAAAGTTATTTCGTATCATACGGATTGTTCGAAGTTGTATACTGCTTTAAAGAAAGCTCTTCATGGTGACGAATATGAAGAGCTGAAGGAGTCGAAGTTGGGAGTTTTCATCAAGTTCAAAAAGCTGGGATTTGCTTGGGCTTCAAGGCTGGTTCACTACATGCTCGGTTTCCAGATGGACATAAAGAAGAAGTATGAGCTCTAGAGTCTTGTTGGTCCACAACCTGTGAGGTTTTCACTGTTAGAATTTGTAACCCTCATTGGTCTAAATTGCGAGTACATCAAGGACCTTGAGAGACCGAAGTGTGTTGTTACAAAGGGGTTGGCTTCTTTCTGGGGGATGGTGGGAGTTCATGTCGAAGTTAGGCCATCTACTCAACAGATAATAGCAACACTTGAGAGATGCGAATGGTTGTCTCGAGATGATCGCACGCGGCTCGGGTACCTTGCCATCTTCACTGGATACATCGAAGGGAGAAAATATTCAACCAGTACAATGGTTAGTCTGGCAAGGCTAGTGATGGAGTTAGAACGGTTTGAGAATTATCCATGGGAAGAGTTGCGTTTAAGGTGTTGATGGACTCTGTTAAGGGCAAAGATATTTCAGGTTGTTACATTGTTGATGGGTTTATACAAGCTCTCTAGGTCTGGGTGTACACAACTCTGTCGGAATTGGGTGCTAATTATGGTAATCCCATACCAAACAGTCCGTCTCCACCGATACTGGCTTACATGGGTGGCAATGGACGCAAATCTTTAAAGATGCTATCTGCAGACATGTATTTACTTCAATTCTTTACTACCATAATTAAGTTGTCTGGAAAGTCTTCCTACTGGACGACTTAGTATAAGACTTATAATTAAGTCGTTTGGAAAGTCTTCCTACTAGACGACTTAGTAGAAGACTTATAATTAAGTCTTATGGGAAGACTGTTCTTTCCATCTTTCTTAATCTGTCATATCTAAATTCATATATTCTATTTACTGCAGACTACGGTGATCAACTTTGTTGAGAAGGACATTGGTGAAATTTTTCCAAAATGGGACTCTGAAGTTAAGGACTCGTGTGCGGAGAACATAATTAAAGTCATGTTTAATCAGAGATCGTGTAAGTGGATCATGGATTGCTGGAAAGTCACTGGTACTTTGGTCAATACAAAGCTGGGGGTTGTGAGTTCATCGAAGAAAGCGATAGTTGTGGTGAAGACAGTCCAAGACCTAGGAAGAAAGCTCTTAAAGAGGCTAGTAAAGGGGCACCTGTAGAGGCTAGTGAAGGGTCACCTGCATAGGCTAATGAAGAGGTTCCTACAGAGGCTCGTTCAGAGGTGACTACGACTGTGCTTGGGATGACCAAAGAGGATGGAAAAAAATTTTAAGGACAGAGTTGATGCCATGAGGGAAGGGTTTGGGACGTGCCTTAAGGCGATCAAGCATCTGTCGGAAAAGGTGGAAGCAGTGGAGAAGAAGGTTGGTATCACCAAAAAAGGGAAATGGACACCATCTCAACACACTACCTCTCAACCTAAAGGGACATCTTCGCACGAACCCATGGTTAGTAAAGAAGCCTCTCCCAGGGTTAGTGAAAGTGTTAATGGGGAGAAGGATAAAGCTCAAGATGTGTCCGCATCTGGGAGCCTTGTTCTATTGGCCAAATATAAACCCACTGCAGCAGATATACACCATGAGGATGCTAGATATGAGGAAAAGAGGGAAGCTGCTTTGGCACTTGTCCGCGCAAAGAGTGATCGAACAAGGAAACTTGCTACCTCACAGCAATCTCCTTATACGGCAAATAACACGGCCAAAGTGATCATTCCAAACAAAAAGCTTTGTCTAGGCTATAATCCCCTTGCATCAATTGACAAGAAGGAGCTAGTCGATTGGTCGAAAACTGATCCGTAAGTGATTGCTTTTTCCATAATAACTTGCTTTGTTCTACAAAACCTGATTGATTTTCAACATTTTGTGTTTGCACTCATTATAGAACACCTCTCGACAAGAAACCATGTACAAGTCCAAATTGGTGGTATAAAGTTCTCCGGATCTCCGTATCTCCGTATCTTGGCTGAGGACTGTGTAAGTCTTCTTCTCCTATGACAAAACTGATTACTAGATGACTTACTGATAAGTCTTCTACGTAGAAGACTTTGTAGACGACTTACTTATAAGTCGTCTGGTAAGTCTTCTACGTAGAAGACTTTGTAGACGACTTACAGATAAGTCGTTTGGTAAGACTTCTACGTAGAAGACTTTCTAGACGACTTACCAGTAATTCGTCTGATATCTTCTGACTTGTTTATTTTATATGCAACATATGGATGCTTGGATTAATGTGCTGAGGAAGAGGCACGAAGCTATGCCACAACATTTCAGGAGCGAGAGAATGTGCTTCCTTGATCATCTCTTTGATCAGCAATGGAGATGCCACTACAAGGATTTTAAGGACTCGGAGCCCGATGTCTACGGTTTAAGAAGAAGACTCCCTGGTGGCGCGTGGAATTATTATTCAGGCGCTATATGATCGTTTTGCCAATCAAAAAAGATGTGGGGGACGACTATTGATGATATTTATGCGCCAGTGAACCACAATGACACTCATTGGATTGCTCTGTGGATATCGATCCCTAAGAGGCACATAGTCGTCTGGGACAGCATTATTTCCTGTATCTCCCCAGAACAACTCGATGTGGTAATGGAGCCTTTTCTCAACATGGTCCCTTATCTGCTTTATGAGTGTGCTTCCATCGAACAACGTGACCAGTTATCCTTGGAGCCATTCACATATGAGAGACCAACCAATATACCCCAGGCCCGAGGTGGTGATCATTCCGTGTACGCTCTAAGGTACATTGAATGTCATGCTCTTGGAATGCCATTTGATCAAAAAGACTTTGTTAAGGCCAACGGGAAGGCTATGAGGGATAAGATAGCGGTGAATATATTTAAAGATCTTCCTGACTAGCATGAGAAAGAAAACGTGGACAATGATGAAAACCTTGAAACGTATGATGTATGATAGAGAACTTGATTTGTATTTGTAACCTTTCTTATTTGAACTTGATTTATATTTTTAATGTAACTTTTTTTGTATTATTTGTAACATATTTCTGCAATGTTAAGTCGTCTGGAATGTTGAAAGTTGCATCGCCTGGAATATTGAAAATTAAATTGTCTGGAATGTTGGACGACTTAACTATAAGTCGTCTGAAAATGTTGGACGACTTAACTATAAGTCATTTGGAAATGTTAGACGACTTAGCTATAAGTCGTCTGGAAAGTCTTCTGAACACAAAGAAGTTGACACAGAAGTCCAATTTGTTAATATTGGTAGTGCAATTTTACAAAGAAGTTGACACACATAAGTTCATAACACAAAATTTTAATACATAGACTAAACACAAATTCTTAATACATAGACTAACTTTAAGGTCTTCTGGAAGACTAAACACTAGACGACTAACTTTAAGGTCATGTGGAAGAATAAACCCTGGAAAACTTACTTGAAGATCTTCTGGAAGACTAAACACTAGACGAGTAACTTTAAGGTTTTCTGAAAGAATAAACCCTGGACGACTAACTTTAAGGTCTCTGGACGACTTACTTTAAGGTCTTCTGGAAGACTAAACACTAGACAACTAAATTGAAGGTCTTCTGGAAGACTAAACACTAGACAACTAACTTAAAGGTCTTCTGGACGACTTACTAGAAGGTCATCCACATCATTTCTTACATTTTGGTTTCGTATGACTAGTTTTTTTGCACTTTGAGCATCTATAAACCTGTGTTGCTTCCGGGTTTGCATCATCTCATACTGGATAGCTCCAACCAAGATTGTCATCTTGATTTCTTCTGTCTCCCCAGACCACGCTTTACATCCGGAGGAAAGCATATGAGTTCCTCAACTTGTTATCCAACACAAGGATATATATTCTCTGAGTATCTTGCAAAAAAAAATCCTTTGAGTGTACTGGACATACAAGTGTGGAGATATGTAAACCAGCATATGTTCCAGCAGTTATAGCATGAGAGCAAGGTATTTTCTCCACTGCATAGACACCACAATCACACTTTCCATGTTCCAAATCAACCACACAATCCATTTTTCCACCTTTCACAAAGAATCACCATCCATTAATTGGTTGGACCCTCATCGTATTCGCTATCTCCGATCGAACAACAACCAAGAATTCAACACCCAGACTATGGTGAGTTGGGAGATTCAAAGCATCATCTCTCCTTTTCTAAAACCACTTTCCTAGCTTCTCCCTTATGAACTCCAACAAGAACTGAATCGGAAATCCTCTAGCTCGCTTCAATGTGGAATTAATAGATTCAGCGTTGTTGCTTATTTTTATGTTGTACCTATCCCCATGACAATAAACCCTTGACCATAGGCTGACATCAGCATTCTCTAAATACGTTGCAAGGTCCGGGTTTGCACTTCGTATCTCAGCCATGTACCGGTCAAAATCTGAAACCGTATGAGCATAAGCAGAACCTTTCACCAAGTAATAGATGTTTCCCTTTATATTCTTTGACAATATTATATTGAACGTGATAATAACATATTCCTCGGGTTGCCCAAAGAAACACTTTATCACACGCACTTTTAATGGATGTCTGTTGGTCGGAGACTATCACCAGAGGCTGCTCATCAGATACACAACTAGCCAATTTTGTGAAAAACTATTCCAAAGAAGGTTCATCTTCAGCATCTACGATCCCAAAAGCCAATGGAAATATTTGCAAATTCCATCTTGTGCGGCTGCAACTAACATAACACCTCCATACTTCCCACTTAGGTGAGTCCCATCCACCACAATGACCCTTCTCTAATACTTAAAACCTTTGATAGAAGCTCCAAAAGAGAGAAATATATGCTTAAATCTATTGATATAATCAAGTTCTATATTCGTGAAAAAATCGAGATTTGCTAAGGAGATTTGCTCGAGATATGATGGCAGACGCGAATACCCATCTTCTGTTGATCCTCTCATCAATGTTTGTGCATATAACAGTGCTCTGTATGAAGTGGTGTAATCAAGCGTCATGCCAAACATGTTCTTCACTGCATCAATGATATATTGCGGATTCAACCCGTCAATGATTCCAACACGATCAATGAAAAGCGTACCAACATAATTTGGAGTGCAGTGTCTCCGCTGAGCGATTCGGTCTCCCACTGAGCATGTATGTTTTTCCACATACTTTGTTACCCAAAACGTGTTTGTCCCATGTTTCACACTTGCTCTGATCTTCCATCCACAACCACTAACCGATATGTTGCCACAGAAGAGTTTTCGTTGACTTGTATATTCTGAAGGAGAACTTACGCCTCACTGATGTCAATTGCAGCTCTGAAAGCAATGCATCCTTGCTAACAAAACTCTGGTAGACATAGATATTGTTACCATTCGATATTTCTCCTTCAATAGTATATGTCTTTTTGAATTCTTCAAAACACATATCATCATCTTCTTCCTCATCCTCATCTTTAACCTTTCCATAGACACTATAATCCTCACCATTCTCGTCCACTTCAGCAACAATAGAGATACTAGCATCCTTCTCCCCATTATCATCCTCCCCATCATTTTCCTCCCCATCATGATTTTCATCTTCAACCAAATCATCATCATCATCATCATCATCTTCAAAACATTCATCAGCTTCATCAGCTTCATCATCTTCTTCCCTTTCCTATGAAATCGTTTCCACCTTGCTACGACTTGATACATAAAGTCGTATTCCATGCGTTTTGGTTATCTGGAGCAAGTTTCGAACTTATCTATCACTTGTAACATGAATAGGAGGGATGTTTGGAGCATGCAACATTTCTGCTGATAATGAGTAGGTTATCTCCACAGATTTTGTGCTCATGTCCATGTTATAATCTTCTTGAGCCAATGCAACAAGTTCAACATGTGTCGAACCTTCACTCAACACAAATATTCATGCTCCTTTGAAATTATCAACCACAAAATTCCAATAGCAATCTTTCAACAACCATTCTCCATACACTGCATGTAACTTACGCAACATCTGCAAAAATTCAAAATAAAACACATTAGTAAACATAGAGAAAATGAAAGTTTAGTAAACATTGACGTAGACGACTTACGATTAAGTCGTCTAGAAGACAGAGACGACTTACTGGTAAGTCGTCCAAACATGTCATTTTTGCAATTGACTTTAAAATTGGACGACTTACTTGTAAGTCGTCAAGCTTTGTTTGTTAAAAAAAACTTCTAGACGACTTACCAATAAGTCGTCTAGGATAAATGGGTTAGTTTTGCATTTAACCGAATTGTGTCAGATATTAGACTTTTCCTAGACGACTTACTAGTAAGTCGTCTCTAGGAAAATAAAAATTTCAATATTTTGTTAAAGCTAGATGACTTATATCTAAGTCGTCTCACGTTAGTTTGCAATTCAAAAATAAAACTTAAATATTTAACTTTTCTCAGGCGATTTACTTGAAAGTCGTCCAGGTAAACGACTGCCGAGAAAGTCGTCGAGATAAGCAAGGTTTGACTAGAATCTTGGAAAAAATATGGATGACTTTGCTTATCCTGGACTACTTTCAAGTAAGACAAATGACTTTCAAGTAAGTCGTCTGACTGGACGATTTTCAAGTAAGTCGCCTGGGAAAAGTTAAATATTTAAGTTTTATTTTCCAATTGCAAAAGTAACATGAGAAGACTTACAGATAAGTCGTCTAGCTTTAATAAAATATTGATTTTTTTGCTTTCCCAGAGATGACTTAGTGGTAAGTCTTCTAGGAAAAATCAAATATCTGACACAATTCGGTCTAATGCAAAACTAACCCCTTTATTCTAGACGACTTACTGGTAAGTCGGCTAGGGTATTCTCTAGATTTTTTTTAACAAACAAAGCTGGAAGACTTACAGTAAGTAGTTTGTTTGACCAGAAGACTTACGGATAAGTCTTCTACAACCAGACGACTTATGGGTAAGTCTTCGACGCGAACAAATCTGAAAAAATCAATTTCATACCTTAAACTAGTGAGATGACTTCCTTAGCACACATAGTCTTCTCCAACCACCAAGAACCTCAAACGAAAGTAACCCACCAAGAATAGTATGCTTGGATGGCTCTACCAACCATAAAAATTTTGAATCAAAAGCTTGAGTTTTTGGATGAATATGAAGACAAAGTAAAGAGATGTTGTTTTTAGTTCATAACAATTGGGAAAGAGAGAGTGTAAATCGATTTTAGGTGCATTAAGAGCTTCAAATTGGTTGTTCATGGTGGTTGGGGTATTGATGGAAATGACAATCTTGTAAATAATTGAAAATGATGAGATTGAAAGAGTAAAAAAACTATTTTCAAAAAAAAAAATTAATGACATATTTGTAAATAATGTGAACATATGGGGTGAATAGGACAAAAGAAATATACAAGATGGAGAAATTTACAAAAATCTCATTTTTATTTTAAATGTTATTTTGGTGACAAACTTTTTTTAGATCTATATATTTCTCATTAAATTATGTTTTTTTCACTCAAATTATACCTCACACGGTTAGTAAAGTCAACTAAGTCGTTTTCCATTTGTATAAAGCGTGCGTTGATGTCGTCAATTTTACGGTTTAAAACTTTCAAAAAATTTCCCAAAAGAAAAAGAAGAAATGATCTTTATTTACATTTTCTATAAAAGTAAATAAACTATTTTAGCTCCCCTGTTTAATACCCAAATGATTTCTCGATACTACATAAACTTTTAAATTTGAAAGTTGTCACCACCAAACTAACAACGTTTAATCGAATCTGTCTAACATGTTTAAGTTGTTAATTTAGCTGTATAAAATTCACCAGATTAAATCTTTCAAATAAATTTTTAAAATTTTTTTGTCATAAAAATAGAATTTCAAAAAAATTGATCAAAATATTTTATTTTAAAAATTTAATTTTTTTATTTTAATTTTTTTTTTAATTTTAGACCTCACCTCGAAGATCCCACCCTATAACTTTGATAAACCCTAAGTGAGATTTATTGAATCAAAGAATTTAGAAAACTCAAGATTTGAGAAAATCCAGAAAAATTCGAGATTTAAATAAATCATAAGAAAAGATTTGTTACAAATTTAATGGGTTATTGAAAAATTTCAGAGTTTTTGAATATACTTTTTTAATTTTTCATATTTATTTTAAATAATATTTTTATTTTTTTATATTACTATAATTTGATATTATTATCGTTTTGATATATATACAAAAATTAAAATTAAGTTTAAATAGTTGTTATTTTTATTTTATTTCAAACAATTTGATTTATTTTTAAACGTGGAAAAAAATAATTAAAAAAATTTAAATACCATCATAAGAGGTAGGGTTTCAATTCATTATTTTTCACGGTAAAATATCATCCAAATCCACCAAATCCCATTTGATTTTTTTTTGACAAAATTCATATTTTCCAAGAATCTGAAATTTGAAAAATTTTATACAAATGACTAATCCAATAAGTTTGAATTTCATATGAAACTTATAAACGCTAGATAAAATAAGAGGAGATTTGAAAAAAAAATGAAATTCTCTCAAATCATTGATCCAATAGAACCCCATACATCAAGATTAATTAACCTAAAAAGTATAAATGTATATTTACAATTTTTAATAAAATCTATTTTGATCATTTTTTCCTTAAATGTTATTTTTGGAACAAAAACTTTTTTAGTCTATATTAGAGTTTTTCTCTAATTTTGATATTCAAACATTTATGTATTAATTGTCTATCAAGAAATAGTCTGGGTATTAAATAGAGAGTCAAATAGTTTCAAAATAGCTTCTGTATTTTTTTTAGCAGTGTAAATTAGTTCAGGTATTATTTAGGATTTTTGAACACAGCTTAAAACCAAAGAATATGGCAAAAATGGATCAAAGACATCCCACAAACCAGAACAAAAAGTATGGATAATCGTAACTGAGTTATCAGTAACGTGGATGTCATTCTCAATAGAAAGCTTTGAGTTTTGTCCAAAGATAAAAAGAAAGGAACTCAAAATTAGCTCCAATCATCAAATATCGTACATAAAATCTAAACATGATGATCGCCTTTGCCAAAAACTCTTCAACCCAACTCTGTCTAATCGAAGCAACTTATGCCCCCCATGAACAACAGGTTGATGATAATAGCCTTCCTGAAGCAAAAGGCAGCTGCTACTTTTAACATTCATCTTCCTTGATCAGTATGGTCTGTAGCGCATTGGCCGTCTGAACCTGGGAACCCTCCTACACAAACCATAAACCCATTCACGATTTGATCAACATATCATTGATGAATATGGACACTGAATCAAATATATGGAACCCCAAGCGTTGCTCGTTTTCTTTAAAAGGAATGAGGTGGAGAAGTTCGATAACGTACCCATACGCATATGGAGGATAATACATAGGGACGGGCATGAATCCCCTCATGGGTCTAAAAGGCCGCCTTCCTCGGAATTGTCTCATTCCAGGGACGTTAGTTCTCTTTGCGGATACCTGAAAAAAGCATTATGAACCAAGTATGAGAATGACAAAACCTTTTGCTTATGAGAAAATGTAACTACAACACTTCACCGCACCTTAATCTGACGACCATGCAGTTCTGACTCGTTCAAAATAAGTGAATTCTGAACGGCATCAGCTTCCACAAATTCGACATAGGCAAAACCTTTGGGTTGGCCAAACTTATCAGTCAGAATTGTAACCCTATTGACTGTTCCACAGGACTGAAAATGCTGCTGGACTTCTTCTGGAGTGCAAGCATAGTCCACCTTACATATACAAAGAATCATATGAGGTCTAAAGCTTTCACAGATACTGATAGACACAAAGATAGAGAGTTAAGGTTCTGCAGTCTTATGAAAGTAAGTAGTTTAACAATTACAAACAACAACCAGCTTCCAAATTTCATTGATGCCAAAAAAGATACAAAAAACTTTCTTTCTTTCAAAAAGATACAAACATAAATTAAAAATGGAAGCCTCACATTGCCAACATATATGGAACGCGAATCCACTTCCTCCTTCTCAGCTGAGCTAATATCACTTGATGGATCTTCATTCATACGAAAAAAAAAGATAACATGTACCAAATTAGCTCAAGGGTATTCTTGCAGAGAAGACTAGAATCGTTTCAGTAGATCTCAGCACCAATACATTAGATTACTAATGATTTTACTCAAACTCTAATGATCAAAACCTAATTTATCATTATCAGAGATTCTATCGCATAAACAAAAACCTTGACCAGCACCCATATCTTTCTCAGCTTTGGCTTGCATTTCACGCAAAGCTCCAGCTTCTTCCTCGATCTCCTTGATTCGTTTCTTCATATCCTCTAAATCCTATATCGAAACCATAACAAGAGACTTTAATAAGAATGGTCAATTAGATAAAAGTAAAGCTGGATCGAAAGAAAGCACAATACCCTAGAGGCCGAGCCTGGTTCAAGCTCCTCATCTCCTCCGGCGGCGCCGCCATCTTCTCCGACGTATTCTTCATACTCCTCCGTCTCCATCTCTCCTTCCTCCTCCTCTGGGATCTCTCCACCGTACACCTCGTGCTCTTGCTCATCGTTTAGCGTCATCTTTATCGCTTCTTTCTCTCTCACACTCGGTGACTGTCGTTGTAAAGCGAGAAAACACAACTTTAGGGCTTGATATCGGGAAAGAAAAGGGAACAAGGCTTTTTCGTAATAACAGTTTTCTAAAAAGGGTAACTTTGTAATTAACAAATCTTCAAGTGGACAAACACCTGTGTCGGTTAGACAAAAAAAAAGGAAAACGAGGTGTGACGTGTCAGATGGGTCCCACCTGTAAACAGTCTTCGATGGCTGCCACGTCATCACCGCCGTGTCATATCGCCGTCTCATTCCTCCGCCATCTTCCTTCTTGCATTACTGTTCATTTCTCCGGTCAGTCACTGAGCCAACGTAAGCTAGGTGGGTTAACGGTAACCTGAAATAACCTGGCACATGATTTTCTTGGGAATTTTAAAGCTCGTGATCCTTATCCGGAGCAGATAGCGAGCCAGTTCAGAGATAAAGTATTGGGTAACCAAAGCACTGAGCACAAGATTCTCATTCCTAACGCCTCTTTTCTCTCCCTCTTGCAGCTCCAATGCTCACCTGTTTCGCCTTCACTGCTTCCGTTATCCGCCGATGATGCTCGAACGCTCCTCCATAAAGTTATTTTCCCATAAATATAACCAATTTACTATTTCTCTCTGTTGTAAATTTCTCCGTTGATCAATTTTCTTTTTTAAATGGCTGAAATTAAGAGATTTTTTTTGTAACAAAATGGTTCAGGGACTAAACTTGAAAATTCATATTTTTTTTTTATTTCGGGTAAAGAGAAATACATAGACATAAAAAAATTTTGTCATAAAAATAACTTTTAAGGAAGAAAATGACCAAAATAACCTTTATTAAATGGTGTAAATATACATTTATACCCCTTGGGTTAACTAATCTAAACTTAGGGTTTAGAGTTACGGGGTGGAGTTTTGGAGGTGAGGTTTAAAATTGAAAAAAAATAAAAAAAATATGAATTTTTAAAAATAAAAAAGGCTAGTTTGATCATTTTTGTTCTTAAGGATTATTTTTTGTGATAAAAACTTCAAAAAGGGTTATCTAAGAGATTTGCCCTTTCGTAAAAGCTTAGATAGTTTATCTAGAGTGTTTTACACTAAAAGTCACTTTCTATTCTTTTATTACATCACAAGACACATTTTGCTACTAAGGTATTTTTTTGTGAGTAGAGCCAAACTATTATTAACTAGTGGTGGTGGATCTTCTTTTGTCATCGACACATATTTTCTAATTTGTTCACGTCTTTGATTCGGGTACGTAAGAAACAAATTAACAAGAAAGAAAAATGAAAGACAAAACTTGTTATTGTTGAAGTGTTCTTGGTAATAATATCAGAAAGTGAAGGAAGAAGGAGCACTAGAAGCGGAGATGATGACGACGCTCATGGTTGGAGGAAAAGGATGATGACAAAGCTTATGGCTGGATAAAGAAGACGACGACCATGAAACTCATGTTTGCAGGAATTCATATTTGAAGGAAAAGTACATTCAACACCATTGTGTGTTATTAAAAAGTGCCATATTTGTTGGATCTCCAAGTTACATATGGTACCATATTCAGCAACTAGCAACAAAACTTCATAGGTGTACAATATAATGTAAGTGTACACAAGTACATTAGAATTTTGAAGTACATAGATATCGTACAACATGAACATATTTTGAAAAAGTCTGTAATAGATGGTTTAAATTACATTTCAAGGATATTGTATAAGGTGGTTTACATTACAGCTCAAGGATATCATATAAGAAGTACATGTAAAAATTATATAAAGTGTACACATGGATAGCATATAAGTTGGATTCTTTTACAATTCTACATGTATATCGTTTTTAAGCTATTGGCATCTACACCACTCTTGTAAATGTGAATATCCACCTTAATAAACTCTATCGTGAAACAAGACGGTGTCCACCATGATCGTTGCAAATGATCGTTACTGGGAGATGGTGGAGTTGTTGTACAAAATATTCACTATCCACATGTACAATGTTCCACACAAAAAAATCATACACACATATCGGTTTATTTGTACATTGCAAAAGTTATAATAACTTGTGCAATCCACATGATGTTTCATGTATATGTATATGTACATACGTATATGTGTTTTGTATATATTTATATGTACATGATTAGGTGTATACAAAATATTTATATCCACATGTACAATGACTTACTTGTACATTAGTTAATTTGTACACCTGATAAATTTGGTAGATACATTTTAGGTTTCATTTAGATAAATTTAGAATATCTTGTTTTTAACTAATTTAGATCATTTTAGGTTATTCTAGGTGTGTATGTTGCATTTAAAGGTTTTTACCATCTTAGTTTAATTTATTTGTAGACAAATGTATTAGTTCCATCTTGATATCTCATGATTTAAATGGTTTTTTTCATCTTAATTTAGTAAAAAGAAATATAATTTATTTATGAAATAAAACTTTGGCATATATTTGTCCATTTGCATTTGAGTGTAGAATGTCTATTTTCAAAATAAAGCTTTGGAATATCTTAATTTATTGAAGAAAAATCTAACTTATTTACATTGATCTAAGTATATAGTGTATATATTTATACATTTGTATTTGACATGGTTTAAAACGCACAATTCGAAGTTTGGGACAAAATCAAGAGACTGTTAATCATAATGGAAAGTTTATGGGCTGAAGTGAACACCATCTAAGATTTTGAGGACCACTAGTGCAATTTATTGAAAGGTTTGAAAGACAAAATCTGAAAGTTAGGCTGATTTCAAAGGATGTTTCTCAAAAAGTAAAATTTGGGGTTGATTTGAAAAGGCCAAAAGTTATGAGGATCAATTGTGAAAATTATTAAAAATCCACCATTAGAGGAGCTCTCGAGCTTTTTGATCTGAAGATGGCCGCGACGGCAAGAAGCGACTACTCCGGAACTTCAAGACATGCTGTCACGGTTGGAGCTGAGGTCACGCCGGCGATATCTGAGCAAAACCGTGACTTCATGATGAATCGCGACAGTAGGATGTGCCCATATGGTGGTCCAAATAAGTACCACTGTCGGAGTAAACACATCATAACTATCATTGGAAGAAGACAAACTTTAAATCACCAATTTTTTTAGATGAGTGACGATTGGACTTCACAGTGGTTCAAGCGTACACAAAGGAAGACATAGAAGTTCAAGGAAGATGATGTTGTAACGCATGCTTGAAATCTGGGAAATTTGTTTTTTCAGATTCAATTTTTTTTGTTAGAAATAAAAAGAAAAAAAAGTAAAAGAAAAAATAGAATTAGAAAAGTGTTTAGTTAGTCAACCTTATAGTTGTGATTCAAATATTATCTAAGAAAAAGTGCTCTAGTAGCTATAAGTGGTCTAGAGTGAAATTAAGAACTCAAAAGTGTCTTATAGTGTAAATGTTTCCTTTACCTATGCAAGCTTACTTTTCTTCTTCTTTTTAATGGTCTTGTGTTCCGTAATCTTATGGCATATAAAAAAGGAAAAATTGGCAAAACATGATACTTTCAACTTTTATTTGTCCATTTATGACTTTTGATATTTTTGGCCATTTTGGACAAGTATTATCCTTCTTTGGTGGGAAAAATAATAAACTAAATTTAAAAAATAGAGAAAAATATCAAAACTGTTGGAAACACAAGTATGACTACATATATGTTTTAAATTTTTAAATTTTTTTTTGTAATCATATTTTATTTTATGTTCTAGGTGAGGATAGAATATGCATTCTGACAGTCTACGACCTCTAGAGTTCGGATTCTAGGTACTATACATAGATCTATCCAGAGAATATAACGCAACCAAAACATTCTTGTATATTCTAACTCACCTAGAAACCGTGAGTTTATATTCTAGCAAGATATCGTTAATCTACAAACGGCTTGATTACAATTAATAGCCATTACTCTACGATATAAATATTTTTATTTATGTGTCATAACTTGTACTGCCTTTTATCTTATGTAACACATGCAGAAGAATAAACTTTCCACCCACTCTACATTGTTCTTCTCGACGTAGAACACATATTCTAGGCGAATCTACAAAAATATGGCAACTTCCATATTTCGGTTATGGTGTTTCCTAAATCTACACTAAATCTACCCTAAATCTCTCATAACATATTCCGTCCCACGTTTTTCTCCTTCACACAATCTCTCTCTTTCGTTCTTTGTGTCCATATCTTCTTCATCGACAACCATCTTCTTCTCTCTATAATGGTTCTAATCTATGTTAAATCTGGTGTATGGATGTATAGTTGCATTGACCAGTGCAGTTTCGTGGTTGACAAAGAAAGCATGGTGAATGGTAACATTAGAAATTACTACTCGGTTGGAGGAGCTGAAAATCACGTTGTGTGAAGATTATGGGATGGACCATAATGTCATTAATGTCGAGTTCAGTTATGAGATGGTGAATCTAAGAGGGAATCCTCCCATTCTTATCAGCAATGATAGACAACTATCTAATTTTGTGAGCTACGCGAGGAAGGGTTCCTCTACAACCTTGTGTGTCACGTTCTTAGGTATTGGTGTAAAACAACAGGAATGAATCAATATTGATTTGAACAAGGAGCCGTGTGATTAAGGTAATGTTGAGGATGACGAAGTTTCAGAAATAAATCAAGCAGACTTTGTCAACCCGTTAAGGGAATCTTCTAAGAAGATTTATGTTGCTGAGGATGGCTTCGGTGATGCTTGTTTAAAGAGTGAAAACAATGAAGACAGTGAAAAGGATGGCCGATCTGGGAGAACACATCTCCTGAAGAAGGATCAGATTTTCAGAAGTAAAGATGTTATGAAGGTAAAAACGGAAATTTGGGTGATGAACATTAATTTCGATTACGTTGTTGTCAAATCAACAAGAAACTGGTGGTATGTTCGATGCAAAGACCCAAGGTCCAACTGGACAGTGCATGCATAATGTCTAGATGGTCTATATATTTCATGATTAACAAGTGTATGGCAAGACATTATGTGCTCCTTCTAGGAAAAGCAAATTTGGAAAAATTATGTTGGCAAGAACAATTGGGAGTTTGATATAACATCAATATGAGGATGTTAATGAAGGACCAAAAGCGAATGACATCGTCCAGTTTATGCGCTTAGAGTATAGTTGTGAGATTACTTATTGGCACGCCTGGGCAGCTCGTGAGTTTACAATTGTAGCAGTTAGAGGTATATCAGATCAAAGTTATGCAAAATTACCAAAATATTTGTATATGATTAAGCAAGCTAATCCTAGTACGCATAATCACTATGAAACTGATAAGGATGGAAGATTCATGTATTTATTTCTGTCGTTTGGGCAATCAGTTAGAGGATTCTACAATGGCATTCGTAAGGTGATTGTTGTTGATGGAACATTTCTGAAAAATAAATACAAAGGAGTTCTACTTGTGGCTACAGCTGTAGATGGTAACTCTAATTTGTATCCGATTGCATATGGAGTTGTTGATTAAGAGGATGAGGATTCATGGGAGTGGTTCTTTAGACAAATGAACGTCGTTATTGCTAATAGTAAAGGCTTAGCTTTTGTGTCATATAGAAATTTGTCAATTGCTAAAGCGATTAGTACTATCTACCCTCAATCAATACATGAAATTTGCATTCACCACTTGCCGACCAATATGGTTAAGAATTTCAAGACAAAGGGGTTGACTAGCTTGGTTCAAAAAGCTTCAAGGACATATAAGTTTACTGAGTTTCAGGAACATTTTACCGAAATTGTTGAAAAGTGTTATGCGCTTGGAAGATATCTACAAGAGGCTGATGTGAAAAAATGGGCTCGTTTTGTCTTCCCTAGATCCAGGTACGACATTAGGACCAATAACCCTGCAGAGTCGCTAAATTCAGTTCTGAGATCACCTAGAGAATTTCTGGTTATTCCTTTGCTAGATAGTATAAGAGAAATGATGACCCGATGGTTCTATGAGCGTCGGATGTTGAGCTCCAAGCATATTGATCCTTTAACCATTAAGGTGGAGAAAAAGTTTGATAGGAGAATTGTGAAGGCAAAAGGATTTCAAGTTTACAAGATTGACAATTTCAGATCACTTGTTTTTTTTCCTCAAACGGTCATTCTATTACTCAAACTTTAGGTGGTATGGGAATCGAGACCGAAATAGAACAACCAACAAAACAAATAGACCTATGAAAAGAGCGAGCATTTATAGTTAGTGCATCCACAGTTCCATTATGATTGCTCGGAATATGGCGGATCTCAAAATCAAGAAAGCAAATCAAAAGTGTTTGGATCGCCTCTAGTTTGGTTGCAAAGCTCAGCCAATCTTGCGGTTCCGAAACCATTGCTATCATGTCTTTGCAATCCGTTCCAAAACGCTGATAGGAAGAATATTGAAGCATACATTTCATTGCCCATCTAAGAGCCTCTAGCTCTGAATGGAGTGCCGACTCTCGCTTCCTTATATTCCGCGTTCCCATGAGTTCGATTTTCCCATTGACGTTTATCCACACCCAGCCGCATCCGCTATACTGGTCTGTGGCGGTCCAAGAACCATCCACCATGCAAATATTTTCCAGACATAAGGTATGTGCTGTCTCGCATCTACGCCCTTGTGGATTCTGAATAATCGCCTCATTGGCATTAAACCACGCAATGCATTCACTTTTTGCATATCGAACTAGCTCCAGTGGATCTCTGTCAATTCTCCTGAATAATTTATCATTTCGGGACTTCCAGATATACCAGATTATCCAAGGAAAATGAACTTTATGAGACCCATGTGCGTCATGCTCATTCTTCCGCCAGAAAAGATAGTCCATATTGGCAAAATACTTGAGAACGGAAAAAAGATTTGGACTAGAGGGCATCGAAGATAGGGGCCATGCTTGTAAGGCAGGAGGGCACTCAATATGGCATGGGTAACTGATTCCTCCGGCTCCCCACATCGCGGACAATAATCATCGCATCTCAAGTTCCTGTAATTTAGGTTTTTTGTGACCGCCACATGTCATGTTATCAATTGCCACATAAGATAGCACATCTTTGGGGGCGCCTTGACTTTCCAAGCAAAGGCCTGAAGGTCAGTAATACTGGCTCACTAATCCCGCTCTCTACATCCTTCTTCAAAAGCTTCCGGGCTACCCAATAACCTGATTTGACCGTATATTGGCCATTCTTTGTGTAACTCCAGCAGAATGATTCTCTTCGATTCGTCGTACTTAAAGCTAGGCTTCTGTTAAGGGAAATGTCTTCCGAAACTATATAGGTTGACAGTAAATCCAGATCCCACTCCTTTGTCTCCTGGTTAATCAGATCACTAACTCGCATATTCGGATGCATGACTGGAGCTGTTGAGGAGGCCGGTCTAGCTAGTATTGTCAGGATCCAAGGATCCTCCCACACCTTGGTGTTATGTCCCGAATGAATCTTCTGTCTAATACCTAATAGTAATAAATCTCGCGCCGCGGAGATACAATTCCAGACATAGGATGGACGGTTAGCCGACATAGAACGCAAAGGCGAACTCATCGGGTAATATCTCCCTCTTAATACCCTAGCCACTAGAGAGTCCAGAAACTGGACTAATCGCCACAATTGTTTCGCCAGTAAAGGCAAATTGAATTCATGAATCATTTGAAATCCTAGACCTCCTTCATTTCGTGGTTTGCAGAGTTTTTCCCATTTCGCCCAGTGAATACCTCGTTTAGGTGGATTTGAACTCCACCAGAACTGTGCAATGGCACTAGCAATTTTGTCACATAACTCTAGTGGAAGCAAGAAAGTTGACATCACATATTTTGGAAGAGCTAATAAAATAGATTTGATTAGGACCTCCTTTCCACCCTTTGATAACCATCTACCTGTCCAACCATTCACTCTGTGCATCAACTTATCTCTGATAAAAGCAAAAAGCTTGCATTTTGAACCACTAATATCTTTAGGTATCCCCAAGTAAGATCCCATCCCTCCCTCATTTGGAATTCCAAGCTTCTTTTTTATTTGTTGCCGAGTATGAGCATTTATCTTCTTACCAAAAAGCAAGGAAGATTTTTCAAAATTGATACACTGACCAGACGCTTTCCCATATTTCCTAATGTCTTTCATTACTTCCTCACATTCACGGGGCTCCGCCATATAAAAGAAAAGGCTGTCATCAGAAAAGAGAAGGTGAGATACCGAAGGACATGCGCGTGTTACCCGCATCCCCATTATCTTCCCTTGATTCTCAGCATGAATAAGAAGGCTAACGAGCGCTTCCATGCATATGATAAAGATAAAAGGAGACAAAGGATCTCCCTGACGAAGGCCTCTTTCTGGAACAATGTTTCCTCTTGGTTGGCTATTCAGAAGCACTTTGTACTTCACCGAGGTTATGCATCGCATGATCCACTCGATCCAGATCTCCGAAAACCCCATCTTCTGCATCACCGCTTGGATGAAGGACCATTCCATCCGATCATACGCCTTACTCATATCCCTCTTGATAGCCATCCTTTTATTTTGTCCATTTGGTTTAGTTCTCAGCGCATGGAACATCTCTTTTGCAATTATGACGTTATCAGAGATTTGTCTTCCAGCTACAAATGCCGATTGGGTTTTCGAAATTAAGCCTGGTAGCACTTTTTTAATCTCTGGCATAGGACCTTAGAGATTATCTTGTAACAAACATTACACAAGCTAATGGGCCTGAATTTGGCCATCTCATTTGGTTTATCCACCTTATGAATAAGACAAATGTTTGTGTCATTCAGTCTATCCACCAAATTTCCATCGAAAAGAAATTGGTTAACCATAAGGGTTAAATCCTCCTTTACGATATCCCAGAACTTCTGGTAAAACAGTGCTGTCATTCCGTCTGGCCCTGGGGCTTTCTCTGGATGCATCGCAAACAAGGCTAGTTTGACTTTCCATTCCGTAACGGTTGCTGTAAGTTTATCATTATCTTCCCCAGTAATCTTTGTAGAGATCTCTGTGAGAGCCTCATCAATATTGTCCGGATTAGATGTCGCAAATAAATCTCTAAAGTAGCTAGTAGCAATGGCTACTAGACCATCATCATGTTCCACAGCAATACCACTAGAATCGACGAGTTGAGTGATTTTGTTTCTCGCTCTTCTTTGCTTCGTTACTGAGTGAAAATTTTTGTATTCCGATCACCTTCTTGAAGCCAGAAAACTCTACTCTTTTGTTTACAGAATGCCTCTTCCTCCTTAAGAGCGTCAGATAGTTCTTTCAACGCCTCCACTATTTCCTCAGTAGAAGCGGCATAATCCAAATACAGCCCCTCCACCTTTTCCTTTAAATCCTCCACCTGTTTTCCAGAATTTAAGTCATTCTGCTTCCTCCAAGATCCTATTGCTTTACGACAGCTTGAAATATGCTCCATGATATTTTCATTAGGGGAGAGGTCTGAAGATTTCCACCCTTCCAGAATAACCTGTCTTAATTCCGAATTATCGATCCACCTTTTGTCAAATTTAAAAGATTTCGATTTTCTATTAGGATTCGATAGGATATTTTCTAGAATCGGACGATGATCCAATCCCCACAGCCTCAAATAGTTTACCCCTGAGTGTGGAAATTTTTCGTGCCAATACTCGTTGCCAACAACTCTGTCCAATCTAGAACAAACTATAATTCGCCCTGCTCTTTTTCCAACCCAAGTTAATTTATTACCAAAACATGGGAATTCCAGCATTCCGCAATCGTTAAACATTTGTTTGAAAGGTAGAAAAGAGCTATCAGAGCGAGGCCTTCCACCAACTTTTTCACCATGGCTTATAATTTCATTAAAGTCCCCTATCATAAACCAGGGTCCAACTCTTGTTGTTGAGAAACGCGTAAGACGTTCCCATACTTGGTCTCTTTGTTCTAACACTGGATCACCATACACAAACGTCATATAGACTTTTATTCCATCAATGATTGCCTCAACATCAATCATTCTGTTATTCGAAAACAAAACATTAATTTGAAATTCTTCCAAAGAAAATAAAGCTAAACCACCGCTTAAGCCAAGTGGCTCTACGGTAAACAAACGATCATATCCTAAGTAGGCTTGAATGTTTTGCAACATTGACCTATTATTATTCGTCTCAGAAAGGAACACAAGTCCTGGGCGATGCTTTTGACACATCTCCTTGAGGCGTCGAACTGTGAGGGTGTTCCCAATCTCTCTACAGTTCCAACTGATCGTCTTCATGGCTCCATGGTCGATGAGTCTTTAGGCCTCATCACTTCCTCTTTGTTTCCATGTCTGTCTTTAACCTTCTTCCCACTGTGACACCCAGAATTGCCAGAACCCCCAGCCATGTTGATTCCTAAAGCCTTTGATCACTTGCTTGGAGATCCCCGACGAAGGAACTCAAGTCTCTTGCTTGGAAAGCCCAAAGGAGCAGTTGTCTTCGCTCCTGTCTTCTTCACTCTGGATGTCTTTGTGCCAAATTTTGATCAGATCACTTGTTAAAGGAGACAAATATGATTGTTATGTTGATTTGGAAAAGATAACATGCACATGTGGGAAGTATGATATAGTAAAAATACTTTGTAGACACGCCATTCCTGCAATTTATTCACGAGTTATGAAAGTGCAAACACATCATCTTCAAACCTATTTCAGTTTGGTATTTTGAAGCATATAAACAGTACTTGATCTCTAATTTTTTGACGCATATATGGAAGTACACAGATTTACTGATGGTGTTTACACCACTGCAACATGGAGAACTGTGTATGCGGAATGCATTAATCCAATAGCAGTCCCAGAGCATGAATGGAATGTCCCAACTGAGGTTAAATTTGCAAAGGTTTTACCACCAGAGACAAGAAAGAGTGCTGGTAGACCAGTAAAGAGAAGGTATGAAACAGTGGAAGACAAGATAAAATCATCTCAAAGATCAAAAAAGAATAAAAAGCACAAGTGCAGCCGGTGTGGTATTGAAGGACACAAGAGAAGAACATGTGATTTGTCTATTTAGTTGTTGTGTGCGTTCTTTCTCCATCGTTTTCTTTGCTTATTACTATTTTCGTTTGGTATTTTTTATTCAAGAACCGATGGATCAAAACTGGTATTTGCAACATTCTTGCTTTAAGACACATCGATCTTGGTATTTGACAAATTGGTATGTGCAACATGTTTTGCTGATAGTCACCACGAAACACGTACAAACATAGTCTTACATTTATTTGAAAACATAACAAGAAATTGTTCATAACCAAACCATCATGCATAGGTAAGGTACATGAAAACCATCACCAAACAACACACAAACAAAGCTTTCCAGAGCCTTAATTCGCTAATGCATTCGATGTTCTTGTCTTGACAACGTGCAATTGTATCTTCCATCTCTTCAATGCTATTCTCATGGCGTTTCGGCATGGCCTCACAAGCTCTTATTGAATTTTGCAACTCGGAATGATCAATGAGCAGCACGTCAACCACTTCCCGGAAGTCTTTAATTTCTTCAAAACTGACTTATCAGTCCATTTGAACAAGTCAGTTTTGTCCTTCATCATTGAAAACAACATATAGTTAGATAAAAATGAGTACAAGGTTAAATGATAAGAGGATTAACCATCTCAGATTTCATTGGACAACAATGAAATAATCTTCCTGGATTTTTGAATGCTTTTGAAGTGAAAAGAACCGCCGCCTCACCGCATTTGCATTCTGTTGGTATTCCGCGTTGTTTGAGGAGTCCAGTTCTTGAATCTGACAAAGAATTGAACGAAGACATGATTGAGTCGATCTCCAAGTGTTTTCGCCCCTTGTGTTTCTATGTGTCGTGAAAAAATGAAGAAACAAAAGGATTAGGTCAAAAAATTTAAGACAAAACCACGTCATTTCATACACAGATGAACGTGTATTGTACCTAAGACAGATCACTAAAATTTTACAAATAATCGAGCATACCCTACTACTCACCGTTTGTAATTTCTCTTCAAATTCACTAAATTAGTCTTAATACATGAATCAAATCAAGAAAAAATGTACTTACTTAGTGACTATCAAGCCTCCCAATGCCATTATGGACTAAATACATGTCATTGTCATTACAATTGATAATGGCACAAAGGCTAAAGTTCTTATGTATAGGGTTTACTTAGGGTTCGTTTAGGGTTTACTTAGGGTTTAGGGATTAGTAAGGTTTTTTTTTAAGGTTTAGTTAGGGTTTAGGGATTAGTAACGGTTTCTTTATTGGTTTAGTGTGCTAGAGTTTTGTCATGTAATTTCTAGAAAAACACACTACTTTTGAAACATAATTTCTAAATAAACCAAATGTTACATCATTCCTAGAAAAACCAAAATAAACACAAATAATCAGTCTTCTACGAGGTCAAATACCTCACACGACTCATACTTAGAAGGCACATATTGTTTCATAATCTCAACTAATATATGATCTTGTGCAGCCTCCCATATATCCATAGCAATCTTCTGCCGGCAACCCATGATGATTTCGTCATCCACTAAACTGAGGTCGAAACCAAGCAGGTGGCATTCCAAGTGTTTCAGTGCGTATGTCCCACAATCACAACAAGACTTGTTCAATCTGGACTTCATAGGTACATCTATGATAGAATACTTTTCCAGGAGTAGGTGCTTCTTGTTTTCCGGTGGCGCAACAGCCTTCACTATCCTAGGAATCATAATGACAAACTTCTCAACATATTGTCTATTCTTTCCCCGAAAGCAATCAAAGAATTCCACTTGCTTTTCAATGATGTTAACGCAAACAGAAATCCAGTGATTATCTGTGTAGAACATTAATAAAATTTGTAAAAACATAGATATAAAAAGAGATGTGTAGAGGAACCAATGATTATTACCATTCTTAAACAGAGGAAAATAGAGACGATCAACATCAACACCCCAAACTTTATCAGTCCGCCCATGAGATGGAATCTCTCCTCTCCCGTATCCAAGAAGAAACCCAGGCAATTCTTATCCTCTTTTGTCTACCACAAACTTCTTGTACTGAACGTCGATTTGGAGGCAGAAAGTAGCGCTCATGAAAGCCACACGATCTGGGGTCCAAAGCCTCAAAGATGTATTTGTTCGCCACATGTACATAAACGCATCCATTTCCTTAATATTCATCAAAGACATTAAACCGAAACAGCATCAAAGATGTGTTACAAAGTTATGATCATGCAAACTAGTAAATAAATCAATACCTCGTTTCCAAGCCATTTTTAGCAACAATTATCCTTGTAGCTACGGTCATATTAAAGGCAGTAGGACCAATCCACAAAGTCCTTGGATTCATAGACCAGTCACTGAATCGTTTCCATGAGTCTTCGGAAACAAAATATAGTGACGACTCCGGAGAACCATCTTCAACCATTGGTGAATCACTAAGCTGAAGTTTTTGCATTGTCCTTTAGACCATTTCTCCGACAAAGAAGGCAGTGGAGTTGTACTATTTTGCATTGGTTCAACTTTTGGTGTTCAGAATGCAGTCATTGGAGTCCACCAGTCATGGGGTTCTTTGTCCTTATTGGTCTGCGATGGATCAAAACCGGGCACGTACGAGGCTTGAGAAAGCTCTTCTATGCCTTGGGTACCTATCCCTACGTTCATATCTTCTCCTTGACTCAAATTCATATCCTGTTAATTCAAGAAAAATTATTAAAATGATGGTATAACAAACACAAAGCTAAAATCCATTACATGAATATCTTACACATAGTTCCAATATATTACATGGCAAAACATAGTTCACACACCAAAATACACAAGCATTGCATAAGTATATTACATAAAGTAGACTTCCAAACCGAGACATATAAAACACATGGATGATACTAACACAAACATACACACAAACCATATAATCAACAAGCCACAATAACATTTCAGAGAGTGGTGAAAGACTAGTTTTGTTTTCCCATGCTTACCAAGCGGTTGGACCTCCTTGGCGATGGCTTGCTCGGCACTGGTTTGCTCGGAGATGGCTTGCTCGGCACTGGTTTTCTCGGAGATGGCTTGCTCGGAGATGGCTTGCACTATGATGGTTTGCTCGGAGATGGCTTGCTTGGAGATGGCTTGCTCAATGATGGCTCTCCAATGTCAACTTCAACGCTTGCATCCTTAAGTGAATCTTTAAGTTGTGACTGCATTTCCTCAAATTTCTCGTCCATTTGTTTCTGTAGCCTTTGTTCCATTGCAGAGAAATTCTGCTAAAACAATTGCGCCATGTAAGCCTTCATATCTTCATTGAAGGATGCTTATTGTGGTCTACCAGAGAGAACCTTATGCTTCCTTTTTTCCATTCCACGATCCGAGAGCCTTTTCTTTCCTTTTTAGCTGTCGAGCATGTGGTCTCTGATCCTTTTGGAGTTTGAAAGTCTTCATCATTCTCACCTTCATCTTCATCAAGGTCAAGAGAAACCTGTGGAGGGTCCTCGAACTCCCAAATATGATCACTGAAGTCATGATTAAGGCTGATCAGTGCTTTGAGCCGCCTGATTCTATCGTCCTCCACCTCACCTTTTCTAATAAAAAGGTGATCCTCAACTACCACGTAATTTCCGTTCCGAGAGATATATTCTCATGTCTATGCTAATAATTAAAGAGTGTGAACGGTTTAAATCAAGCTAATTACCTCTCGTACAAAGATGTTTTCCAGTCGAATGATCTCCTCGTATGACACCTTGGCAGCTCCCATCCAATTTATGCATCTAGGACCATCCTTAAAACCTTTTTCAAGTCTTTTTCCCAAGAGCTTACCAATCTTTGGGACTGCTTCCATTGCCCAAATCTGAATGGCGTAGGAGAAGCCATCTAGCACGTAACTCTAGTTTTATCCTTCAGTTTGTCACGAGTTTTACCGATTGACTCTAGAAGAAGGTCATACGCAGCAACACCCCATGGATACTTTCGGAACTTCTCAAGATCCATGACCAATTTTATGTATTTGAGGGGGATAGTAGCCTTCTCATCTCTGCCTAAAACCACATAAACAAGGATGATAATGTAGACCAGCCTTATTCGATCAGCATTACTCCATTTCTTAACAGCTTCATTGTGCTTCTTCCACAGTTTCAAGATACAAATTCCCTCTTTTAACTTCAGCACTCTGCTTCAGAAACCGCTGTCATCTTCCCACTCATCGGGTTCCTTTAGTGAAAGACTAGTGTTGCACTCAAGCCCTGTTACCGCGTGGAACTCTTGTAAAGAAAACCGGAGTGGTCTCCTTGCAAAGACAAACCAAAGCTCATGCATCTTATAAGTAACCAGCTCCCCACACAAGAAGCTTTGTATCACTCTCGTGGAGTACTTCAGACCACTTTCATGCAACTTAAACACCTGTGAAAACACCAAATCTTTCTTGACTTCTTTTAATTCCTTTGGCAGCCATGTCTTCAACATGTCCATAACGTGGATCAACCTGCAGTTGTTGTTGATCTGACTAACTTGGGGCTCTTCACCCTCCTTAACAAGCCACTTTGGTAACTCGTTTGACATACCTACAAGCCATAAAGAAAATTGTAAGCTTAGCTCATTAGCAGAAACATAGAAATAGAAAATCAACATGTTATAGGAATCACACAAACAATGAGCAATATAAAGCGGGTTTTACATCCAAAGTCTATCTATTCTATATTATGTGTTGAACCTAGGTCTAACTTCAAAAAGAACAACACAGTGAACAATAACCGAAGATGTTTACATGAAAATATGGTTTTTGACACAATTTTTATCTCTTTTTACTCTACAAATCAAGACACTACTAATCGATGTTTTACAAATTGAGTCTTTACAAATCGAGAAGACAAAGTTTTGCATAGTCAATCATGTCTACAATCCTAATCAATCTACATATGTATTGGATTTTACATCCAAAGTCTACCTATTCTATATTATGTGTTCAACGTAGGTCTAACTTCAAAAAGAACAACAAAGTGATCAATAAACGAAGATATTTACATGAAAATATGGTTTTTGACATGTTTTTTTATCTCTTTTTACTCTACAAATCAAGACACTACTAATCGATGTTTTACAAATTGAGTCTTTACAAATCGAGAGGACAAGGTTTTGCATAGTCAATCACGTCTACAAATCCTAATCGATCTACATATGTATTGGTGAAGACAAATCGATCTAAATCGAGAAACAATAACATGCATGACTAATCGTAGTGCATATATGGTAAATCAACTCATACAACTAATTTGGTTGTAGAAAGATGACAAATCGGGTTACCATATAAATCTAAATTTTCTAGGGTTAAGAGAATCAATAGAAGTAAGCTCATACCTAGTGTGAAGAACCGTGGGATGTTGATGAAATCGATGGAATAACACTTCGATTTCGAGACGGAGAAGAAGAGATTAGGCGGAGGAAGAGGAGGGGGAGGAGGAGGACGATGACCTAACCGAGTTTAGGCGGAGAAGACAAAGATTAGGTGGAGGAGGAGGATGACAACCACAAGATTAGGCGGGGAATAGATTAGGCGGAGAAGAGAAGATGAAACATGGTGAAGAAGAGAGGAAGAACCCTAATCGCTAGAGGTGAGAGAGGAGGAGAAGGAGATACACGAAAAAAGAGGAACTGAAGGTTTTTTTTTTCTTTTTCTCTCTTTTTACTTATGTTTTTGTTTCTTGTTTTTAAAATTTTAATTATAAATGAATTTTGAAAATTAAATTTTGTATAATTAATTTTTTTAATAATATATAATTTTAAGGGTATTATGGTCAAAATAACTAAAATCTTAGTTTTCTAAATAATCTTTAAAAAATCCTATTAATCCAAACCGAAGTTTTATATGTCCTATTTTACCAATTCTCTCTATAAAAAATCCAAAACCCATACCGGTATAAGAGAATCTGACCAAAGATAGAAAATGAGATATAAAATTGATGTGCTATCTCAAATATCTTTATGATTATTATATTCACGAAGGTTTTGGGATGGAGCATAGTGGAGAATGAAGCAGGCGGTCTGAAAATAAGGTGCATGTGGAAGGTGAGGGATTTTAGATGCGGTGTTGAACTCATCAATAGGATCCATAAGGTTGCTGAAGCTTCTGGTCTATCGGTACGCCAACATAAAAACAAACAAACAAACAAACATTCCTTGGACGTTTCGAATTTTAGCAAAGCGGTTTCTTAAAACGAACTGCTGTTTGTTATTGGATGAACCATGCAGGAGGACTGAGCATGAACGATTTCATTATGGCGGCAAAAATAGATGATATCAAGACTTCTGATCTTTCCCCTAGGAAAAAAGTTTGGGCATAAAAGACTTGGCTTTTCATCTTATTATTCCATTTGTTTATGACATTTTTGTTTGATCTCTAATATATAATGAACGTGAAGCATTCTTTATTTCTCACAGATTTTCAAAGGACAAAATTTTCTAAAAAAGTTTAACTAAAATAATAACATAACATAAACAAAATATATAAATAACCCTTTGCAGAAATTTCTCACAGATTTTCAAAGGACAAGATATATTAAATATATTAAGTTAAAAATCCGTTCAAATTTTCCACTTGACTAATTTCTGTCAAATTTCTATCACTTGTTTTATTAGTTATAATAGAAAATCAAAAAAAAAAAAACTCCAGAATAGCCTTAAAAGAGTTTCAATTGTATCCTAGTTTTAACCAGGTTTTTCTAGATAAACGAGGATCCCATCAGATGCCAGTGATGACCAATCTAATCTCAGCGTCTCTTATTCAAAAAGGAAGTTTTAGGTTCAATGGGAGATTTTTAAACAAAAGAGGGGTCAAGGAGGAGATAAAGAAAGCCTGGTTGACCAATCATTCCCTCTTGTGATGAAGGTCGCAGACAAATTGAAATATTGCAGAAAGGCACTAAGAAAATGGAAGCCGAGGGAGAATTTGAACTCAAGAGATAAAATCAAGCAGATACAATGTGCTTTTGAGGGGGAGCAATCCTCAAGTCATCCGTTCAGAATGAGGGTCAACTATCTCAAAGATGAGTTGATAAGAGCTTATCAGGAAGAAGAAAAATATTAGAAACAAAAAAGCAAAAACCAATAGGCCACTAAAGGGGATCTTAACATCAAATACTATCACGCATCCATCAAGGCAAACAGGACGAGAAACAAGATCATCAAACTCGTGGATGCAAATGGTCAAGAACAATTCTCAGAACCAGCTAAAGCAGAAGAGGCAAATGAATACTTCTGGAGGTTATTTGAATCGACTAGCAATGGTGACTTCAGTAACATGTTTCAAGGCTTCACGAAGAGAGTGTCATCTTCTACGAATGGAATTCTAGAAAGAAAAGTCTGCAAGGAATAAGTAAGAGAGACAATTTTTTCTATAAAGCCAAATAGTGCTCCTGGACCAGATGGTAGGACGGGGTTATTCTTACATAAGTATTGGGACACAGTAGGGAATCACATCACAAAATAGGTTCATAACTTCTTCATATCGGGGACTTTTTCATCTGAATGGAATTATACTCATTTGTGTTTACTGCTAAAGATAAAAATCATGTGTTTATGTTTGACTTGCGATCTATCAGTTTGTGTTCTGTCCTATACAAGATCATATCCAAAATCTGGTTGGAAGACTCAAACCTTTGCTGCCAAATATCGTCTCAAGTACGAAATCTGCGTTTGTGTAAGAAAGAATGATCACATATAACATTCTGATAGCCCATGAGATGATTTATGCTCTGAGAACAAATGTCAAGATTTCCAAGGAGTTTATGACGATTAAGTCTGACATGTCCAAAGCGTATGACATGATTGAATGGGGATACTTGAGAGCATTGTTGCAGGTGCTGGCTTTTAACAACGTTTGGGTGGAAAGAATTATGTTTTGCATGTCCACGATAACATACTCTACTCTCATGAATGACAAACCTTTTGGTTGGATCCGACCAGAAAGAGGATTGAGACATGGGGATTTGTTATTGCCTTTTCTCTTTGTCCTCTGTACCGAAGGCCTTATACATTTGATTGAAGCATTTGTGATCGGTGGAAAATTGCATGGAATTCAGTTTTGAGAGGATGGTTCCATGGTTCACCATATGTTATTTGCGGATGACAGTCTGATTATTTTTCAAGCTAATGAAAGACAAGTTGTGGAAATCATGCGGATGACAGTGTATGCGATGTCTTGTTTTAAGATGACCAAGAAATCATGTGAGAACCTAACCAAGGCGATGTATGATTTCTATTGGAACTCCTTAGAGCATAAAAGGAAAATGCACTGGCTAAGCATGGACAAATTTGTATCTAGCTAAGGAGCAAGGGTGGGGGGGGGGGGCTTTAAAGACATCCAAAGTTTTAACCAAGCTCTTTTGGCAAAGCAAGCTTGGAGAATCTTCAATGAGCCAGAGTCATTATTTGCCAGATTTTTCAAGAGCATGTACTTCATGCAATCTGATTTTCTCAGTGCAAAAAATGAACCAAAACCCTCGTATGCATGGAGAAGCATTCATTTTGGAAAAGAATTGTTAGCGAATGGGTTGAAGAAATAACTTGAGAATGGTTGGTCGATCCATGTATGGTCAGAGACTTGGATTGAGGGAGAAGTGAGAAAAGCTCCTCTTATGAAGAACATTTTAGTTGATCTTGTTGAGAGTGAGTGACTTGATAGACTTTCTGAATCATTGCTAAAATAGAGAGATTATGGAGAACCTATTCTATGACGAAGACATTGAGAGAATCCTAGCCATGACGACGTCTTTTGAACATGAAGATTTTTGGGTAGGGCTTCACAACAAGAATGAAATCTACTCAGTCAAATCTGGATATTGGTTTATCAACAGTTGGTGAGATAAGTGCTTATAAGAGAAGCAGAAATGAGACCTTTTTGAATATACCAAAGGCGGAGGCTTGGAAGGTTCCTACAGCTCCAAAAAAACATTAATGTGGAGAGCTTAAGCAATGCCATTTTTGTTGGTGAATTATTATGCAAAAGAGGGATCAAACTAGATCCGATGTGTCGGACCTGTGGATTCCAAGGAGAGTCGATAGTTCACATTCTTTTCGATTTCTCTATAGCAAAGAAGGTATGGTCTTTGGAAAATTTCCCTAATCCGTGCAAGGGCTTTGACAAGGTATCACATTTCACGAATTTCCACTATGTGATGGAATTGATGAAGAACAAAAAATTACCTGAAAAGGTGTGGAATGAGATACTTTGGATCATTTGGTACCTGTGGAAGAACATAAATGGTGTCATGTTTGAAGGAAAGCTAATATTCCCAACAGATTTGTTAGTTAAAATCAAAGAGGAGGCAGGGTTTTGGCTAAGGGCGCAAATGGTGGAAAAGCAAGAGGAGAGAGAGATACGTGAGGCATAAGCTTGTATTGCTAAGGTATGGTCTCTTCCCATTAGAGGATGAGAGAAATGCAATGTAGGGGTGGCTTGGGATCCTAAAAAAAAAGAGTGGTGGTTTGTGGGTTTACAGAAATGACAGAGGTAAGGTTATTATCCATAGCAAGAGGGCTTTTTCAAATATTCAGAGTTTGGAGGAAGCTAAGTTTCAAGGATTATTATGGTCGCTACAATGTCCGAGTTCTCATCTTAGGAACAGAGTTATAGTGGCTACTGATGATATTACCTTACCAAATATCATTTTGAGATCCAAAGCTTGGCCTAACTTTAGATGGCAGTATCCGCTAATTATGGAAAGATTAAGAAAGCTAGAGTGGTTGAGACTGATCAAGGAAAGCAAGACAACAAACATAAGGGCTTTTTTCATAGCTCAAAGTGTCATCAAAGGTGGGTATGCACAATCTTATGTTGCAACAGGTCCACCGTTCTGACTCAACAAAACTTTTGAGAATGAGGACACTTTACCCTCTCCTTAGTTGATCTCAAGGCTTGGGAATTGGATTTAATTTTTGGGGCTCTTTATTTGATGTATTTTGTTCGCCCATGAGTTTGGTTGGATACTTGGGTTGATAGTAAGAGCTGTTATTTAGGTTGGGGTGTGGGGACTAATGAGTGTTTTTTGTTAGTCTTTAGAAGTATGTATGTACCAAACGTTTAAAAGTGCATTAATTTAACATATGAAAAAAAAGAATCAAAATGATCAAAATAAGTTCATTTAAAGAGATAAATGATAAATTTATACTCATGCTTTACACACACACAAACATATATATATATATATATATATATATATATATATATATATATATATATATATATATATATATATAATATTTATTAAATAAATTCATTATTGAAAAATAAATTCTATTTTTGAAAAGAAATTGTGTTTGAATTTTTTTGTTTAAAATTGTTTTTAAGAAGATTTTATTTTCAAAGTTTTTGAAACACTTTTTATTAAAAATTTTTTTATCAAGACATCCTTGAATGTGTATGATATCTTCATGAACTTGAGTTTCAGAAGACTTTATTAGTATAACATCTTCCCAAAATTTAGGAAAGTATGGATAAATATATATAATATATTCTTAAAATTTACAATTTTTTTTTCTAAATATGTATTTTATTTTTTAAATGTGTATTAAATTTTGATTTGTGTCTTGAAAGTGCTGAATTATTATTTGTAAAAACCAATTTCTTTTGTCATCAACTTATACATACTCAATTAAAATTCAGTGAACTAAACCTGTAGCTCTGTATCTATATGAACGACGTAGGAGGTTTGAGTTTTGGCAATGCGTTCAAGACTATCTGCCCTTGTATTCTGCGTTCGAGGAACATGAATGAATTTTGTGTGACATAAGCTCTCATGTAGAATGCATATGTCTTCTAAATATGTTGCGAAAATAGGTTATTCTTTTAGTTCTAAAACCATCTTCACCAATTTAGAACAATTTGTCGCAAAAGCCACGTGGAATAGTCTTAGATTCTTCATGTTTTCCATTGCTCAAATGAAGGCTTTTATCTCTCAATGGAGGGGTGAAAGACTCTGATACTCTCAAATAAGAAGTTCAGTTGTAGGACTTAAGAATCGTATCCACAGGGAGCGTGGGCACACAATAGACTTTAGATATTAAGATTAAGATAGGTAAACAATTTATAAAGCAGTAAATAGAAAATAACAGATTGAATTATTGGTTTGTAAACAAAAGATGGAAACGCTAGATCTAAGGATTTATCAATCAAGTGATTTAAAACAAAAATCAAGGATGCCAATAGCTTTATAGATTCAATTCTAGAACATGAATTCAATAAGCAAGTAATTCAGTTACCGCATGCAATTACAAATCAGGTGTCTAAATCATATGTTCCAACTGTCGCATGCGAACAAAAGTTGAGTATCGATTGATACCAATGGTTAAGTGTCGATCGATACTACTTCAGGCAAGCATTAACGCACAGATCAATATTGTTCAACTAAATCCTAGACCAACTCTTGTACTGAGTAGATATCTAATCCAACAAGGTTTGGGTTCCGTTAATTGATTGCACTCTCGTTCCTATCAATTGTCCTATGATTATAAGTTCAAGTAATCAGTCACACTTTCATGTTATTCCAGTACTCTAGATTCTAGTATTACAAGCCACCCGGGTGTAGAAATCTATAGATAACTTTGCAATCCTAATTGATTATCAGTGTGAAATTAAACTCATGAAATCCCTAAACCTAACAAGATGATTACTCAGACATGAAAGCAATAACAAAAATCATAAATTTGAAATAATAATAGATATAGAAATCAATGATAAAACCAATGGAGTTCCAGATCAATATCTTAAGGAGAATTGATCTATCTCTCCTGACCTAAAACAATGAATAGAATATAGAATAGAAAGCATAGCCGTCAACAATGCCTTAGAAAACACATCAAAAGGGTTTTGGGTTGTCGAGGGGTATTCTGGTAACTTGTGGTGGCTTCTAGGCTTTAGTCGGTCTTCAAATATACTTGAACCGCGTTCTGGGATCAACGTCGATCGACGACATGGCTGGGTCATTGATCGACGCTCCTTCGTCTCCTCAGCATCTTCATCTCGCGAGGCAGACAAACAACTCTTCAGTAAAACGGGCATAACTTCTGATATATCATGCTGATTGACCTCAAACCAGTGGCATTGGAAATATAACTCAAAAATATATCTTGTTTCCAAAGATCAAATTAATCAAAACACCTAAAGATATCCATCCATAGCTAAACATCTGATGCATTTGTGCAGTTCTACACCTCAAAAGGTTCCATAATCACCAAAGTTCTCCAAAAAACACATGAACCTGAAATCACTCTAAAAAAGCCACAAACACACATAATAGAATATAAATAGGTCATATAACATGGTCTAAAATTGGTAAAATTCATGGTATATCAACTCCCCATATTTACTTTGTTGTTTATCCTCAAGCAAAACATAGAGTAATCCTTGGCAAGAGGTTTGAAAATAGTAGAGACTCACAAAATCTCTAACTTATCATTATCACCTTTACTATGTTGTAACCACATTAAACAAGTGTCAATCTTAGAGAAATTTAATACACCTTATCCTAGTATAGCATCCAAATCCATTATACCATCAACTTAGCAAATACTAGTCTACCCCACCCCTCCACTAACCTCATTTCTTGCAAAAAATAAAAGTGTAAGCTTTACCTTGGGAGTATCAATCAGATGACACATGAACTCTTACCCCTACAAGTATCTGAACACACAAACAATCTTCTCTGATCTCTTTCTTCCTTCTTTCTTTCTTCTCTCTCTTCTCTCACTTCTCTCTCTTTATATTATTATTTTTTATTAGTCAAATGAATCAATGATGCTGATACAACCCATCAGTTTATTTTTTTCTCTCTTTTTCATTTTTATTTTTGACAAAGTGTAGGCGAATAATGGGGCCACATGTAATTTACCCACCCCTCGCTTCCAACGATGTTTGATCATTCCTTTGAATTAGAATAATGGGGTCATTGTAATGTACATACCTCTTTGCATCTCAGGAAATCATCTCAAACTTTTTTTTTCTTTAGATGCCGAAAGAGGGAGAATGGAATCAGAAGCACACGAGTTCTTACCTTCCAGACTTGCAGGAGGAATCCGATCCAATGTATGTCAAACCCCGAAGCAAGCAAATGAGTTAGTATTAGGTTGGAGATCAGCTTCGGTTTCTTCAAACTTTCCAAACAAGTGTGATATAGTGGCATGATGATCCACTTTGGTATCTCTCGTACTCTATGCAATTGACAAGTCTAAAAATGCTGCTATAGAGTGGTTAGTGAATAAGTAAAAATTTAAATATTATCATAATCTTTTCATAACTCTATAAAAACTTAGTAAAACACATAAACATAAAACTCAAAATAAAACACAATATCAGTAATACCTCCCCCATACTTAATCAATGTTGTCCCCAGTGTTATACAATATAAGATTGGTGAGAAAATAAATCACAAGGACAAAATTTAACAAGGAAAAACGGTATACGTGCTCGCTGATGGTGAGTGTCGATCAACACAGTTAAGTGACCATCGATCGATGCTTGGAATGTTTTTTCAAACAACATTGATCAAGTGTCGGTCGATGCTAAGCGCAGGTTGTCTTCCTCGGGGGTTTTTAACCTGAAATAAAACAAAACACAAAAATCAGTAATAAATGAAAATACAACTAAATTTAAAACTTACCTAACAGTGGGTTGCGTCCCACTCATCGATTATTTTCAGTCACTAGCTTGACTTCGTGAGGTCTGCTTTAGTCCAGATGATCATGTGAACTTGCTTCAAAACAAGTCTCAGTGTCTCTCTTCCTCATTTTTTTGATGCAGATGATAAAAGCTCTTGTAGAAACTTTTCCTTTGTCTTTCAGCACTGGATCACATAACACTCTAACCTAGGTAAAAGGTTTTGGACCTCCCCAAAAGCGCACCCTATACTCCAGACTTCTCTCTTGACATTTCAAAGGAGCTAGTAATAGGAAATCTGCATCTGTATTCTTTTTCTTCTTCCTGGTCCTTCCCCGGACTGTTCTGAAATTCGGAGGGTGTCGACCGATAATGAAGGTTTTGTGTCAATTGATTCTGAAGGTTTTGTGTCGATCGATTCTGAAGGCTGAGTGTCGACTGATGCTAAAGCTGATTTTGCAGTCTCGCAACTTGAATCAGCTGTAGGTGCTGGATCTTAACACAACTCTATGCATGAAATAAAATCCTCACTTTTACTCTTCTCCACAGGATCGTAGAAGAAAGTTTCATCAACATTATGCAAATCTTATTCTTCTTTAGGTCACAAACTGCCCCCACTGTAGCCATGAAGGCTCTTCCAAAAAGAAGAGAAGATTTCCAACCTGATTTGATCTCTACGACATGAAAGTCCACATGCATTCCCCTATCTCCACCTTAACATTCTTGATCATGTCTGCTGAGTTTGATTTGGAGTTATCGACGAAGGTGAAACTATCTTGAGAAGGTTTTACCTTTAATCCTAATAATTCAGCAGAGTCTATGGCCACGATGCTGAATGCAGATCCAATATCGCATAGGGCGTTTGGAAAATCGTTGTTATATATAGATCATGGAATCATGAACTTGCTAGGATCTTGTTCTTTCTTCAGTGTCCTCTTAGGTTTACGGCTGACATTGTTGAATAGCAGCTCAATGTCCTTATATGTTTCTCTGAAGAAAATACCAAGTCTGTACTTATGATAGGCAACCTCGAAAGACATATCCTTAGGAACCATCTTCACTCTCTTTTGAAATCCATCAAGTTCAACTATGTTCGCTTCTCTTCAGAGGTGTTTGGAGACATATAGTTTCCTAGATTTTTCTCTCTTCCCAATTGGAATTATTTCTTTTGTTGCCTGCTGTTCCATGACCGGTTCATGTCCGTCCATTTGGTGTTAATCGATACTGAGTGTGTATCGTCTGTCGACACTCTCAACGAATGAGGTTTCAGCTAGGGTTGATTGCTCCCATTTTAGTGCATCTGTAGGTTGCTGATTGGTGTTCATTGTCGTCATTATTGATGAATGAGATGGGTATCAAGTTCCATGGAAGCGGTGTGCATCAATGTTTGGTAGAACACTCGACATGTCAAGGGAAGGTGTCGATCGCTATTTGATCGATGTTGTTGATCAGTGCTCGCCAGTTGTTATCGGTGGATTTCGTTGTGTTGGTGTTGATCGACGTCGTCCGTTTTAGCGTGATACGGGATGGGAGGATGTGGGTGTCGAGCGATGAAATCTGAGTGGCTTGTCATTATACTTTGCAACGGGTGTCGATTAGTGCTCAGCTAATGGTATCATTCGACACCAGTGCGAGCTGCCAAAAGACGTATAACTTTCGACCAAAATAGTATCTTCTTCCAGATTATCATGCTCAACCACTTCCCCAAAGTCATTATCTGAGATGGCATCAAGCTGGTGTTTCTCACTTTCTTCAGATTTCTCTTTAACCAGAGCTTCTTGTTTCTTCACAGCTTCTGCAGTCTGAGAAACCTGGGTGTTTAGCCTCATGATATGAGTGGCCAGGGATTCAAATTTTCCGTTCAGCTCTTTGTAGATAACATCCAACCTCAGATTTAAGTATGCACTCAACTTCTGCTAAATCTAAGACCTTCTCCATCATAGATTCCATCCTCTGAATATGGCCATGATTCCCATCCTTCTCTACAGCCTATTCCACCATTGAGACTTCATGTACATAACCAATATCGGCTTCAACAATCTTGTCACCATCCATTACAGCTGATTTCACCATGTGCATATACAGACTTTTAATATTGTTGCTAGACACCATGTTCTCAATCAGTCTCTTAGCCTCTTCTGGTGTTTTGGTCTTGATGTCCCCTTCGCTTGCACTTTCCAGCATCAACATATAAAACAAATGAATAACCCTGAAGAAGATTTCCAATAGATGAACCTCTATGAAGCCATGATGTGGACTTTCCCTTTGGTATCTCCTAAACCCGTCCCAAGAGTTTCTGAAAGCTTTAGTGGGTCCCTGAGAGAATGTCCAAATTTCTTCCTCATATCTGCAGCCCTTGCATCATCAAAGAATTCACTCAGAAACACAGTCTTTACATGATCATTCCAAGTAGTGAGAGATCATGGTGGTAGGAGCTTTAGCCAATTAACCGCATTTCCAGAGAGAGAATATTGAATACCTTGTAGAGGATGTATTCTTCGGTTCCCTCATGCTCCTGAATAAGAGACGCAAACTCTTCGAGAGTTTCAATATGGTCCAAGGGATTTTCATTAGAAAGACCATGAAAAGGACGCTGACCCACATAAGAAAAGTAAGCGGGATTTATAGCAACCCCTTGGATTTCTGAATGTTGAATCGCAAGCCTGTTAGCATAGAGTTGAATGGGTCTGATTGATTCTGCTATCGTTCTCTGTTGGAGAGCTTTATCATTATCAGTAGCAGAAAATGCCCCAGGAATTACACCACCATGTGCATCTATGTTTTGACCTACTACATTACACAAATGACCTTCAGGGTCATGCATATCTCCATTCTCATCCCTTTGCAGCACAGTCGCCACTATGTCTGCTCGCGGATTGGTATCGATCGATGCTCGAGTTGAAGTGTCGGTCGTTGCTCTGTCACAAGTGTCAATCGACGAGGTAGAGGTTGTATTGATCGATGATGCACATTTCTTTTTGCGGATCGAGCGTTCCAAACGTGTTGGGTATGAGAATAAGAGTTCTTTCTCCTTGCTGCTTCTGGTACTGATGGGCATATACCTGAAAAACAAGAAAAGTTTTTGTAAGTAACTTAAAACAGAAAATAAAACCTATACTAAACCTATTAATCAATTCTAATGGTGAATCCAATGCTCCCTGACAACAGTGCCAAATTTGATATCGCCCAAATTACCCCAAGGATTGAATTTTACTCTCTCACATAAGAAGTTCATTTGTAGTACTTAAGGATCGTATCCACAGAAGCGTGGACACACGATAGACTTTAGATATTAAGATTAAGCTAGGTAAACATTTTATAAAGTAGTAAATAGTAAATAGCAATTGAATTGTGGTTTGTAAACAATAAGATGAAAACACTAGATCTAGGGATTTATCAATCAAGAGATCCAAAACATTGGTTTTATAGATTCAATTCTAGAATATGAATTCAAGAAGCAAGTAATTCAACTATCGCATGCAATTACAAATCAGATGTATAAATCCTATATTCCAGTTGTCGCATGCGAACAAAGAATGAGTATCGATTGATACCAATGGTTCAATGTCGATCGATACTACTTCAGAAAATCATTAACGCACAGATCAATAATGTTCAACTAAATCCTATACCAGCTATTGTATGCACCTAAATATCTAATCCAGCAGGGTTTGGGTTCCGTTTATTAATTGTACTCTCGTGCCTCTTAATTATCCTATGATTCTAGGTTCAAGCAATTAATCACACTCTCATGTTATTTCACTACTCTAGATCCTAGTGTTAGAAGCCACCCTGGTGTAGAAATCTATAGATAACCTAAAAATAGTAATTGATTATCAGTTTGACATTAAGCTCATGAAATCTCTAAACCTAACAAGATGATTACTCAAACATGAAAACATAACATAAATCATAATTTGGAATAATAACAGATATAGAAATCAATAATAAAACTAAGGGAGTTCCAGATCAATCTCTGATGTAGAATTGATCTATCTCTCTAGATCTAAAACAATGAATAGAATATAGAATAGAAAGTGTAGCTGTTAACAATGGCTTAGAAAACACATAAATAGGGTTTTGGGTCGTCCATGAGTATTCTGGTAACTTGTGGTGGCTTCTGAGCTTTAGTTGGTCTTGAAATATACTCGGCCTGCGTTTTGGGATCACCGTCAATCGACAACAAGGCTGTGTCATCAATCGATACTCATTCGTCTCCTCGGCAACTTCATCTCGCGAGGAAAATAGACCACTCTTCTGTACGACGGGCATAACTTCTGATATTGGATGCTGACTGAACTCAAACCGGTGGCATTGGAAATCTAACACAAAGTTATATATTTTATCAAAAAATAAGCTCAATCAAACCAGTGTAAGATCTCCATCCATAGTAAACATTTGACGCTTATGTGTAGTTCTTCACCTTAAAAGGCTCCAGAATCACCAAAGTTCTCCAAAACGTATATGAACATGAAACACTCTAAAAAACCCAGAAACGCATAATAGACTCTAAATAGTTCATATACCATGGTCTAAAAGTGGTAAAATCCATGGTATATCAGAGTCGCACGGGTATTTCTTTCCCTCATAAGTCGTCAAATCCTCTAAAGTATTATACCAGTCTTGTCCCGAAATACTTCCCCCCACCTTCCATGAACCATACGCAAGGCACCACCATCCTTGTATTTGAGGTAAGGATGTTCTGTCCTCCAGGCCAAGGGGTTGGGTAACCCTTCGTGAAACTTGTGCTTGTGCCTCATTCGTTAAATTCACCTAACTTATTAAATATAATAGGAATGTTACTGAGACATAGTCAATGAAACATAACATATGATCTGAATAAACTGCATTATGAAATCAATAAAGAGATAAAAAAGTTTGAAATCTTCTCTCTGCAAAAAGTTCTTATTTGTCTCTCCAATAGTCTATCTAAGTTTAAAATAAACCGTAGTTTAAACAATGACTTTAAAATAGTAAATATAGGTTAAAACACATATGAGACTCCTTTGTAAATAATATAAATTTTGGGCCAAACTTTCTTGAATTACAAAAAACTCGTCAGTGAAATCTTGTATGTGATGGGTGTTGACCAGCACCATTGGTAGGTGTTGATAGACGCTAGACCTTTTGATCGACTTTGATGTTAGTTTTTCAGCTTCAATTTTCTTCATACTCCAATGTGTTCTAAAATCTGAAAACTTGACCAAAATATACATGAACCTACAAAGACTCTAAAATGAAAGTATAAAATAAAGACTCTAAAATAAGACTTATATCATGGTCAAAAATACATTATGATATATCAATCCATCGTTAACTTTTAATTGCCAAAAGTTGACTTGTCTGATATTTACGTTTTCAATCCATCATACCCATATGGTATTTTGTGCTGAGATGATCCCCTGGTCTAGACCAGATCTTAACCAAAGGAAAGCCAAATTTGTGTGGGAAAACGTATGCAAACCAAAAACGAAGGTGGTCTGGGATTTATGTAAACTCCGGAGGTTAAAAGTTAGAATCCAAGGGCTTTTTGTTTGTCCCAATGAACTTTTTCTTAAACAAAAAGTATAATTTTTTTTCAAAACAAATGTCCAGTAAAGAAAAATTTATTATATCTATTTAAATTATTATTATTATTATAAAATAATAAATATAAATAAACTAATACTCATGAGAAGCTCTATAGATTTTTTACAAGATTTGACAGCTTAGAAAGAAAACTATTATCCTACTAAATGAAAATTTTCTAACTAAAAAATAATAATGTAATACTCAATGTAGAGTGATTAACACTCAAAGTTAGTTTCCATGCTTTTATTATATTGTAGGGCAGTTTCAGCTACCAAGATAATTTTTATAGTTTATTTACATAGTTGTCCTCAACTAATCCTTAACAATAGTGGCATCTCGTTTCTTTCTTTTATGTATTGGCTATTTTTTGTTTAAGTTTTGTAATGATATAAATTTAAAACTGACAAGACAATTGCTTTATATTTCCAGCCACAAGTTTTACATTTTTTCGACAGTGATGAAACTTCTATTTGCGACGATGGGAATTTCAACCGAGCTGACGGAGGACACGGTGGCATCATGGCATAGACGATTGGGAAACCGGCAGGTAAATAGTTGGCAGAGACGAGCTATCACGATTTGAATATAATCTGCCAAAACTCGAAAATTAAAACTTGTTTTTTTTTGGTTTTGGGTTCTAATCGATTAATTTATACAATAATTGTAAGTTCTAGAGGTAATAGTAAAAAAATAATTAAGATTGTATGATAAAAATCAATGGCAACTGTGAGATATATTTGTAGGAAACCCATAAAACTCTAATATGAAGAAGATGAAATTATTACAATATTGCCATTCATTAAAAATTTGTAAGTGAAACTAGAAGACGCAAACTTTAATATAACTAGAGACTAAGAAGACTAAAGTCAAGCTCTTTACCATCACACTTAATTTTACACTTTCACATAAGCACTATATTAATTGTACACATTCACTTAATCATACCAGAAAACTTAATTGTATTATAGAACTTAATTGTACACACTCAAAAAACACTATATTACATATATGTGACCACGAGAACTCAGATTTACATATATGTGGAAAAAGAGTGGTGAAGGTGCAAAAGATGCTTTTGCAGAGGATCGGGTCAAATCTAGGAGATCACATAGAGCATCTTCATCTAAGTTCCAGAGGAAGAACGAAGTCTCTCAGTGTACGCAACAAGAAAAGAACGAGCTCTCTCATCGGGGAGTCTTAAGACGACGTACCAAATCTTCCAGGTAAAGGGAACGCTTTGGCTCTCACCACCTAGGTGTAGCTAAAGGTTCAAGAGGCAGTCATCGCAGGCAGAATGGCTTGGTGGGTCCCAAGTACACCTCCCACCGGCATCCATGAGGACACTCAATTGGAACTGTCGAGGGATTGGGAACGACCTCACAGTTCGATGCCTTAAGGAGATGAGTCAGAAGCATCACCCAAGACTTGTGTTTCTTTCTGAAACAAAGAATAAAAGGCCATTGTTGCAGGACATTCAGGACGATTTAGGGTTTGATCACTTGTTTACCGTTCAACCACTTGGTCTCAGCGGAGGTTTAGCTTTGTTTTCTATGGATAAATTTCAAATAAAAGTTTTTTCGAATAATAGAATGATTGATGTTAAAGCAATCATTGATGGAATAAAAGTTTTCATGACGTTTGTTTATAGATCTTGTATTAGAACGTAGAGAACAAGTGTGGGAATGTCTTACGCCTTTTTCCACTACAAGAGTTGGTCCTTGGTTTATGATATATGATCTTAACAAAATAATCGATCATAATGAAAAGGAGGGAGGAAGGAGACACTCAGATAGCCCTTTTCTACCATTTAGACAAATGTTGAAGGATTGTGGTATGCTGGAATTTACATTACTGGAAACATGTTTTCATGGGTTGACAGAAGAGGAAATTCTGGAACCGTCAGATGCTGTCTTGATAGAGCTGTTGGGAATGAGGAATGGCATGAGAAATTCCCACATATAGCACTAAAATATCTGCGATTATGGGGATCAGACCATTGCCCTGTCCTAGCAGATATTTTCACCAAACCATTGCGAGCTAGGAAGAATTTTAAATTTGATAAGCGCTGGATTGATAATGAAGTATTGAGGCAGATTCTAGATGGATGGAACTCATCTGAGCTCTCAGAGGAGGCAAACATCATGGATCATATTTCTAGATGTCGAAAAGCATTAAGCAAATGGAGGAGGGAAAAAATATAAATTCTGATAAGCAAGTTGAGGAGCTGAAAGAAAGGGTTGAAAGGCTTTATTCGGACAATAATGCAACAACGGAGGAGATCTCACTGGCATTAAAGGAATTATCGGATGCTCTTACGGCTGAAGAATTATTCTGGAAACAAAAAATCCGTGCTCTTTGGCTACGATTGGGAGACTGTAATACCAAAATTTTCCACGCTTTAACGAAAAAGAGGAGTGCGAGAAATCGTATTACGAAGTTATCGGATGGAAATGGTAATATGGTTGAAGATGAGGAGGGGTTGGTTATCACTGCTACCAGCTATTTTAGACATCTATTTGAGTCCACAAACCCTCAGGGTATAGAAGAGGTTTTGGTCAACTTATTGACAACAATCACAGGTCTGATAAATGAAGAGTTAACTGCCCCGATATCTAAATGGGATGTGAAATTAGCTCTTTTTGCTATGCACCCAGAAAAAGCACCGGGACCGGATGGAATGACTGCTTTATTTTATCAGAAGTATTGGGACATTGTTAAGATGATTTAACTCATATGGTTAACCAATTTCTGTTTGACGGAATTATGGCACGCATGATAACTGATACAAATATATGCCTTATTCCAAAAACGGACAAACCTACAGATATGTCCAAGTTCAGACCCATTAGTCAGTGCAATGTTAGCTATAAAATAATATCAAGGTCTTATGCCATAGACTTAAAAAGGTTTTGCCAAGTCGGATATCTGAAACCCAGTCAGCCTTTGTAGTTGGAAGACAAATTACAGACAATGTTATGATTGCTCAAGAGATGTTTCATACATTAAGGACTAAACCAAGTGGAAGAGATACAAGAATGGCAGTAAAAACAGACATGAGCAAAGCCTATGATAGGATGGAGTGTAAGTTCATTGAGGCGGTAATGAGAAAAATGGGATTCTCAGGTACTTGGATTGACTGGATTATGCGGTGCTTTACTACGGTTAAGTACAAAGTACTGATTAATGGAAAACCCAGAAGAAATATAACACCAGAAAGAGGCCTACGTCAAGGAGATCCTTTGTCTCCTTTCATGTTTATTCTATGCATGGAAGCGCTCGTTAGCCTTCTAAATCATGCGAAGAAAAGTGGGAAGATAACATGAATGCGCGTTGCTCGCACAAGTCCCGCCGTCTCCCATCTTCTTTTTGCTAATGATAGCCTTTTCTTCTGTAAAGCGGAGCCCCATGAATGTGAAGAAGTAATGAAAGTAGTAAGGAAATGTGGACAAGCATCTGGACAATGCATCAACTTTGACAAATCGTCTCTACTCTTTGGCAAGCGAATCTCAGAAACCTCAAGGAAACAAATCAAAGACTCCCTTGGGATTCGGAATGAAGGGGGAATGGGTTCCTACCTAGGCGTCCCATAAGATATAAGTGGGTCCAAGTGCAAGTTATTTGCCTATCTACAGGATAAATTGACGAATAGGGTGAATGGATGGACATGAAGATGGCTATCTAAAGGAGGAAATGAAATATTAATAAATTTCATACTGTTAGCCCTTCCAACGTATGTTATGTGTAGCTTTCTCCTGCCTCTCGAAACTTGTGAGAACTTGGCCAGGGCCATTGCACAATTTTGGTGGAGTTCTAACCCGCCAAAACGTGGAATTCATTGGGCAAAATGGGAGAATATATATGTCTACCTAGAGAGGAGGGAGGAATTGGATTTCGTATGATTCATGATTTTAATTTGGCCTCCTAGCAAAACAACTTTAGAGTCTGGTCCAAAATCCTGATTCCTTAGTCGCAAGAGTTTTGAGGGGCAGGTATTATAAAATGAGCACGCCCCTGCTAGTTGGAACAACTACTAACCCATCATATGTGTGGAATAGCATTTCTGCCGCAAGAGAGTTATTGCTTTTCGGTGTCCGGAACAAGGTTCATTAGGGGTTATGAAGTGAAGGTTTGGGATGATCCATGGATCCCCACGGTGCCAGCAAGACCAGCTAGACCAGCAGCACCGGTGATGCATCCGTTGATGACTGTCAGCAACCTAATAAATGAAAACTTACAGGAATGGGACAATGGACGTTTGGCAAATTATATCTGCCAGAGGATATTCCGCTGATTCGAAGTTTGGCCATAAGCCCAACTCATAGGAGGGATACATTTGCTAGACCTATACAAAAAATGGGCAGTATACGGTTAAATCTGGGTATTGGGTGGCACGCAATATCTTGAGAGCTAGAGGGGATAAGGAGATAAATGAACCGAGTATCACAAAATTGCAAGCCTTTTCATGGACAATAAAAGCCCCTCGGAAAATTTGTCATCTTATTTGGCAATTAATAACAGGCCATGTGGCGGTGAAACGAAATCTGAATTATCGACATATGAGATGTGATAATTATTGCCCAAGACGTGGAGAACCGGATGAATCCGTAATTCATGCAATTTTTGAATGTTCACCGGCACTACAAGTGTGGTCCTTATCAAAGATACCGTCTAATCCAAACATCTTTCCGAGGTCGAGCATTTACACAAATATGGATTATTTGTTCTGGAGGAAGAATAGTTTTGAAGACTCATCCCTTGACAAGGATCCCTATCCATGGCTATTATGGTATATATGGAAAGCTCGAAATGACAAACTCTTTAGAGGTATTGATAGAGATCCCTTGGAACTAGTTAGATATGCGGAGAGCGAATGTCAGGCCTGGTATGATGCAAATGAGGTGGTATCCTTACCACAAGACGAGTCCTCCTTAGAAGACTCCCAAATCCAAAACTTACATAATATATGTATGATCGATGGGTCGTGGACCTCCGACTCGCAATTCAGTGGATGTGGATGGGTATGGAAGGATGATCACGGGAAGACGCAACTGATGGGAACGCGGAAGTTAGCGAGAAGAGAAGTAGCGTTGCATACGGAGTTAGAGGCATTGTGATGGGCTATGGAATGTATGGTTCAGCATTTGGCATGCCAAAACTGTGGGACAGATTGCAAGGACCTGATTCCAATGCTAATGAATTCTCAAGAGTCGCCAAGCTTTGCTACTGAACTGGAAGCTATCAAGACGATACAATTTTTAATACTGGAATTCAAGATCTCTTACATCCCACAGACGCAAAATGGAATGGCCAATTCCCTAGCTAGGACAGCTCGTTCCTTTCATCGCAAACTTTGTTACTTTGGTTGTTCTATTCCGGTCTGGTTATCCAGACCATCTCAAGTTTGAGTAATCGAATAAACTTTTGCCGTAAAAAAAAACTCAATACCCTCTTATAATAAACCTTCAACATAAACCATAAACCCAATAAACTAAATCCTAATCACTTAAACCTAAAAATAATTATTAACCCTAAAACATAGCCACATATATGTAGATTTGGTGTCCACGTAAACATCATAACTATGGATAATATATGAATTTAATGTACATGTGTACAATCTAGATTCCTGGACACTGAAACAAAACGATTATACAATTTCTATGTTCCTTTTCGTATAAAATCTACATGTACATGTGCATAAATATCTACATGTATATATTTCTAAAATTAATCCTAAAAAAGGAAGTAAATTTAGATGAATAATAAGATGAAACATAGATTCACAATATTAAATTCATAAGGAGTTACATGTATACATTCATTTTTGTTATGTTCTTGATTACAATGGTTTTACCTCCTTTAGAAGTTATTTTTTGAGAGAACGTCGTTGCAGATAAAACAAGGTTTGAGTTTTCTCGATCTCTTATCCTAGAACATGATGAGAGAATGATTTGGATAACTCACAACATCATTTGTACTATTTGAAATACTCTCTATCACTTTCTGTGCATTTTGTAGCTTAGACTCTTATCGGATTTAGGTGTACACATGGTTGTTTGTACACATGGATAATGTTAAAATTCAGCGTACATGTATACACATGGATAATGTTAAAATTCAGCGTACATGTATACACATGAACAATTGAAAGTATTTAGATCTCATTTAGGTGTATATATTGCATTTGTTTGTTATTGCATATCATAAAATATAAAAATGCAAATTTGAAAAATTTGGGGTTCATAACGAAATGCTGCAAAATTGAGGGGTCAAATGTGCAAAAAAACCAAAGTTTTCCATCAAAACAAATAAATTGTATATTTTATTGTCCACATGTATAATATAAAAAATCACATATACACTCGTTCTTTGTACACTGAAGAATTTTTGATATCTGATGATTCTAATGATTTTGAGTATCTTGTTATAGTTCATTTTGATCATATTAGGTTTCGTTTAGGTGTATAAATTGATTTTTTTTGTTTATTTGCATAACGCATGGGATAAGAATGTAAATTTAGAAGTTTAGGAGCAAATTTTAAGAGCAATATGCACGTTTAAAGAGTTTTGGATCAAAATCGAAATGATGAAAACTTGTGACTTGACTTGCAAAAAACTCAAGTTACCATGATTGCTCTCTAGCTTTCGTGATAGTTGGAGGCGCATCGGAGATGAACACATGTCACAATGAAGATAAATCCCGACGATTAAGGGGGAGCTGAGACAAGGTTGTGGTGGAGGAACCCTAATCTCTTGGCGGTGTCCCATGTGAAGGAACGGTGGTGGTCCTGGTAGATGAGTTTTTTGATTTTCATTGTCTGGTTCATTGTGGATGATGTGTCTTCTGCATCGTTTTCGCCATCGAAACTGCTCCACCATCGTATTTGTCTCCGTCGTCGTTACTCCAAATCGATAACGTCTCTGCAATTGGTGTCATTATCGTATATGTCACTGTTACACCATCATCGAAGATGCACCTTGATCTATCTAAAAGATAGTTTGAGAAACAAAGATGATAACTACATGCAAGCTCTTTTGTAAAAATAATTTCAAGAATCAAAGTTCAACATAGAAAAAAATAGAAATCTTGGGAGGAAGAAGACGAAAAAAAGATAGAGGGACCCATTCAGCTAGATATCAATTATTTCATAAACTAGAATAAGTGAAACGTGTACTGGAGAAAGAGAGTGTGTGAAGAGCATAAATTGTCTTATAATGTTATTAAATTCTTAAAATTGTCTTACAAAGTAATTATTTCAATGTAATATCTCCTTTAGAGATTTCACTGTAGTTACAGATAAATTTATGATGTACAAATAGGTACATTTAATAAATTTCTCAGATTATCGACCAAATTCCATCAAAACTTTTATAAGGAATAATTTTCCATTAGAAGCTATGACATAACTGACTATGTTTCCTTGTACTAATTACAATAACAATTAAAGTCGAAACCTTCGAAAACAAAAAAAAAATTGCAGCAATACTACTATCATATCGTTCTTCTTGTTTTTTTTTCTGTAATATATAATGAGATAACCTTTAATTAAGAAAAAACTTTTACATAAGTGATTTTTAATCTTACAATGTTTTTGCTGGATTATCAACTCTGTAGAAATGTTCCTTTAAAAGTGGGAAGAGAAAAAGATTGAAAGAAAAAATTGGTTTGCAATTGGATTTTAGTTCCAGAATTTTTTACAACAAGCAGGACTAATTCTACCAAATTTAAGGATCCTTATATCCGTGAAGATAGAGACAA